>CABFOW010000784.1:98769-207570 GCA_902141385.1 Timema californicum | reverse complement strand
TAGCAGAGGAATAACGGTACCTCTAAATGACCTGAAATGAGGTCAAAGGTCAAGTTGATTCAGGTGGCCATACTAGCTACTTATAAGTAGTTGGCAACACTGTACGCTTGAAAGCAGCTTAGAATGCTGAAAATGAAATCGACTTGCTGAATGCGTTAAAGTGTTTCAATGTGGTGACAGGCAAAATGGGTCTTCGTATAAATATTGCCAAAACTAAGGTGATAATTTTTGATAAGGACGGGCCAGGAAATGATTATCAGATTAGTATAAATATAAAACTGTTAGAACAAGTGAATGATTTTGTGTATGTGGATAATTTTTTATAATGTTTTGTATATTTAGATGGGTGAGTGCATCTCGAAGAGTAATTGGATGTATGTGGACTATTGCAAAGAATGAAGTAGTATCAAAGTAGGCAAAGGTAACAGTATATAAAAGTGTGCTAACGCCAACAGTGTTTTATGTATGTGAAGGGTGTGTGGGTTTGTTAAGAGAAACACAAGAGCAAGGTGAATACGGTTGAAATGAGTTATATGAGAAATGTATGTGGAAAAACTCGTATGGCCAGAGTCAGTAATAAACGGGTTTTGAAAGATTGCGAACTGAAACCTGGAATCATACAGGTCAATGTGAAATAGGCATCTTACGTAAGTTTAGGCATATTGAGAGGATGAGTTTGGATCGCATGAAGAAGTAAATATGGGATGGAATAGTGTGTGGATCAAATTGAAGGGGGTAGGCAATGTAAAACTTGGTTAAATGCTATCGAAATGCTGTAGAAATGAAAACCATTAAGAGTTTTAAGAATAAAAAAGATGCATGACTCGGTGTATGGATGATGTTGAAGCGAAGGGAGTTCGCAAGGACTGAGAAGTATGGAGAAAGTTAGTAAGGATGAATTAAGTGCGGAGTTGTTTTTTGAGCTATATTCACTGTTTCTGGCCTACTCAGTAAGGTAACGGTGTTATTACTTATGTATATAATATAAGCCTATATATATATATATATATACCCCTAAAATTAAGGTTAGTTTTTTAAATAGAAAAAATAAATTTTCTATAAATTAACTCAAAGAATTTCAAATAAAATTCGTATCTATACTCAATTTAACATTATAAACAAAATGGCCTATCTAATTTTTCAAGGACTATGATTTATTTTAGAGGTTACTTTGCATAAGGTTTTTCATAATACCAACAATTTACAAGTTATAAGTAAATGTATTTTTAAAATAGAGGTGTGGGTAATGGAGAGTTGAAAATTTACATAACTAATACATCTAAGAAAATCAGAAAAGTATTGACATTAGAAATGTGAGGCCAGGAAATGGGAGATGATTATTTAGTTTTATAAATTTCGATATATTATAAAGATTAAATTACGTTTTAGGGAGGTATAAAATTGTAATTTGGTATAGGAGATGATAACAATTTAAAAAATGAACATTAAAACCAAATATCAACGAAAAGGGGAGGAATTAATGAAGCTATTTAAAAAGTTGAAAGCAAAACTAGTGCCTAACTGGAGTCGAAAGAGCAATTAAAATAAACATCTGCTGATATAATGCAATGAACCGCTATACTCTTTAGTTCATTTTTTCCCACTGTGTTTGTGAAACAATTTTTATTATTTCATTTATGCTCTTTGGGGATATATGATGCTCCTTTTTAGTCATTATGTTTCTGTAACACTATCTATTATTTCGTTTCCCTTATGTTACGAATTATAAGTACATTACTCCATTTTTAGGTAATGGATTTGGAAAGTATGTGCGGCGTACCATACAACTAATTTTTTACTAAAAAAAATCAACATTTTTACTAGTAAGCAACTCATCCTTTAACACGAATTTATATGTATTTAGATTATTAAATTATAAATGCTATATTTTAAATGTCATGCTTAACGAACTGATAAAAAAAATTAGTTGCATTAATTCAATAATGACTGGCATATTGTGGAGAAACAAATTGTTTGCTTTGAGACAGAGTTGGCACAAGAGTTGGCACCCGGGCGTACATATATGTCCAGCGAATTGCATACGAGAAATATCGCAGGCTATGTTTATAAACCAATAACACAAGAGTTAAATTGATTTTTTTAAATAGCTCAATTTTAAGTTTGTATATGAAAAAACATAATAATAAAAAATTAAAATTGTATTTACGAATAACATAAGCTGGTTGTATATGAGTGAAATATGTTTAAGGATCAAAAATGTTTAAGGTAGGGCAGGCCTATAAAAAATAAGTATATTCAACCGATATAAAATTAGCAACTGGAACATGTTATTTAACCTAGAAACAACATTCTTAAAGTTTCACGATCCAAAAACTGGTAGTAGTTTTTTAAATAATAAAACTATTTATAAATATTTACAAGGTTGGTTTGTAAAAGTTGAAAAATGTTAATCTGACCATATTTTCTTGAGATCATTGGTTAAAAAATAGTATTTAACTGCTCTTCACTTAGTCAAAACGTGTACGAAAAGAATTAGACTATTTATTGATGTTTAATAAGTTTGATAAAAAGTAAATTTTTCTTGGATGGCGTTGGAGATTTTGTATTACAGTGCTGATATAGTATGGCGCAGAGAGGCTCTACTACTACTACTACTACTAATAATAATATTTAGCACAGCGTCTTACTACCCGTTCGGGTTATACGCTTTAAGTAGTAATTACTCTAATGGATTAGGAATTGGGAAGGTTGAATTAGAGGNGCGTTGGAGATTTTGTATTACAGTGCTGATATAGTATGGCGCAGAGAGGCTCTACTACTACTACTACTACTAATAATAATATTTAGCACAGCGTCTTACTACCCGTTCGGGTTATACGCTTTAAGTAGTAATTACTCTAATGGATTAGGAATTGGGAAGGTTGAATTAGAGGAAGTGAGCCCGAATTTGCGTGGAGGGAGAGTGAAAAACCATTTAGGAAAAACCACCCCCAGTTCACCCGACCGAGATTCGAACCTCGATCTCCCCATCCTCAGCAGTCGAGCTCAACACGACAATCGCGTTAGCCAACTACGCCACCGAGGCGGGTGAGGCTCTACTAAAAATGATTAGCCAACATATGTTAAATTCTAAAAATTGAAAAATGACACTTGGGCACAGGAATCGAACCCGGAACCTTTGGCTTTGTAAGCCAATGCTCTGACCACTGAGCTATCTATGACTCGTCCCGTGCCTAGGGTCATTCTTCACTCATATTTTAAAGCAGATTATATGATGAACGTGTGGAAATCGTCGGCTTCAAATGTGTGATTTTATTAAGATCACGAGCTATCAGATAACGCAGCCACCTTTGACTCGGTAGTTGGATTATTGCTGTCATTTGTACAATTATTATAATTGTACAAGTGGTAACGTGTCCAGGCGTCATTTTTCAATTTTCAAAATATGATATCTAGACGGAGAGTTCCTCACTAAAAAACATAAATAATAGCTTCGGCTATCTGATTCTTAACATATGTTGGTTAAGTAGTTTCCTTAGCTACTGTATCGACTTTTTTAATTGAGGTCAACACCAAATGCTTGAAAAAAAGTTATTACCTGTTAAAGTTTTAATATAATCCAGTGATTAAAATGTTATTTTGTTTCTTCCTCATCCCTACTTTCCTGAAGATGACATTCGAAATGTCGAAACATGTCAACAAATTTACCTTAGAGTATGACTTCTATTCACCGAAAATTAAAAGCGCAACGGACTCTTTTGATAAGAAGTCTTCAAATTTACAAATAATTTCTTCAATTTTCCACATTTAACATAAAAATATTTATTTAAATTTTTATTCTTCTAGCCACTGCTGAGCTAAACAAAATTTTAATTATTTATTTTGATATCAATGTTTTTTTAAAGAATTTTATCCTATTAGGCATATTGTTTGGTCATTATATTGCTGTATATTCAATTGTTGATTTAACATATTTTAAGGGTTCATGTAGTTCGCTATATTTGTATTATTACTTTCTCTCAATCCCTTTAAGGGAGAAGTGATTGTCAAAAAAATCAAACTCAAGATTTCTATAAATAACCACATTTCCATGACCCCCTGAAACAGAAAATTGGTTTTCGGGCTGTCGTCTGTTTGTCTCTTTGCCTGTCTATATTTCTGATCAGGCCCTAAACCGTTTTACCACTCGAGTTAAAACTTGGTATTAAGGTTTTTATAAGATCTCCACAAGTATTTTTTGGAATTAGACACAGTTAACCCTAAAATTAAGGGTAGTTTACTGAAGGGCAAATAGAGCTAAAATAGATTTTCTCAAAATCCGCCTTAAGGATTATTATTAAATTTTGTATCCAGTTATTGTTTAACATTATAAACAAAATGTCTACCCTAGTTTTCCCATGAAAATTAGTTTAGTGGCACTTTACACAAGCATAAATTTCCAATTTTGATTATTTTATATCCGCAACTAATTGAGATACGAAATAACTTATCATTGTAAACTTGTAGTACTGTTAAGATTAAACATATTTTAATCTAGAATATATTTTTATAAAACCAATAGTTTTTAGCTATAAGCAAACATATATATGTATATATATGAAGTATTTATAAATATGAAATTGATTGTTATACTTTTTAAGGGACAGAAATTTTCCTTTTTTCTCAATTTTTCTCTAACAATGTATATTATTACATTTATGATCTTTGGTGGAAAGTTTCCACAACAATGTATGTATATTATTTCGTTTAACAAATTTTAAGAGTTTTTATTCAATGTATATATTTTAAGATTACAGAAAGAAATAATCTGCCTGAGGCACGGTAACATTTATTAAATATTATAATTGTTTCATATATATTCACTCACACATTTGTAATCAATATTTTTGGCATTTTACTGTGTATATTTCAAGGTCTCTTCATTCTTTATTTAATTTATTAAATGTTATATTGTTAATAGCCTTATATTTGAATAATATTAAAACCATTAAATTTAACACATAATAAGATTATTCCAGTAATGATTCTACTATAGAAATTTTAATTATTTCATTACATTTGTTGTGTACATTACCAAGCACGTTAACTTATTCTCTCATTTTTCCAATGTTATATTGGTACAACGGTGACCTGGTGGTCTAGGGGTAAGGTGTCAGACTTCTATGCTAGCGGTCGGGGTTCAATCCTCGGTCCCGGCAAAGATTTTTCTGATTACCAAACCCTTCCTTCACCTCTGACAAGACATCTTGTGAATGTCAATCACCCTACCATTATACATTAGCGTAAGTGCGTATAACCCGAACGGGTAGTAAGACGTGGTGCTAATAATAATAATATATTGGTACAAATTCTTAGTTTTGATTTTGATCATCTGATAACCATTAAATCTGACTATATACATCCAAGTCTTATATATTATTATACTTCATTTCATATTTTAGAATATTTTTTAAAATGTTGTCCTTAAAAACAGATTTTCTATAATCAAGGAAAAACATCTGGAGTCACACGTTCTAAGACATCAGCCTCGCAACAAACCGAATTGGCTAATTCTATGTTCGAATCTTGACCGGGTGAATTTGGAGGGGAGGGTTTCCAAAAGTGATCTATATTTATAGTGTTCCCTTTTCTTCTCCATTTTAATGTGTATCCACTCCCTCTAAAAAAAGAATAATTCATAATCCCAACTCAGTAGATTAAGTTGTTATATAATCCACATGTTAAAACATTAAATTAAAACAACTGAAAAGGGCAAGGTAATAAATAGTTATTCAAGGCCATTCAAACAGCCAGACAAATATTTAAAATCCAAACTTTATATTCAGGAATGTATAGCTTGGGTATAAGAAAAATCTGACTAATAGATTATCTTATATAACCATCTGGATGAATTATAAGAGTCTTTCAGTAGGAGTTTCTGGACATAAATACAGGATATATCCAAAAAACTCTATCGGTAGTTTCATGTTTGTGATTTAAAAATAAAATTAAACTAACATTTGCTTTCGTAATCAAGTTGAACGAAACCGGTTTTTAAACCGAGAAAAGAGGAATTTTAAAGGATTTTTTTTCCCCACACATTTAATATTTTTTATCATTTCTTGGAGAATAAAGAGCTATTTTTACAATTAATAAGTAATTGATATAATATTATCAGAGAAATCTTTGAAATAACGTTAACATAAAAAAGTGTCTCAAAAATTGTTAAAAAATTATAAAACCTGATCAGTGGATACGTGCATCCAATATTAAACTCATCTAGTCTGGTTTTCTTGTTTGGGATCTAATATCAGTCAGGTTTACCGAGAGTAGATTTCTCTCAATTGTCACTCATCTTCCACGTAAATACGGATAATACCTCTAAATCCTAGCTGTGTCACCCCATAATTGTGATTGAACTGCGTAAGTACGAACGAGCAGTAAGATGCCGTGAAAAAAAAATCTAACAAGATTACATAAAAACAATATTAAATAAAGTATTTTATACTCTACAGCTGGGGTGGCCAAACAGTAGATCGCGATCTACCGGTCAACCGCGGCCTCTAGTTTGGTCAATCATCTGGTCAATCGATTCAAAAAAATTGAGAGAAGGAAAATGAAAGAGAGATTTTGCTTATTTTTCACAAATCAACGTTAGAAAATCGAAATATAAATTTGTCTGACTGATGACCATTTACAAACCTGCCTTTATTTATGACAGAGTAATTATGAACTCTCAATCAATAAACTATCCTAAGATTGTGGGGTTTCATGCACCAAATTTAAAGTAAAGTGTTTGATGAGAAAATAATTTTTTCAGGGAAGCTATACATTTGATGAAAACTTCAGTTTCAGTGTGTGAAAGTGCTATAAGTTCTTGTATGCAATATATTTTTATTTAAAACACAAAAAGGGGTTGTTTTTTTTTAACACTGAAACAAAATAGTATAACCCTCTGGCTCCGTCCTAGATCACAAAGGATTTTCCTTCTCTGAAGTAGATCCCAAGGTCAAAAAACCGGGCCACTCCTGCTCTACAGAATGTTTAAAAACTCCTCTTCGGAATCTTCGGAATTATCGTTAAAACCTACAAATTTATTTTTCATTACAATAATAATAATCTTCATGTAGGTACATTATAAATACAATTAAATAGTTAATTTTCTAGAACATATTAAACCACATCCCGAACAATAGGATACATTTCTAGACACGCTTACCTGGTTTTGACCTATACAACTTATGAAGGTCATGAAAGGTTGTTGCACTTTGGCGGGCATCATTTCAGTATTATGTAACCAGCCTAGACTCCGCGTCTACAGGCGTTAAGCTTGATTTGCACTATGCGTGAATTCGTGATCTGTGGTTTGTAATTTGCGATTTTCGTTCAATTTGGGAACAGTATATGAATGTATAAATTCATATTTTAATGTTTGCGACACACGAATCGTTATTCGCATTCGCGGCCAATAGCCGAGAAAGCATTTGTTATTTTAAAAAACAAAATCAAAGAAAACATATCAATCGCAAACCATGATGCGTGCGTGAGCATTTCAGGGCTTACACTATGCGCTTAGGTTCGTGATTTATTCGTTGAGAGCGCCAAGACATCGAGTGGTTGAGGGGTTTGTCAGCTGCATTCATGAAATTTGAGTGACCGAAGGTGTGAGTTCTCGATTTAATTGAATACATTTGGAGTTACAAATATTGTGGGATCCGATGGACATGACAAGAAGAAGAGAAACAAGAAGTTTGATAGATATTCTTTTTTGGGTGATAAATACAAATGTTCTCCACGATACATCAAACTGAAATGAACAAACTTGCCACAATTAAAAAATAAATGTTTTTGAGTTATTCTCAACCGACTGATTATATCAGCACACGACTCATAAACTAATTTAAATATTGAACAGACACAACATCCAGCCCCCTTAAATTCATCATTGTGAAAGGGAAAACCCACGTTTCACCAATAATAAATTTTTTGGCCATGCCAGGAATCGAATTTCGGACACCTGACTTAAAAGACAGACACGCTAACGGTTGAGCCAATGTGTCGGACATCTTGCAATAACCATATTATTTTGGCTAATAGCAAAAATGATTTTAAAAAATGGCGCTTCTTGCAGTGTCCACACTATAGCCGATACTCTAATTCTTACCATTCAACATTATTGTCCCTACTTCTAGCGTCACTCGTGATCATCTGACTGTCGGGGTTTCTGGCGTGAGCCGGCCCCACGAACCTCCAAGTGGCGATTAACAAATTATGAATCAGCACATACAGTAGCCCCATGGCTTCTTTGGTGCTGACTGACAGCCTTAAAAAGTTACCAGACCAAATTACGTATCCCTACGCCGAACGAGAGGATCTGCAAAAACATGTGTTTAGCAGCTGCCACTTCTGACAGTCAAAATTTAGATATATACCTAAATTTTGACTGTCAGAAGTCAGCTGTGAGCTGTCAGTCAGCACCAAAGAAGCCGTGGGGCTACTGTAGTCACAAAGTACAAGCAAAACGGCCAGTGAAAAATTTACGACGAATTGAAAACACGAATCACGCATAATGTAAGTGAATCTTAGTGGAGGAAAGGTTTGCTTCTGTTTTCTTCGGCTACGCTCGGTGTATATCTGTAAAGACACCTGCAGGTCTTATTGATGAAAGATTAGATTTTGACTCACTCAGATAACCTCAGTAATAATATGTGAGGGACCTGCTGATCTCATGGAGCAAAAATAAGCGTCTTTCTCTCTCAGCCATTTATTCCCAAAAAGCCATACTCAATCTTTTAAGTATGCTCGATTATTTGATCCATTTCATTCACTTTTTATCGGCAAAATATAGTTGTATTAAATCCACCAGATAGTTTTGTTATTTTATATTCATCAAAAATATAACATTATAAGATTCGTACTTTTTTAAACGTCAGAACTCATGAACATAAGCTGATGTTAATACTGTCATCCTATATATGTCTTTATGTTACCTCAGAGATGCTAACTTTGTTTTTATCACTGCGTTTTACTAACTTTTCAAGCTATACGCATATATGATAATCACTATAATGGAGTAGGGATGAGGAAGGAAGAATTTTAGAGGTAAGATACCCGCATTTGCGTTTAAGGAGAGTGGTAAGTCATTTAGGAAAGACCACCATCATTAGACCCGACCGGAATACGAATCCTGATCCCTACGTCATCAAAAATTCAACATAACATGAGAATGAGGCCTTAGATTATGCACATTTGTTAACTGAGTAGTAATTTTATAATTATTGAATAACACACACTGCCATTTCATTGCATACCTACATTTGACTTTTTTTTTTACGAGACGCTTAGCCTTTACCGGATGTGAGTTGTTATGTTGAAATTGTTCAAGTAGGTCATCAACAAATTAGTCATTCCACATGTGCCGATTTAGGCCACTGTTCTTCTTCGTTCTTCACGTATCACCATCAAGGATATCCGAAATGTTTACGCTGATGTGGTAGAGATGAGGATGATAGAACTTAGAATTATACCCACATTTACACGTAGAAAGAGCGAATAAACAATTAATAAATACACCTCTGTACACCCGGTCGGGATTCGAAACCCAACCTCTCCGCCATCGGCAAATCAAACTAGACGATACCTACGCCTTTGTCAGCGTGCCCCCTGAGGTTGATTGAGCTCTCGTTTGCGACCGTTTCATCAACTCAAAGGAAATAAAATAAAATATTTATTGTCCGTATAGCTTAGTGGTAAGAAGCTTTGTTACACGTCAGAGGATCCTAAAATATAAATGTATGACTTTATTCTCGAATACAGTAGGGCCCACGTATCCGCTGATTCAGTATCCGCGGTTTACCTCTGCCCAATTTTACTTACTTTTGATTAAAGAAAAAAAAATGTTTATAAGTCACAATGCATACACCATAACCCCACTCCATCTCCTCATCGAGGGGGGGCACTGTGATTTCATAACACCGTCATCATAATCATTATCATCATCAGTGATCGTCGCAACAAATAGAATGGAGAATATTATTAATAATAATATTTAGCACCGCGTCTTACTACCCGTTCGGGTTATACGCTTTAAGTACTAATTACTCTAATGGGTTAGGAATGGGAAAGGTTGAATTAGAGGAAGTGAACCCGCATTTGCGTGGAGGGAGAGTGGAAAACCATTTAGGAAAAAACACAGACCACCCGACCGAGATTCGAACCTCGATCTCCCCGTCCTCAGCAGTCGGGCTCAACACGACAAGCGCGTTAGCCAACTACACCACCGAGGCGGGTGGAGAATATTAATTTCACTGGAGTGCACATTACACGTTATTATTACTTTATTTAATGTTGGTAATGTCTTACTGTGAAAATTTTTTTTCAATTAAACTCTAAAGTATTTATATAATGTTACATGAATATCATGTTATATAATAATTCGGTATTATACGTGGTTTTATATAACTGCGGTAGATCTAGGAACGTATTACCCGCGTATATGCGGGGGATGGGCGGGGGCTTAATTCTTTCTTTTTTAATTTAGCACCACGTTTTACTACCCATTCGTTCGAGTTATACGCTTAAGCACTAATTACGCTAATGGATTAGAAATTGGGAAAGTTGAATTTAGAGGAAGTGATCCCGCATTTGCGTGGAGGGTGAGTGGAAAACCATTTAGGAAAAACCATCCCCAGTTCCCCCAACCGGGATTCGAACCTCGATCTCCCCGTCTTCGGTAGTCGAGCTCAATGAGACTAGCGCGTTAGCTAACTACACCACCGAGGCGGGTCCTACTTTATTTCACAGCTTATTTTAACAGTTATAATATTTTATTATGACTACTTATATTTTACAGACATTTAAAATGCTTCCTTCCTCATCCCTAACCTACTATAGTAATCATCATATATGTGTATAACCTGAACAGGTAGCAAGACGCGGTTATAAAAGAAAATCTTATACATTAGATTTTAAATTTCATTAATTATGTTATGGTTCACTTCTGTGGTCTAGTGGCCAAAACTCCTGTCTACAGATCCAGAGGTCCCGGAATCAATCCCTTGCGCTTTCGGATTTTTATGAAAGCAGCGTGTATCTAACTGGGTCAATTCAACCTTGTGAGCACAAATGAATAACACTTTAACGAAAGAGTAGCGGCACAAGTCTAGAAAAGTGAGATTAACGGGTGGAGGGTCGTTGTGATGACCGAATGAATATATATCTCTCTAAGAAAAAGTTGACACTATCATCACCAGCAGATAGCGGCCGCTCGGTTGGTATGATTAGATTGTAAGCTAACGCAATGGAGTTTTTATAATTATGTTGTAAGAAACATGTCACAAATAGGAAAACACACTGTTGATATCAATTTATACGTGGTTATATAGATAAAAAATAATTTGTGTTTAATCCCTGAAAATAATTGTAAGTGAATGTATATTAACATTATAGCATTTGGTTTAGTCAATTCCTTAACTGTAGTGGTAGTTTAATTAATATATATTTTGAAAAAATACAGTAGATTAATATATATATATATTCTTTTTTGTGCTTCTGGGCTACATCAATTGTAGCCCAGTAATGGAAAGATTAATTGTTAGTACTGTACTGTACTGTAGTTAGTAATGTACTGTTGCCCAGGAAACGCCCGAATGTACTAATTGTACATCCTGGTGGCTCTTTTCATGTCCCGATGAGGTGAGATGATGGTGATAGTATGAGGGTGTTAACCAAACCCTGGTGACCGTTGAGTTAATTCCCCTTTCGGGGAAAAATACCCGCGGTACTATCCGGGAATCGAACCAGGACCTCTAGACTCGTATCCAGGTCCACTGACCACTTACTATACCACGAGATCGGTTAATATATTAATGAAAGCATATTTTTCCAAATGTGTATGTAAAGTGACTGTCATTTATTTACGATTAAAACTTAACATTTTAAAAGCAGTTAATTAAAATGGTCTAAGGTTTCACTATCGTTATAGGCGGGGCTATCGGTGACGGGGAGATTGGGATATTGAATCCCGGTCGGCTATTCTGAGGGTGGTTTTTACTCATTTGTTTTCAACTCTTCCTCCACGCAAATACTGGTACAGTTCTAACTTCCTCTGAATTCAACCTTCCTCATCCCTAACATATTAGCGTAATTAGTACATATGTGTACAACCTGAACTAGTAGTAGTTAATTCAGCTACTTTTAAGGGATTTTTAATATTTTTTTAAGGTTTACGTACCGAGCCAATTTACGTGGATTAACAAAAATTAAAAACTAAAATGCAAATAGACATGATATTTTAAGAGCTAGAACCAGTTGATGTTATTATCTAATGTAAAAATAATGTAGGTTTAGTAAACAAGTAGAGACATTTTGAAACAAGAATATTTATGTTTTAGGGAGGGGGGCGAAGAGGTTTAGGAATAAATTGCGATGAAAGGCAGATTTTGTTATTGTATTATAATTGTTTTAATGATGATATAAAAATGTCGAAAAATATATAATCTAAAAATTCGTTTCTATGAACAGGTGATTGAAAACCTACTCAACATTATTTTATTTTTAAACTTTTTTATATAACCTTTTTAAATAACTAACATTTATCAAATGATACATGTTTTAAAATTTAAAAAAAATTTAGAAATCAATTTTCGTTTATTTTTCTTCCTTTTAACAGCATGAAGAAACATTGAGTGTTTATGAATTTAGCAGTTTCATTCTTCTTTTTTATTAATATATTTTTAATTGTTACTCCTTTAATTTTTACTATAAACATTTGTATTTTTAATTTTAACTTAGTTGGTAATTAACTTGATGTGTTATTATTCCTGTACTTGTAACCGAAAAAGGTTGGATTACCACTTTCAGAACAAGAAGCAGGGATTCTATCTAATACATCAGATTTAAATTTTAAATAAGTATTTACTACATTATTAATACATTTTAGATTATCAAATTTCGACATACTTTAACACTTAATTAAACTATTTAATTGTCATTACCTTTATACATTTTTATAAGTTTAAGATTAACTTAGACTAATTTAATCTCACTTTTATCAATTAATGTTGTTTTTAATTTATTTCTAATAACTTTAAATTCTATATATAATAATTGCATGACATTGAAATTTTATCAAAAATGTTTAACCTTCAATTATAATTATTTATTTAATTTTATGGTTTTGTGAACCTTGTACCAATTATCCAATCATTTTGTCATTAATAAATATTTTAGTTTGTATAACCACACAATTTAAATCTTATTTTCTTGAATATATTTAAATTAATTGCTGTAAAATATCAAGAAAAATAACAGTGGTTAGGTATAAATAACCTAATGGTACTATAACATTTGGAAACAAGTCTGGTTCAACCAACATATTCTTATTTGGAATTGTTTTTCGATAAGAAACTATATTTGGCGGTGTTTACAGAATATAGATATGAGAATAGAAACAAGTTTACATAGGAAATTATGTTCGCGCTCTCTGGTCAGAATGTATAAAAATTGATAATAACTAACTAATACATTTCCACTGAAAAAATTTAAGAGCATTTAGAATAGTAGACCCAACTCAGCTCCCAGTTCACGCTAGGTTTGGGAGTAAAAGGGAAAAGAAAATACCTTAGATATGCCACAGATGAGTGCAGTGCATTCGTATTCGAGTGATTACTCGAAATTTTTCGTGGTGACGATGGAGGCCAAAGCGACAAAGTTTCTTGTTAATAGCTACAGTATGTTATTATTATGACAGAATGAAGATTTGTGCACAATACTTATCTGTGAAGCCATTTTAAAATGGTAAAAAAAACGGCCCTTTCAACGCAGTTTTTATACAAATATAATTTATTATTCCAAAAATGTTATGTATTAGGAAATTCTATTAACCCTTTATTTCCATTAATGTTTAATCATAAATGATCCATCGACACAAATATCAATACGATTCTTAAATCACCAGATCGCCAGTCAGATTTATCCTAGATCAATAAATTTTGGGTTGCGACAAAGTTAATTAGATATCAAAATCCCCGATCAACTGACCACAGATTTTATCTAAATAATCAAATAAAACAAACACGACAACACTTAAAAGTACTGTATTAGGAAAATATGATTGTGAAATGACTTAAATTTATACATAAGATTGGCTATGTCTCTGGTAGTCCAGGTTACCTGATATTTATAGATCCATTTCAATAAATGATTCCTGTTTCCTGTGGTTACTTTGGGTCTCCCCTATCTCTCTAACTTCATTGGCGCCATCCAGCGAGCATTAAACACATATTTAAGCCAAAGCCCATCAGATCAATTATATAACCAGGATATAACTACGGCTATTGCTAAGATGTCATATTTGTCTTTTAAACATAATTTTGACGCTGAACATGTTTTGGAGCAGCACTGATTTTTTTAAAATGCATATTATAGGATTTTCAAATATTTTGGGAATTTTCTTAACTATCATTTAATTATCGGCAAAAAATAATTATTCGTATCCAAAAAAATAAGAATGAAAAATAATAATAGTAATAAATAAATAGTAGGTGGTTATGTAAATAAAAATGTCACCTGTGGTCATCTGGTCTAAGGCGCTAGACTCGTAATTGACAAGATCACCATTGATGAGGTCAGTTGGGCATGATGAGGAGAGTTTCCCTATTCCCTCTCCCGGCTAATGTGGCTGCATTTCTATCTAATCCACTCTTCTCACCCCTACCTATTGTAAAGTGTTTTAGCTAACTCATCCTTAATGGGATTGACTTTGACGAAGGTTCAGTATTTCAATAATCTGAATCCGGCTGAATGTGTTGGGAGTGGTGTTAATATAATGGGATTTTTCCTTCCCCTATACCCATGGTACCATCCGAGAATCGAACCCGGAACACCTAGATTGGTAGCCAGGTGTGCTGACCACAGGGTTGGTTAACATATTTTTTTCTATTATTGTTGTACTAAACATATTTGTTCTTTTGTTAATATGAAATTGGCTACGTAGAATACTAGAAATGTGTGCGTACGTTTTTAATTTCACCTCGGATGGTAGGGGAGATTAAGGCAGGGTTGCCAGACGTCTAGGTTTTCCGGTATTGTCCCTTTTTTAGATAATAATCCCGGTGTCCCGAAAGATCACTTCGGTACACACGATTGTCCCAGTTTTTAACAGTTTTTATTTGTTTATACTTTACTCCCCAATCGGTACTGTATGAGGGCTATTAACATTATTTCTGTCAGGTTTGTGTGTACAGTATAAGTATAACACAATTTGAGAAAGTCCCGTTTATTCTATAAGTTTAGAGATAACATTATCTTTTAATTTGTACGTCATTGCGTCATTGTGAGAGTTTAAGTGATAATGCAGAGATATGTTTGTATCGTGGATCTGAAATTTGTTTGTATATCAAATTGAGAGTGAACGTTTAACTTTTGATTGTTCTTTTTTTTATTAAAATATTAATGCTGCTGTTTTCTTTTTACTTTCTCGTTATCTTACAGGTAGAGAAAGTATTATGATCGTCAAAAAAATCGAACTCAGGATTTTGATGAATCTTGACATTTCATGACCCCGAATCCAAAAAAGCAGTTTTTGACTTTCCATCTGTCTGTCTGTCTGTCTGTACCTCCAACTA
The DNA here is from genome assembly GCA_902141385.1 of Timema californicum. Lineage (NCBI taxonomy): Eukaryota > Metazoa > Arthropoda > Insecta > Phasmatodea > Timematidae > Timema > Timema californicum. Next base: position 192,004 of record CABFOW010000784.1, on the reverse strand, counting down.
GAGCCTAAACTATTTTACCGATCAGGCTAAGACTTGGTATCTTGGGTTTTCATATGGTTGCCCCGAGGTACTTTTGGAATTGGATATCTAACCCTAAAATTAAGGGTAGTTTACTGGGCAAAAAGAGAAAAAGTCAATTTTCTCAAAATCGGCTCTAACTATTCTGATTAAATTTCATTTATAAACATTTACAGATGTTTCAAACAAAGTGGTTACTTTCAATATTTTGTCAACATGACTATAAGGGCTCCGGTCTGATCCGTAAATTATCTTTTTTATAATATCTCCTAAACTATTTGAGATATGAAATTACTTATCGTTACAAATATGTAGGTCTATTTTTAATATAAATATTTTATAAGAAGCATAATTTTATAAAACCAATAACTTTCAAGCTATACGTAAATATATATATTTTTTAAACTTTTTGAACACAAAAGGTAAAAGTATTGAGACCGAAAAATAAAATTTAACCTGAAATGTTGATGGATGTCACGTCTCAAGAACCGCCAAACCCTAAAAAGTGGTCTTTACAATTATGTCTGTCTGTGTGTCTGTTAAAATTAAAAATTAAAAGTAGTTTAAGAAAGGGAAAAAAGCTAAAAAATCAATTTTTTTCAAAATCGACTCTTAACTATTTTGATTAAAATACGTATCTAAGCGTTGATTAAGATTAGAAATAAATTGGATATTTACATTTTACCATGAAAATTAATTTTAGGGTACGTTAAAGAAGCAGAAACTTCCGTATCTCCGCAACTATTTGAGATACTGAATAACTTATCATTGCAAAATTGTAGTACTATTAAAAATTAAAAACTTTTTTATGAAATATATTTTTATAAATCCAACAGTTTCTGAGATATTGGCAAATATATTAATACAATTTTGTGAGCTTTAGTTGTAAAGAGATACTACTTAACTTTTAACGCGATAATTCTCCAATGCCATAGAGTAATTAAATATAAGTAAATCTCTAAAGGTTTATGTTGTTTTTCCTTAAACCTCTTAGGAGAAATGTTCGTACAGCAATTATCTATATCCATTTTAGACTCAATAGTCAATATTTACATTTTTTATTGGTCAAAATTTATAAATGAGGAATTCAATAGCAATGCGATAGCATGAAGATTTGCAACACCTAATAAAATGTCGAAAATTTTAACCGGAAGTTGAAATTTAAATACGAAGTGTTGATCCTTGTGGACCCAACATCGATCTTTTTTGTTGGTCCAAACATACAAATGAGGACATTAATTATTTAAAAACAAAATGATAAAATTTAATACCTGGACTTAAAAAAAAGTATTGCATAAGTAGAGTGCAATTTATGATTGGGTTTGCTAGTGTATATTATTTCGTTTCACATATATTACGAGCTTTGAGTAAATATCTCCATTTTCAAACAATAGAGTGAGAAAGTCCGTGCGGAGTTCCGTACCATTTATTTGTAATAATGTAAAAGGCATTTATTGTATGTTTCGTAAAAATTGAAATAAAATTGTGATATTTCATTTGTTTTTCTCCTGTTTGCCCTAGAAAAAATTTGGCAACCCTAGATTAGGAGGGCTGCGGTGAACTAACATTGGCCTCATGGAGTAAGTGATAGGGATAGTTTGGGAACTATTGCCTTGAACCGTTAAGCTAATATTTATTTTATGTATTCATATAGAGAAATTATTGTGATCATGCCAATTTTCTACTTCGGAATTATAATGAATATTTCTGTATTATATGACTATGATTCCAAAAAATTTAAGTCTTGCAAATTTGTATGTCCGTCAGTCCTTAGGGGTACACCAGAAACGTTTTGCTAGATCTCGTTTAAGTTTGATATTTATATGGTATATCACCATACCTAAAGTCTAAAAAATTTTGATCGAAGTTATGAATAATTTACTTACTGATCCGGGGTTCGATCCCCGGTCCCGGCAAAGATTTATCTGATTACTAAACCCTTCCTTCACCTCTGACAAGACATCTTGTGAATGTGAGGAATGCCAGGTCTCCACCGTAGTTCGGATTCCACGTTAAACTGTAGGTCCTCCATTTCATCTCACAATCACCCTACCATTACACATTAGCGTAAGTGCGTATAACCCGAACGGGTAGTAAGACGCGGTGCTAATAATAATAATAATAATAATACTTACTGATGACTAATTTTTGAAAATTTGAAATCTTAAAAGAAATGGCTATAGCGATTTGATTCAGAATGCGTAACTGAAAAGTTTTCATATTATAAATAAATGTATTTATTTGTTTCTCTGTTTGAGTGATTTGAAAATTTTCAAAATATCTTTAAAGATTTTGTTATAAATTCGTATCTGGGGATACTTTTACCTGCTAGATAAGAATGTATGTTTAGTTTTGTAAACTAAATAAATTTAAAAGTAATTTACTGATCACATAGTTTATATTCTCGGAATTGTTTTACAATACAAATATTAATACATTTTAAATTTTACAAATATAATTAATTTGTGAGTGGTTTACTGTTGAATGATTTTTGAAAATTTGATATTTTAAATGGCTTTTACAATTTATTTATGAGGAGTGTTTCTTATGATTAACAAAAATAATATGTTAGATTTTCTGAAGAAAACTTAGTTAAAGGTAATTTACCGAAAAGCTGTTATTTGAAAATTTTGTTCCAAGCTATAGTAGACTAATGAGAAAGTTTATACGATTGTGTACTACCGTTTATTTTAAATTTTCTTCAGTAGATTTATGAAAACCTTTTTTAATTGATTTTCAACAAAATTTTGGCTCTAGTATGTATCTTTGAAGGACCAATATAGCTTTGCAATTACGTAATTGTGAAGAGAAATGAAAGGGAAACATAATTTTAAATAAAAAATACACAAATATATAAACATGATTTAATTATTTTGTATTGCAATACAATTAACGTTATTACTTTATTTTTATATTTTCAGTTTTCACTTTTTTGTAATATTTAAAAAACCACAGAAAAAAATCTAGCTTTATGTATTAGAAATATTATTTAAAAAGAAGCATATCGTGAAACTACCAAGTTTAAGACTATTATTAACTGAATTATCTGAAGGTTGATTATTTTAACACATTATTAAATCAAATCAACTGCTTCATTAAACAATCCAAGTGTGGGGTGAATGTCAAAGTTGGGCAGGTTTGATGAAAACAACTATTTTCGGATAGCAGGCACTAATTAAAAACGTGGCTTGAAAGAAAAATTGTATTAATATTTTTACGTTTAGTAAGTAAATAAGGTTTCTACCAAAAATATATATTGGTCACAAATGTTAAGTCATTTGTTTATACAGGTTGTACCTATTTTTAAAACTGTGTAAAAACAGTTTTATTTGGAGATGTATATTTTTTTAAATACTACCTTTTCTGTAATTTAAAAGTTAACAATGTCTAATCCCTCACATAAACCTATACATTAAAATGTTGTATAGGGATGATTCAGTTTGGTTTTTCGGTCCCACCGGTTGTTTATTTTACTTCAGAACCAATTTCGGTATTAGAGTTATACTTGTGTACTTTATAATAAATCTAAATAAATATAATATACATGAATGTATAAAATATGTAAATATGACTGTGTGAAAGAAATTTTCTAAAACAGAAAGTTATTTTGTTTGTAAAAAAAATATCTGGGCCAGTACTAGAAATCTGGAAAGCTGAAATTTGTTTGGCAGTTAGAGGGACAAACCCATTTGAGTAGAAAACCAGAAAAGTCGTAAAATTTAAAATTTAAATTAATGGGGAAGGGAGGGAATCGAGTACATCAACGTTTCTTAAACTAATAGAAAAAAACCGTTTCTAGCGGTTGTAGAAATTTGAACATTTCGCAGACACTTAGACGGACCAATCCAGATAGCAAAAACCGTTTGTAAATTCAAAATAGAAAGATTAGAAATTTCCAAACCAATAGTTAAAACAACATCTAGGTGGAGTGTACTGAGGCTGTGTTTTTATAAAAGGGTTTTCCACTCTCCCTCTATGCAAGATGAGGGTAAATTGTCTAAAATTTTGCTATCATAACTAATTGTAATTAACTGTCTTTAAATCTCAACTTTCTATAAGAAGCATTATATAAATTAAAAATGATTAGGGTTGGTGGTGCCTTTAGCTAATGTGAGGATTGAGTAGTGGTCGGAGTTGATGTGTTTTTGCGCTGCCTCAAGAATTTTTAGTTTAGTTACTAGTTTTATAATCACACTAGCTATGATAGATTAAATAGATAAGATATTATTTTTTATAATTACTGTCATATCCGCATATAAATATCATATTATTTAAATTGAAAAATGAAACCAGGACACGGGATTTGATGACGATCTACACACGGCCATCACAGACTCTGCCTTAAAATATGAGTGAAGAATGAACCGGGGCACGGAAAGATTCCTGGATAGCTCAGTAATTAGAGTATTGATGTATTAAGCCAAGGTTGCTGGGTTCGATTACCATTTCCATGTGTCATTTTTCAATTCAAAGACCCGTCTCGGTCGTGTAGTTGGCTAATGCGCTAGTTTAGTGTTGAGCCAGGTGACGATACTAAGATGAGGTTCAAGTAGGCCTACCTCTTGGTTCGTTAAGGCCACTTGATTTATTTAATATGCACACTGGCTTTTGTTGTTGTTTTGTTGTGCATCAAGTCTCACTAACCGCTCGGTTTATTTGTAAAGTAAGCTGGAAGAAGGTATAATTTGAAGTAAATATACCCGAATTTGAGTGTAAGGAGAGTGACTATTTAGGGAAACAAACAACCCATCTAGAAGTTTTTTTTGTCTATAAGTTTTGGATCCGAGCCTCAACCTACCCGTCATCTGCAATCGAGTTTAATACAAGGGTGACGCCTCAGATCATCTGACCACCGATGCATGAAGCTCATGTACATCTTTGGTACGACTCTTATGACATACCTGAAATAATGTTATATTATAATCGTTAATTTATATGTAAGCGATAAAAATTACGAAGTAAAATATCTTATATAAGTACATAACATTTTCCAATAGCCACTGATATTTATTTTGACTTACGTAAACATGAACATTAAGTAAACATGTCTTGTTATGTAATCTGTTTTTCAAACAGTTTTTTATATCTTAATTATTCAGTATACCAGTCTTCCCGCATTATAAATCACATCAAACCTTTACATATTAAAGTGGTTTGGCGGTGCTTTGCGGGTGTCCATCTTTGAAGTTCTAGGCTAGGTTATTTGTTGGTGACTTGCTGTGCCAGTTCGCACAAGCCCATTTAAATGTGCACTTCTCAAAACAAACTGACATTTAAATTTAACGAATTTAAGTGTTGAATACAAAGACTCAACACGAATGTGTCGTGCCAAAAATTTAGGTTGATCTTGGAGCATATTCTTTTATTTTAATATATATTTGTTCCACGACCTGCTTCAAAAATTAAATAGTTGAGAAGATACTCTGTTTTACTGAATTCGATCCTTCATCCTCTTAAGGTTCAAATAGCTCCAAATATAAACCTGCTGAATCCGCAGCGATTGGCTGTTCCATGGGAAAGCCATTTTTCATAACGTTAACAAAAGAGTATTTTACCAAAAAGAAAATAACGACTTTAGAATTGCCCGCCACCATAGTACTGGGACCAAGATCCATATTCACAAGTTTTAAAAAATTTAGAAAAGGAAAAAAGATACAAAATAATGTCTGAATGACAAGCAATAAAATGCCTATCCATACTAAATAAAGAACAGTGCAAGCCCAGCTTACCATAAGGGGTTCTTACAGAGCAGCTTACTGTCATTTGTCACAATTATATAATTGGTTCAGTTTTGTCTTGTCCTTCATTTTGAAGTGTTTGGAAACTTCACGGAGTCTATAATTTGTTAGTACTGAAGCTAAATTTTGTACACCAAGAAAGACGGGCATTTACTCAAGTTCAATTTAAATACTTTATCATGTGGGTAACTGCGTTTCAATGTTCAGTTAAGCTACGTATTAATTTTTGTAAATTGATTTTCTATTGTAAAAGGGTAAACAGAGTTTTAGAAAAAATTTACAAACTAAGGTCAAGCAAATGTGCAGGAATGTGAGGGGAGGTAGGAAGGCATTACCCCTCTTGAAAGAACTCCTCCCTCCCCTGAAATAAACTTGCCCTTCTTTAGAATTATCTCACTCCCTCTGATATTCTCGAATATGAAGCTGAAATATGGCTTTGTATCGAACTATGATTAACTTCTAATATTTGTTGGGAAAAGAGCACTCTAAATATATTCTAAGAGGCATCCAATCCTCAAAATTTCTAGAGGAAAAATATTCAAAATAGCTTCTGAGTACATCCAACTTTTCAAAATTCGTTGGAAGAGGCCCACTCTAATTATATTCAAGATACATTTAATTTTCAAAGATTTTCCGAGGAAGAACACTTCATAAAACTTCTAGAGTCACCCAATTTTCAAATATTTGCCTGAGGCAGGCCACTTCAAATATCTTATATAATAAGCAAATTTTAACTCTATGGGAAGATTAATAGTCTAAATATCTTCTAGGAGCATTCAAATTTAAAATATTTTTTGGAAAAAAAAACCCCACTCCAAACAGCTTATAGAAGAGCCTAATTTTTGAAAGAAAAAATCCAAATGAAGGCAACTGTAAGAAAATTCTAAGCATTTTAAGGAGGAAGGTCACCAGGCCCATCAAAAAACTTTTTTTTGTCAAATTATCCCTAGACAAATAAGGTTTCGCTACCATTGAAGTCGAATATTACAAAGATATGGGGTGGGGTGGGGGCGTGTTTTCCCTTGGTACCAGGCCTGGTTTGAGGACCTGGGGGGCGGCTTGGCTTCAGATCTCATCTCACGGCTGATTAACAGGAAAACTAGATTTACAATTACTCTAGAACAAAAAATCAAATAAAAGCGCGTTTGGTATTCTGCATTCACCATTTGAAAACAGTTAATTTGGGATAAGTTTAATAGTTTTCGTGAAATAAAATAGCGTTTTATTTTTCTTACTACCTGTTAAGGTTATACTAACTATTCTAACGGGGTAGGGATGAGGAAGGAAGCATTTTAGAGGTTATCTACTTACATTTACGTGGAAGGAGATTGGGAAATCAATCAAGAAAAAACACCCTTAGTAGACTCAACTGGGAGTCAAACACCAATCTCTCAGTCTTCAACAACCGTTCAGCCACTGAAGCTGGTAAAAATGACCATTTTTCAGTTTTGGTTAATTTTGTAAAATATGGTTTAAAATAAGTGTGTTATTTTTCTCAATACAACCGTGTTTTTTAAAGTATAATACAGAGAACTGCACCAAGATGAGTAGCCTGGTTGGAGTTGTGTTACGCCAGGTGCTATCTGTGGGGTGGTATGGGCTCTTAAGTGTTCTGGAAAAAATATACAATTGATTGCAACGATATACACTCACTTTGAATGGTTTAAGGCATGGGTCAGCAACAGTATTGGGCTCCAATTTATTTATAAACGTTCTAGCTATCAATCTTTTGTTTCTCCACTCTATTTTGGATTTTTTTTCTTCCTTCTATGCTTCTTATTCCTTAAAATCAACCTTTCTCAAATACTTATGTAGTCACTTTTATAACAAAATAAATGTATGATAAATAAATGATATATTTTCACATTTAGCTAATTCCTTTTCTTATAATATCACAGATTATGACCGATCAAACTAGTTTTGATCATAAATACTTCAAATATTATTTGAAAGTACTTGATACATTTGCGAGCTTAGATGAGTCAAATAACGACTTTTAATAAATAAATATCTTTCTTACGCAATCAATTGAAAAATCCCCATTAGATTGACTAATCGATTGCGATCGATCAGTTATCGACCCCTGGTCTAAAACATCACTCTCGTAAAATACTGGACTACAGATGACGGGTATATTGGAGCTTAAAGAGTGGTTTGGTGCACCGAGGGTGGTTTTCCACCCTTCTTCCACGTAAATTCGGCTTCAGTTCCTTAAAATTTAACCTTAATCATCCCTAACACACTACCGTAATTAGTAAATAAGCAGATAGCCAGAATGGCTAATAGGGTCTAAAAATGGTAATAATAATATTAATATTAATAATAATAAAACCTATTATGGCTCTTTCCACTATATCAGCCTCGTTTATGAGGCTTTCAAAAGGTCCTCTATCTGTCCACTCTTGACATATACAATTATCATATGTATATGTCATAGAAATATCACCAATAATTCATCTTAAATAACCTTGTGTTTAATTTATCTATCTTGGAGCAATTCTTATCCCACCCCTGACACCATTTCACTGTTTTGAGGTTGATTTGAGCTCGACCTCGTGGTTTGTGCGGTTTGTTCTGGGGATATCGTGAACACCTTGTCATGTCACCAGTGAAGCAGATTTTGCAGTGAACCAGTCCCAGACGACAGGCGTGTGAAAGTAATGTGTAATTAATATATTGGCTTTCATCCAACCTCAATATTGAATAGTCAATATATAATAAAGTACTCCCGCAAATTTATGAAATATCTTTTTAACTCTAAAATTATGTCGATTTTTTCATCACTCTTCAAAACCTCACTTGGGCTTAGGTGTTGTCAATATTGCTCTAGCATCGCGTCTTGCTACCCATTCGGGTTATACGCCTAAGTACGAATTGCGCTGGTGGTTTTAGGGATGAGGAAGGTTGTATTTCGTAAGTGTACCCTTATTTGTGTGGAGGGAGAGTGGAAAACCATTTTGGGGGGAAAAAACCTTAGTACACCCGACTGAGATTCGAACCTCAATCTCCCCGTAATTGGGAGTCTAGTCTACTGCGAGAGTAGCGCCTTAGACCATGTGACCACCGAAGTGGGTGTCAACATTGTTAATGTGCTGTGTTGTATTCCCCAACCCTCCTTTTAGAGACTTGGGTTCGAATCCTGATGTGGTATATAATTTAAAGTATTTACGTGCTGTTAGATCAGTGTGTAACGAGAGATTCAGAGAGCGTATGCAAAACCTATTAGCCTAAATAATCTGTAAAAACAATATTAAAAACCTTCATTATAAGATAATAATATTCTTGATATTATTTCGCTAGAAAGAAGAGAACGTTATGAAATTTTATGAAGTTTTTTTTTTTCTGTGTAGTATTTTAAGTGTACAAAAGCCGGTCCCGTAGTGTAGTGGTCATCGCATCTGGTTATGAGCTTAAGGGTCCCAAGTTCGATTCACGGATGGTACCATGGGTATTTTTCCTGAAAGGTAAATAACTCCAATGATCACAAAGGTTTGATTAATTAGGCTTAAATTAGATTTAAGTATTTCTACTGGTTCCACACCTTCATACTCACTATCCGCATCATATCTTCTCATCGGGACATGGAAAGAAAGAGCCTCCAAGAAAAGAATGTACTATTGGTACATTTGGACGTCCCCTAGGCGACGGCACAGTAGTACTGGCTAATCTTCCCACTACTGGGCTACGAATTATGTGGCCAAATGCAGAAAATAAAAAAAAAAAATATTGGAAAATCAACTAATAGACAAATATTATTAAAATAAGAGAAAAAGTAGCTTAGTTTGACCAATTTAAAGTACATTTTTATAATTCAATTTCCTTTATTATGGTGCTGGCCAACAGCCAAAAGACCTAAAACAGACCAGTACTGAAAAGTACACAAGTACAGCATCTTATATAAAAATATAATCACACAAGAAAACAAAATAAACAATAAGAGCTAAGTAATGATACATACAAAAAATAGTCACTAAAAGAAAAAAAGAAATAATAATAATAATTACATTAATGTAGAGAGGTATTGAAAATCAAATAGCATTGATATGGTTTCTAAAAACAAAAATAAAAACAGTAAGCAGAATGCACATATGGATATTAGTGGTAGAACATAGTAGCCCCACGGCTTCTTTGGTGCTGACTGACAGCTTTGAAAAGTTACCAGATCAAATTTATGTATCCCTACGCCGAACCATATGATCTGCAAAAACATGTGTTTAGCAGCTGTCACTTCTGACAGTCAAAATTTAGTTAAATACCTAAATGTTGACTGTTAGTAGTCAGCTGTGAGCTGTCAATCAGCACCAAAGAAGCCATGAGGCTACCTTAAATGATTCTCTGAGTACGTTTAGAAATAATAATAAATAATAGTTTATAGTATTTTCAATAAATTAATATTATATATACATATATATATATATAGATAATATTAAATAATAATGAAATTAATAACCTACTACAGTAACTTAGTTCAAAGCCTGAATTTTCTAGACCGAGGATTTAAAAACTAACTTAACCCAGCATATAATGACTGTCAACCCAAATATTAGGTGTCATTAATAAAGGATGAACCCGTAAGTTCAGGATGACTGGAAGCCTTTGGCGCAAAAATAGACAAGGACTTCCAAAAGGGGGGGACATTCGAGAAAAATGTGGAATGCTCCGAAATAAAAGTCCAAAATGTACATGATGTATTTTATTAATAAACTTATTACATATTTTAATAAATGTTCAAGAATTTTTCAGATGAACTTAACAATTTGGAAGCTCACTTCGTTTAGTTGCTAACGGCATACATGCAACCAGTAAAAATAACAAATTTGATCACGTGAACACCACGTGGAGAATTTGTCGGCAAAAACGCACAAAGGTTGTTTGTGAAAACTGAAATGTTATCCTGCGGCAAAATTTGAGAGCAAATAATACAAACAAAATTGACAATGGTCTGACACCTTAGCTCATTCGGTAGAGTTTCTGTCCACTGAGCCAAGGGACAAGGTTTCAATTCCTGGCATAGGTTAAATGTGGGTGATGAATTAATGGGCGGGGACTGGATGTTGTGTCTGTTCTAAGTTAAAGTTAGTTTATAAGTCGTGTTCTGATATAATCAGTCGGTTCATAAAGTGCACGTTTAATATCTCAAATAAATTAAATCAAAATGTTATTAAAACGGAAGCCATTTTGGAATTTTTGAAAATTCCTCCTATACACCGGTTAGGGGGTTAAAATGAAACACATGTTCGAGAAAAGTATGGCGTCTTGTCGACTCGACCATAATCACAAATACAACATATTTAGACACCGGTACCCAACCAGGGTCTACGTGGAGTACTGCCTTAATCACCGGGCCTCCCTCCGCCTGAACCGGCTTTTATATAAGAGGTAAACTTCGGTCCCGTCCTCAGATCATTTATCTCTTTCTAGCTCGTTATCTCTTCTATCTCACCTGTGTCATGTTTGAGTACCGAAGTTGTTTGTTATATAAAATGCATGGTGGTGGTGAAATAGGGAAGGAGAGAGGTCGGAGGGGAAAGAACGGAGACAAGAGTTAAAACGCACGCAAGAGAAAGAAAAGAGAAGTAGGAGAGACACACACACAAAAAAAAAATGTAAACGCCGGTTAATAAAACAAAAGGAGAACAGAATCAACACACGGGATCCAGCACCTAACTGCACCGGGCCGCTTGCTATGTTTAGAACCATTGCTTACTTTTCGACGAGACTAGTTCAGTCCGTTTCAGTCGAGCGCTGAAGTAGCTTCGCTTCACTTTTGTCGTTGAAAATAGTATTATTTGTATATATATTTTACGAGAAAACAAAGGTTTTTTTTAGCATAAAATCATAAAAATTTAGGAGGATAATATGATTTGACATTTACATGATTGAACTCATCAAATTTCTATGTGCTTTTTTTTCTTCACACTCTTTATTGAAACTAGAACAAAAATCAAACTTGTTTCGATTTCTCTCCTATAAACTTGTTTAAAGAACTGTTGTTTTTTTGCTAATCGTATTTCAAACAAGACGATTATTTTTACATATTCACATATGGGTTATTGAATGTCGGTTGAATGGTTTTGGTAAAAGTTTAAAACTAAATACATCTCTCACGGTCTTGTCAAAATGTTGATCAACGAGACGCTGAACGTCGGTTTTGGCGCCGATTCAAGTCGTGACATCCTCCGGGGTTTAGCTCAAATGTTTTACATGGTCAGCCCCCAGGAAACTACGTTCGAAGAACCGGAAGAAGTCCCGAAATACTTCAGACAGGTGAGAGCACATTATAGTGGACCAAATTTTTGTATTTTGATTGTTTCCTAATTTTTTTTCAATTGATTTTGTTTATATGTCTTGAAATTATTATTATTTTAACAATAATTGGACAGTTGTGTACTCTCCCCTTTTGCACGTGTTCACTTTGTAGAAAATCATTTAGGGAAAACCACCCTCAGTATATCCGACCGGGATTCAAACCCCGATCTCCCTGTCATCAGTAGTCTTGTGCGTATAGCCCGAACGGGTAGTAAGACGCGGTGCTAATAATAATAATAATAATCAGTAGTCTTAATGCCTTAGACCATGCAGCCACTGAGGAAGCTAGTTAAAATATTATTATTTTAATTATAAATAAAAAATAAAATATTTGTTTTGTATCAAATTTAAAAAAATCTTTGTTCACTTTATGTTCATTGACTTAAATCTTTACTTATTTTATATTAAATGTAACTCATTATTGATTGTATCTCAAAATACTTTACATTTTAATGTTTCTTTCTTTCTTGTTTTATAAAATATTTTAATTTATTTTAGCACAAATTAAAACATTTTATGAAACAAGAAATAAATTATTTTTACAGTTTCATAAAATGTATATGATAAAATTGGATACCTGGTGGTCTAGAGGTAAGGTGTCGGACTTCTATGCTGGCGGCCGGGGTTCAACCCTCGGTCCCGGCAAAGATTTATCTTATTACCAAACCCTTCCTTCACCTCTGACAAGACATCTTGTGAATGTGAGGAATGCCAGGCCTCCACCGTGATTCGGATTCCACGTTAAACTGTAGGTCCTTCATTTCATCTCACAATCACCCTACCATTACACATTAGCGTAAGTGCGTATAATCCGAACGGGTATTAAGACGCAGTGCTAATAATAATAATAATATGATAAAATAAAAATCAATATTTTTTTAAAATATTATATTTCTCGTTTTTGTACTGATGATTTATACTTAATAATATTTCTAAATTATATCTACCATGAATACATTTTAATTTTTTTTAAATTAATTGTTCCAACACCTTTTATTCTTGCTTTGTATTCTCACTTTTTTGCATTTGTTTCATGTTATTTTAGCCGTGTCTAATGTTTTAATTCCAAAAACGTTTTTTTAAAATGTTCAGTTATTTTCAGATATATTTAATCTCAATCCTTACATTATGTACAACTTTTCTTCGCCATTCTTAGACTTATATAACCAATTAAATTTCCTTTTCTCTTTTCAAGTCTAATTTTATCTTAAATAATGCTCCTTACTTATAAACCTTTTTTAGAATGTTTCTAGATTGTTAAAAAAAATATATATGTTACGAGGTATGCGTTCCAGTGTGGAAAGCAATGCACCAACGGCACCTTGGACACACTTTTCACACCTCTGACAGGTACAGGTTGTTACGAGTGTAATTCACACTTATTACAACACGAATTCTATGGCCGATGGAAATCATTCTCATGTACTTTTTCAAGTACTTTCACTTCAAGTTTGAAATTGCCATTTTTTATCCTATTGTTGGAATATTACACTAAAAAAAAAATCCCGAATGAACAACCTCAATAGATCACTCTAATGGTTCTCTTAAAACAAAAACTCTCTAATTTCTGCTGAAACTTTAAATAATATTTGACTAAATTTTTGGTGGCGGCGATATTGGGGTTCTAATCCAGGCTGTGTGTTCTGAGGGTGAACTCTTCTAAATGGTTTCCCACTCTCTCTCCACGTAAATGCGGGTAGTATTCATCTTAACAGAATTATTGTAAGAATCTAGGCCGAACTGGTATTAAAACATGGTGGGGAAAAAAATCCCTTTTTATAAAAGCTCTTAACTTTTTGACGTCCACACTGGTGGTTATTGGGTAAAGTGCTCGCCTCGGGACACTATGCTTATGGGTTCAAACCCAGCTGGGGTCGACAAAATTATCTTGAACAATAAAAATACGTAGCACAATTTCCTCCGGAGGGAAAGTTAAGCCGTTGGTCTCATGTCAATTATGGTATGTAAAATAACCCTGGAAGAGACAGGGAACTAAACCACTTTTGTTATTACATTGGTAACACTGTCTCAATAGCTTCCAAACATTCACTGGCTAACGTCTTAGAAAATACAAGGTTTTTTTTGCGCTAAATAATTATACTGTTCTATATTTATTAATGCAATTTTATAGGCAATTTCAAAAGTTAGAGTTCAATACCACATGAATTGATGTATGAACAATGAAAGTAGATTAAATAACTTTTCTAACTGTTGGATAGTATTCTTTCTTTGAAAATTTAAATGTAATGTACATATGAGTATTTTAAGTTTATCTCATTGATGATGGAATAAATAGCCAAGCTATTATACGAGTAGCTGTTAAGTACTGTTACAGGTGACCTGGTGGTCTAGGGGTAAGGTGTCAGACTTCTATGCTGGCGGCCGGGGTTCGATCCCCGGTCCCGGCATAAATTTATCTGATTACCAAACCCTTCCTTCACCTCTGACAAAACATCTTGTGAATGTGGGGAATGCCAGACCTCCCCCGTGGTTCGGATTCCACGTTAAACTGTAGGTCCTCCATTTCATCTCACAGCCACCCTACCATTACACATTATCGTAAGTGCGTATAACCCGAATGGGTAGTAAGACGCGGTGCTAATAATAATAATAATAATAATAATAATAAGTACTGTTACAGCCGCATCTAAAAATCATATTCGGTGCGGTTCCCGTGTCCAGGTCTAATTTTTTCAATCAAATGTAGAATCATCTCGTTTAGTTATGCAGCTCCAAAAATAGTTCAGTTCTGTTCAAGATAATGGTAAGTACAGTAGCCCCATGGCTTCTTCGGTGCTGACTAACAGCTTTAAAAAGTTACCGGACAAAATTACGTATCCCTACGCCGAACCAGATGATCTGCAAAAACATGTGTTTAGCATATGGCAATTTTGACAGTCAAAATTTATGTATATACCTAAATTTTGACTGTCAGAAGTCAGCTTTGAGCTGTCAGTCAGCACCAAAGAAGCCATGGGGCTACTGTAGATCGGTTACACGCGTTTCAAAATGTAGGTATTCCAAAACTTAATCTTGTCAAGAACTAAAGTAAATCTTTCTTTGTTCTAAAAAAAATATTATATTCAAGGTAATATCACATTATTATGAGTTGGCAATAGAAAAAATAATAATATCAGCCACTCAGACTTTCATTAATATGCTAATATAAACAATTCGTTTTAATCGAAGGTGTTTATAGTTTATATTAGTGTTATCAAGTGCAGTACAGTTTTCATTAGGTGTTACCGGTGGAATAGAAGCTGGTTTTATGAATGGAATATTTCATTACTTTCAAACTTGTCCTTGAATGTTAAGTGGCTTGATTAAATAGCCGTTCATTTCTTCTCTTGCGGTTACCTATTAATAGTTTCTTCGTTATATTCAAAACACCTCCTCCCAGTTTATTGACGTGTGAAAAAAAAAATTTTTCTCACGTGGAGATTGGTTCTTATGGATTTCTATTTGTGCGTGAATTAAAGTAGGATTTGTGCATAAGCATTATTTATTTATTTATTTTAGTTTTTTTTTATATAATTGTGTATATAAAAAAACTTCTGATACTTGTAATAATAATAATGAACATGTATTTTCTAATATGTTCAGGGCAGACTACAAATAAACTTGAGTGCGATATTATAAAACACAACATTACTAACATATTTATATTTTGTGTTTAAAATTTAAAAAAAAAATCACATCTTACGCCGTGATCAGAAGAAACTACTTATTATTTTAAGAAAGTTAAAAATATACTAATATAAAAGATATTTAAAAAATTGTAACATTGTTTAAAGAATTACAAATAAAAGTATACTCGTATAATGTTTAATTCTGCCGAAATTAATTAATCATAGAAATATAATAATAATATTTAGCACCACGTCTTAATACCCATTCTGGTTATACGCCTAAGTACTAATTACACTAATGGTTTAGGAATTGGGAAGGTTGATTATAGAGGAGGTGAGCCCGTATTTTCGTGGAGGGAGAGTGGAAAACTATTTTATGAAAAACCACACCCAGTTCACCCGAGCGAGAATCGAACCCTGATCTCCCCATCTTCCATAAAAAAAATATATGTATGTAGGCCTACTTATTAATTATTTTAGGTCTGTGTCTATTATACCTGTGTCTATTAGTCTTATATTGGGGAGTTTAAGTGAAGAACGCTATTTTTAATAAAGATTATATTCTTAGTTAGTGTATATGAAAAAAATGAGTATATTTAAATCGCCATGATTTAGAGTCACTTCAATTAACAACAAATATTTTAAAATTTAAAGTTATGTTGGGATTATCGTATGGAAATTACACTACATCTACCATCAATAGACAATTGCACACTCTCTCCTTCGGGAATGCCAACTAACAAAGTAGTCTGCAGGATTCTTGTTAAATAAAGCCATTATATTAATTTGAGATTGTCACTAGTCAAGCTGATGGTTGTTTTGTGAACAGTAAACCCAGTGCCGCACTACCCACTTGGCAGACTAGGCACATGCCTAGGGTACGAGGTTTTGGGGGGCTCAACATTTAAAAAAATTGCTTACAGCAACGCCCTTTCCGATGCCACGGAATGTGAACCCGAAACCCTTGTCTTCAACATGTATGAACTTAATTTGGCACTAAAACACATAGTGGACTTAGCTGTAGCTGAAGCTTGCTTGTTATAAACTGTTAGTGTTTTGTTAGAGTTCGATTATGTCTAATATTGCCATCTGTCTGATAATAATTGAGTCACTCATATGCGAAGCCGTGCCAGATATGGACAAGAACAACCATTTTGCACAGTGCTAATGCAATTATAGGAAATATAGACCTAATGTAAAATATCAATAGAAGCAGTAAACAGGCATACAACATAATTATTTGTGTTCATTATCAAATAACAATATGCTGTTTTGGTGGGAGAGGGTTATGAGTAAGGGGGGGCGGGGTAGGCTCCAGCTCATGTGATTAGGGGCACCACATTTCTAAATGCGACCCTGAGTAAACCTCACTCCCTCTGTGTCTTAAGGTAAGTAATTTTCACGTAATGGGCACGTTCACTCAGACACGCTCGAAGATTCCTGTGCTGTATATTGTGCCACTGTAATCTCCTCACCCACATCCCTCCTTCTCGCGTGGATATCAGTGGCGGCTCGTAGCTAAGATTAGTGGGGGTGCTGCTCCAGAAAATGTTTAGCATTTGTTTTAAAATTGTGTAAAAGGGAAAAAAACATGTATAAAACGAAAATTTATTCAAGAACTTGATAAAATCTTAACAAAAAAATATTTTTTACTTACTTTAACTTAAATTGTTACAGTTCAAGCTTGATCTATTCATTTAAAAATGAAATCCATTCTTCTTGTTTTAATTTGCGCAAAAAGTTCAATAATTTTCTCCTTCATCTCTGGATGACAGTTGAGGAAATTTTTCTCCAATGAAAGTACTGCAAGCGCATTTAGTCTTTCTGTTAAATAAAAGAACCGAAAAAAAAAATCAAATAGAATAGCTGGAATAATAATCTAATTCTACACTCGTCTACACTTTATCACATTCAAGAATATAATACACGATTTTTAAGCACAACATATGCTGAGTAAAAAATAACTTCCTTCCACCATCACGTCAGAGTCAGTACTGCGAGAGCAACAGTGCTCTCTCTCTCTCTCTCTCTCTACCTGGCAGTCTCGTCTTGCTCCCCACCCCTTCCTATATGCGCATGCGCACAGCAGTCAAACACCACGTCGCTAGCACTGTGAAGCGCACAGTTCCATACAAAGATTTTTGTATCTTTTTCATAAACTGAGGGAGGACTACTGAAGTACTGACATTAAGCTTAAGAAATAAATATTATACTACAAAAATAAATACAGAAAAAGTACTCATTACACTAAATGCTATCGATAATATCAAGTGTAAATACAGTGCTGCAGTTTCGCAGTGCCTATACACGAGCCGCCACTGGTGGCTAGTTAAAATCTCTACAATTTATATCATTTCTGAGGGAACTGCAAGGCTGTTATTGGGAAACAGCGTTGTCATTTCCTTGTTGTCTTGTGGTCAATCTTACCTTCGATATAAGACATCCTGCAAAGCTGGTTCATCAACGTTGCCAGTAGCTTCTTTTAACGCCACCTTTAGACATAACTGAGAGCTAGGAAATCTGGAAACAGTTAAGTGAGAGAAAGAGATAAGATAAAGTTTTTCTCCATAATACATGCAGTTCCCTCAGCGGTGATATTGGGTGTAGTAGAGACCACAGAAGATCAAATCCTGCACAGAATAGTGACAAGTGCGAGCCAAGTTCCTCAACCCTTCACAAGAGTCCACGGAAAGTGTTCACCCATTTTGTTGAGACGATAGACCGAGCAAGAATTCAAGATGGTGGATAAAATGTTATTTGAATTTCAATCAACACTAACATACAGGCTGCAGCCCATTTTAATTACGGCCCTGTCAGTACGGAGGGGACCACTATTCAATCAATTTAAATTAGCTGAAAAATGACACCTGGACATAGGAATCAGACCCGGTAGCTTTGGCATAGTGGGTCAGTGCTCTACCATTGAGCTATACAGGATTCGTCCTTTGGTGATAATTATTTAAAGCATGTGTGTTGATTTTCATTGAGAGTTCGTTTTAATTGCAATCGTGTATCGTATGCTTGGCAGTCAGTTTAACAGCCTCCCCAAGTCTCAGTTGTCTGTGGTATCTGATAACTCGCAATACTATTGCTCGCTCATATGTAGCAAACAATTTACACACGTCCATCACAGACTCAGACTTTAAAATATGAGTGAAGAATGACGTTGAGAACGGGAATAATACTTAGTGATAGAGAATTGGCCTGCTAATCCAAAGGTCCTGGGGTGGTTTCCCGTGTCTCAGATGTAACTTTTCAACTAATTTAAATTAATTTAAAACCATTATTGTTACATTTTAATTGGCTTTTAACTCCGAAGTAAAGCCTTCTCAAACAAGGGATGTTCCCGAAAATTTACCGTGCAGTTAAGTATCACGTATCTCGTTGCAGTTCTTCCTACAACAGATGTCGGAAATGCCCTCCACGCACGTGAAGACATATCTGGACGTACCTCTTCATGTGATATGATACTCTATAAAGAGGGTGGTCCAGGCATGTCTCCAGGCCCCTGGGGGGACATTTCCAACATCTGTTATAGGAAGAACTGTAACGAGATACGTGAGATTCTGCTACACAATCTCTTTTCGGACACACTGTATTTGTTTGTGAACATGCTTGAGTAAAATATATTTTAAATTATTATAGGCCTAATATCAACTTTTAATACCTATTACTCTAAAATAAAACTTTTAAGAAAATATGTTTATGATAATTTTCTTAGCTTCTTTCTTTTGTCAAGTAAATATACAACATAGTATATTTTTCACTCCGGCTTTTTGGAAAGAAATTTATTGAGACATGTAACAACATTTGATTCTCTTGTCCCCATTTATTAAGTTTAGTTAGTTAAAATTATCTTAAAATTATTTGATCAAATAAGTATGACTGTTTAGTGTCATTAAAGTTTGTTCTTAATTATATTTCAATGATAACATGTTTCGAATTGGTGTATCATGTCCATAATCATGACCCCAATGGGGGACCATTAAATACGGAAAATAAAGTCAAATTAAGTCATTCTGGTCACCACAATGTAGATAAATCATCCATCGCTGTCCTCAATTCTGGGAAACAAGATCAATCTGCAACAAGCCTAACTTGTTTGTCGGGTAGGTCATTTCAGTTAATAATATTTCAAGTAATAGCTATGAAACGCTCGTTCATTAAAAAAAATCTAACTGTAGCGATTATAAAATACTAACGAATAGAAATATATCATCTGCCTCCAACAGGTGATAAATGACTGTACTATTTCCTTATTTTAAAAGTTACTATCTGCTTCAGTGGCCGAATGGTCTAACGCGTCACTCTCGTGTTAGACTGGACTGCTGATGACGGAGAAATCTGGGTTCGAAACCAGCTCGGGTCTACTGAAGGTGGTTTTTCCTAAATGATTTCCCACTTTCCTTCCACGCAAATGTGGGTAGATTATTTTCAAAATACTTATTTTCTTATCCTTACCCCATTATAGTACTTATCGTATACGCAAATAACCTGATCAGTTAGAAGACAGAGCGATACAACAAATATTCTCCCTATTTCACAAATTCTACACCAGTTAAGTATATTTAAATATATATTATGTACATATATGTATATGTATGTATATTCATATACTTATAATATATAATTTTATATGTGTACACATATATGTGTATACTAGCAAATGTATTCATATAAAGAGAGAGAGGAAATAAAATACCTCGTATTTAATCTGAACGAATGTAAAATTAAGTGTATGCGAGAGACAAATCAGTATTTTAATGAAAAATGTCAACATAGGCCACAATATTTGGGGATTTCAATTTTAAATAAAAGATGTATTATATTTTAAGGTCAAAGATTTAGATCATAGATAGTGTTTCAAGCTTGACTCTAAGCCAAAGATTATTTTTTAATGCTTTTAAACATTTATAATATTTTTATTGGATAGTAAAATAGAAAGTCAAGGATTGATTTAATTCAGAACATTTTTATAAGCACATAGTTATAAAAAATGTTTATCTGACAAACTTATTTGGAGGAAAACGCATGAGAGTATGTTAGAGTAACTGTATCGCTATCTGCCTGCAGAGAATATGTATAATCACTATATTAAAAAGAGTCCCAGTGGAGCCGCTTGGAAGTGAACTTCTGTGCCAAAGTAATGTATACTTTCCTTGTGGTCATTCTGGCAGCAAAATAAAGTTAATAAAACCATTAAATCACTTTTAACAGTTAAGATTATATTAACATAATTTATTTGAGATAAAATTTGTTTATGAATGTAAGCATAAATATGTCAAAACTTTTTTTTCCATATTTTTTTTATCACCACGTCTTAATAACTGTCCAGGCTACACGCCAACATGTAAATTACTTAGTTGACACGTGAGTTCAAGACTTTTTTTTCTGGTTTTAATAAAACATTCTGATATTTTATTATTTATAAGTTATTTCATGACCAGTATAATTACTAGGTCACTAAACTTATCTAAAATTCAAATTAGTATTCAATAAATATATAAGTGGAGACTGACTCCAGGAAGTTTAACTCTAATGTACAGTACATTTTATGCATATATAAATAAAAGATAATTCTGATCCCGTGAAATATTATAGTGTTTTTCAAATTATATATACATACATACATATATGCATAAATTTATGCTTACATACATACACACATACATAAATACATACATGCATGCATGAATAAATACATACATACATATATACATACATACAGACATACATACATAAATACATACATACACACATACATACATATACATACATACATACAGACATACATACATACATACATACATACATACAGACATACATACATACATACATACAGACATACATACATAAATACATACATACATACATACATACATACACACATACATACATATACATACATACATACATACATACATACATACATACAGACATACATACATACATACATACATTACATATATACATACATACATACATACATACATACATACATACATACATACATACATACATACATACATACATACATACAAATGCACATAATCAAACCATTTCCTGAAGAAATAGGCAAGAAACTGTGCATACTTAATCCATCCTCACTAACTTTTTCCAGGCTTCTCAATCCTCGCATACTCCATTCTTTTCAATAACATCCATACACCAATTCAAACATGCTCTTTTATTCACACATTCATCCACAACATTTAGACACGTCTTACATGGCCTACCCCTTCCTTTTGATCCACACATAATTCCATTATATATTTACTTCTTCACGATCTACACTCATCCTCTCAACATGCCCAAACCAACGTAACACGCTTCTTTCTCATTGGCCTTTTGTATTACCTTTCAAACCACATTCCTTCAGCAACCACTGACTGTCCATACGAGTTTTTTCTACACACATTTTTTAGATGTCTCAATCCAACCACATTCACAGGAACCGGGTGAACCGGGTGGCTGTCCGGGGTGTCAGCTCGAGGGGGCGCCAAGCAGAGCACCAAACTAACCTTTTGTGGTGAATAAAACGATTTATAGCGTCACTCTTAAAAAGTTAATTCACATCCGCCATCTTGAAAAATGGCGCCCCAAAACTGTATTTTGCAATTATTTCTTAAACCGTTCATTATATCAAAATTAAAGAGAAGAACATTGTCTACCAAACATGTTCTAATAGTTTTCTTTGTAATCCTAGGTATTTTTAAAGTGAAACGTTTGTAGTACTGTATGATAACCATTTATGGAAATCCCCTTCAGATTATTTTCATGTCACACCTAGGTTACGTTGGGTTTGGAGTTGCTAGGTGTGGCATAGGTATGGGGAAAATTTAATGTTTGGGGGGGTGGGAGGTGTTAAAAACCGTAAGCTTATGACATGATGTTAAGACTTACTTTGAAACCCTAAGAATTAAGAGTATTGATATTTCATACAGTAGTGAGGGAACTTTATTTGTGTGAGAGTGGGAGGGGGCCAAGAACTAAAAAAGTACTTTTTGGACTTTCTACTCTCCTCTCCCCAGTTAAGGCTAGAAAAGTGGATGCTCCTAGGAGCTGTTTGAAGGGGTCGTCGTTTAAGGAATTTTTGAAGATATACTCTATTGGCAGCTTATTTAGAATAGAGCCCCCCCTCCCCGAAATATTTTGAAATTTGAATACTTCTAGAAGATATTTGAAATAGTTCTTCTTTGGCCAATTTTTGAAAATTGGATGTCTCTAAAAGCTATTTTAAATGTGCTCAACACATTTTTTTAATATAAATTAGATTCCCTAGAATCGATTTGAAGTGGTGCTGACCCAGAATTTTTTTGAAATCTGGAATGTCTTAGAAGCTATTTAGAATGTCCTTCACCTTATTTTTTATTTTATTTTTGTTAACATTTAAGTTCCACTTGCCGCTGTTTGAAGTGGTCTTCCAGCAACAATTTTTTTTAGTTTGAATACCCTTTAAAAAAAGCTATTTTGAATGTTCCTCGCCGGGTTTTTTTCCTGTTACGTCCAGGCTACGTTAAGCTTAGAGTTGTTATTTTTGGGGATTATTTTCATACTATCCTATTTCCCCCCGTTATATAAAGGAGTGCCAAAAGGTAATCCCACCCAGGCGTAAAATTTACCTCGGGCCACCCCTGCACATTCACCTTGATCTTGTGTTTCTCCTGACAAACCCATTTTCAAATGATTGCCATAGCTATCCCTAGACTAACATAATTTAAGGAAACATAAGGAATAAGATGAATTTTAAGGAAATACACGAGTAGAGACCTAGATTTTGACCAAATTTCGAGTCCAAGAAGATATAACTTGCCAATCGAGCTTGTTAAACACAGAGTCAGCCCTGAGAGTCATGCTTGTATGATAATTTGGTTAGTTCTTTTTTGACGTATTCATAATTTGTTAAGTAAAATATGCATTTATTAAAAAAAATAAAGAATATACAATAGCATTGAGACGTTAAGTCTTTAACGCTGTTATGAGAGATTCTAGTTCGAATCTCAAATAGTTCAAAATTTATTTTTAACGTCAAGAAAGATCCGGTAAAACACGAGTGACTATATTCACGACGATTGATACCTCTTGTGCTAATTTATCTGTTTCACGTTAAGAACTTGTATGAAACTTAATGGAGATGAATTGAGATTAGTTTTCCTAAATACTAGCTATTAGCTTGTCTTCCTAAGCTAGTTAATCTTGTTATAAACCAATTATTATTGAAATCCTTCCATTCCGTAAGATTATTTCTGACAATTTTTTTAATCCATTTCAAATATAAACTAATTATCTTTTCAGTGAATAATTTCCTCCTCCTCAACCATAATTTTTCCTTCCCTTAATGACTCAGTCTCACTGGGAAGTACACAAGCACTCGTCTGGAGAGAGAATGAAACAACCACAATATCACATGTGACCCACCCTACTCCCCATTGTCTCTAGCCAGGATTCAAAACCCAACCTTTCCGTCGAAAGATACTATTGTACAATATAGTCTAGCACCTTCTACCGTGTGTAAGCTGATAGGAAACTGGAAACCATAACCTTATCAGTTATTACTCTCACGTAATCATCATCATCAACAGCAACTGTTTCCAGCTTTTAGCCGGGTCAGTTTTTGTAAAATACCTCCATCTTCCTCTATCCTTCCACCATTATTTCTCCTTTAATTGCTTCCATTCTTCTCCTCTCCCTTGCACACTTTCTGTTATCTGCTTCTCCCATTTCTTTCTTGGCCTCCCTTGCGGTATTTTTCCTAAATACTTCATTCCCATCTTTTTTTTTAGCATCCTCTTCTTTTCTATCCTCATTACATGCTCATACAATCTCAGTCTTACTTCTTCTACTATCTCATGCACTCCCTGTACCCCCACAGTTTCCCGGATAACTTCATTCCCAAACTTGTACTTTCACGTAAACATGTCTAAATTGTTTGTATTTATGGCACTAGTGAGCACTTTTGTATATCCAAGCTCAAAAAGTAGTTGTACTAATGATCAATATTCAGTAAGTTAACGACAAAGGACGTTGGCTCGAGAAAATGTATATTAATTTTATCGTATAAATCTTACATTACTTGTATTCCCAATTGATTTCTTGACAATTCATTGTGACAAGTATAATGCTTCTTAGCATCATGGTTCAACTTAGTAGTTATTTATATTTCCAAATGAGCTAAGATACCCAAATCCTCCTTATAAAGAGCTCCCAAGATCTACAATAACTTTTGTAATGTTAAATATTTGATATTTTTAATTTTTAAACATTAATTCTCAACCAACAAAGATTTTTTTGATGATTTTAACGTAATTTAAGGAAGCAAGTTATTTTTTTGATGATTTTAACATAATTTAAGGAAGCAAGTTAAATGTGTTATTCTCTCACATTTTAATTTAAAACCATTTCTAAAACATATTGTTTTATTTTTTTACTTTCTCATATCAAAAGGAAGTAGACTAAAGTAATTGTGGACATTTTGGACCTCGATATAGTGATAAGTCTTTACATTCATTGTGTATTAACTTAAAAAGGTAGACTTTACAATTCTGTCTGTCCCCATGACTGTTTGTCTATCTGTCTGTTGTCACTGGCCACAGATCTGAAAACATTAGGTGGATTTTGTTTACACATGAAATTTGGATGTTATAGGGCTCGGAACATTTTTTATTTTTATTTTATTCCTCAAATTAAGGTTAGATAACTGGTGACGATGAGTGATTTTTCTTTAGTTCCAAATTTTTTGAAAATGACTCAAGCGGGTTTGTATAAAATGGATATCTTCTGTGGTGTTTAACCTCCCAAATAAAATGGTATAATTGGATTTGGGTAAAATTTCGTTAAAGGGTAGTGGATTAATAGGCCTAAGGGATTTTCAAAAAATTCGAAATATTTTGGAAACGATTTTGTTTAAAATATATATCTGGGGTATGTTTGACATATTAAAACAGTACTGTGTATTTTTNGGGGGGGGTGTAATTCTTTTAAGCTTAAGGGTAGTTTATTAAAAAAAATATTTTAAATTACCTTTGTGATTTGGTTTCAAATGGTTATCCGGTATAGGGATTGATTGACCACCGAATATCCACCATATAATTGTCGTAGTATAATCTCGAAAGTCGACCAATCTACCGATATACGAATAACAACCAGGAGGCTGGTGACCTGGTAGTCTAAGGGTAAGTTGTCAGACTTCTGTGCTGGGGGTCCGGGGTTCAATCCTCGGTCCCGGCACAGATTTTATCTGATTACCAAACCCTTCCTTCACCTCTGACAAGACGTGTATTAATCAAGACGTGTATTAATCACAACTTGTGAATGTGGGGAATGCCAGGCCTCCACCGTGGTTCGTATTCCACGTTAAACTGTAGGGCCTCCATTTCATCTCACAATCATCCTACCATTACACATTAGCGTAAGTGCGTATAATCCGAACTGGTAGTAAGACGCAGTGCTAATAATAACAATAACAACAATAATAATAATAACAAGCAAGAGAGATTGGCAACTATCGAAATATATATATGTATATATTTACACGCTCCCTAAGTGAATATATTATTTATGGCGATTGTTGCTTATTTGTCAGGCCTGGCCGTACTTCCTGGCGTTCCTCGTGGTGGAGAACGTCCTCCTGTGGATGGAAGAGAAGACGCTGATCAGATTCAACGACGGCATCACATCTCTTTCTCACGGGGTGTTCCTAGAATGCGGCAGGTGAGTAACCCCCGCTCCCCCGCCATTCCTCCTGGGGCCAACTATATTATAGCTCAACATAACT
Source organism: Timema californicum (assembly GCA_902141385.1). Taxonomy (NCBI): domain Eukaryota; kingdom Metazoa; phylum Arthropoda; class Insecta; order Phasmatodea; family Timematidae; genus Timema; species Timema californicum. The sequence goes on along the minus strand of CABFOW010000784.1, from coordinate 165,536 downwards.
GAAATTCTATGTAAATAACACCTGAATTAAACAGTTGTAGTTTTCAAATATATGTTGAGAAATGACACCTACGCATGATAATTGAACCCAGGGACATAATTATTTAATAATGAGATATCCAGGTTCGTCCTGTGTCCAGGGTTATAGTTGTATAGAGTTTATGATGGCTGCGTGAGATCTTAAAATACTTAAGGTCGGTTGCCTAAACTGTAAGGTCTAATCAGTGTATTGGTCAGAGATCAGATGTAAATTGTTCTATTTCATTTTAAAAGAACTTTTTATATGCCCCCCTTTCTCTATTTCCTGGAATCCCATTTTGAAAGTTTCCATTTATAAGTGTTTCTAGTTATATGGGGCAATCCCTCTGCTATCCTGATAGATTTCAATTTTCCAGCTCATTTAGAAATGGCTTATCTTTTTCGGACACACACACTTTCTGCTTAATATATGTTTATACTATAAACCACCTCTGTGGTTTGGATCTCAGAGTTTGTGGATACAGATCCAGAGGTCCCAAGCTTGATCCCCAGCGCTTCCACAATTTATCTGTGAAGCAGGGAGTCTAAAACGGGGTCAACTCAGCCTCGTGAGGATATATGAGGCGCCACTTGAATAAAGGAGTAGCAGCTCCAGTTTAGAAAATTGTGATTAATGGCTGGAGGGCTCATTATGCTGACCATATGACACCCTCTATCCGCAAATGTTGGCACTATCATCGCTAACTGTGGCGGCTGCTCGGTCAATATTAGTTCGTTTGCGGGCTCACCCCATGTTGCAAATTGATATCAACTTATAACCATCAAATTGTGCCACCCAAGTGTTCATCTTTTAAAATAAAATTTAAATGTAGGTATCAATAGTTTTATAGCGTGTCAGAGCTCTCTTAACTCCTTTTTGTTATGGAAAGAGAGAGAAAAAATCCTAGATTCTGGAAGGTCTTATTTCGTACCTGAATCCTACTGTATAGCAGTATTTCGATAAGATAAAAAGGGCTTATATTCTATTTTGGAAGGCCTGCCGACATACTTTTATACAATATGATTCTGTTACGAAATAAGACCTTTCAGAATGGGCTTTTTAACAAATTCGTGGTGTCTACAGTGGTATACTTTATGTAGGATAGTGAGCCATAGAGAGATGATGAAATTAGTAGGAAGAGGAGCTACCAGGAACCTTGAACATCATCCTATTATAGACATACAAACAGCCCTCTTATATAAGAGACGAGTTTCCGAGATGGTTTTAGTATTCCCGGCTTTCCAGGGATTGTTGTTTAACCAGTTGCGTGGAACGTGATTTGTCCATGTGGGGTCATAGCCTGAATGCTAATCTTCAACGACACCACATATTTTTTCAGGCATTTAACATCCCAGCCAATTCCTAGACAAGAGATGGAGAACCTGCATCCATTTGAGGTGTATGGTGCGGCCTTTTCGCATATTTGGTCAATTATTTATCTTCATCGTTTGTAAATCATACATTCACAAACGTCGCCTAATTTAATAAACAAAATATTTGAAGCATAGTGTTAAAAAATAAAGGGTGCAATGCACCGCACAAACTTTCTTCCGCTTTTATCTAGACATTTACTAAAAACATACAAGATTTGTGAAACGAAATAATATATATACACCGTTGCGGAAATACTCCACCAAGGAACATGAATGGAATAATATACACTGTTACTTACTATATGGTATCAGAAACTAGGAAAAATCTTACAGAAAAATTGAGAAAAGAGAAATATCTTTGTTTATCAAAGAGCATAAGAATAAAATTCATTTTCAAATGCCAAAATTATAAAGTATATATATTTGCTTATAGCTCAGAAATTATTGGTTTTATAAAAATATATTTTAGATCAATTTTGTTTATCTTTAATAGTACTACAAATTTACAATGATAAGTTATTTTGTATCTCAAATAGTTGAGGAGAAAAGATGAAAATTAGAGAATTTACAGCAAGTAAAGTAACCTCAATGTCATTTTCATGAGAAAATGAGAATTGTCATCTTGTTTATAATAATAAACAGTGTCCCTATATAAAATTTAATCAAAACCACTGGAGATAATTTTGAGATGTTTTTTAAAAATGTATATATCAAATTCCAAAAATCACTTGGGGAAGGGTGAGACTTTATGAAAACCCCAGATACCAAGTTTTATCCCAATCTGTACAATAGTTTCGGCTCTAGCCTGAACTACAGACGAACAGACAGGCGACACTGCGAAAACAACTTTTTTGGTTTCAGGGGATCATGAAACATCGACATTTATAAAAATCTTGAGTTAGGTTTTTTTAGACGAATACAATACTTTCCCTCCGAGGTGTCGAGAGAAAGTAATAATTAATCACTCTTATCTATTTATCTATCTATCTATCTATGTTGGCGCACTATAATATTATTTATTTGTCACTAGATAGCACTTAAAACGCTTGGCGTAACGTCAATTTGATTTGTAAACACCGGTTTAGTTTCGTACTTGAGTTGCTATAGCGTGGTTCCATTGTTTGCATTGTCGTTTTATAAATAGATGAACGAGTAGAATATTTGGTTTAATTCCTTCACTAGCTTTATTTTTAATTTTATTTGATATCAAATACAAAGGGGAGTACAGTTTAAAAAAAACGTAGATTAGAATAGTTTGCTTGCTATTATTATTATTAGCACCACGTCTTACTACCCGTTCGGGTTATACGCACTTACGCTAATGTGCAATGGTAGGGTGATTGTGAGATGAAATGGAGGACCTACAGTTTAACGTGGAATCCGAACCACGGTGGAGACCTGGCATTCCTCACATTCACAAGATGTCTTGTCAGAGGTGAAGGATGGGTTTGGTAATCAGATAAATCTTTGCCGGGACCGAGGATTGAATCCCGGACGCCAGCATAGAAGTCTGACACCTTACCCCTAGACCACCAGGTCACCTAGTTTGCTTGCTAATGGGTTCCTAAAAATACACAAATTTATACGTAGTAGGGCGAAAACAATTAGATGATCAATGTTGAGGAAAGTGATGGACAACGGTCTGGGGTTTTCCTGATGCTCAGTGGAGCTCACCCGAGTGACATTATCTTCAAAAAGTGAACGTATGTGGTATGTATAATATGTGGCTTGCTTCAGTTAAAGTGTTATTTTTCAAGTTACCAATCGTCTAATTGTTTCGGCCACACCTTGTATTTAGGTGGACACCTCTTTATAATGTTGGCTGGACTCATTGTACATGAAGTGTGTGGTCTTATGAGGAATCTGAAAAGTGACACTTGGCCTTCCATTGACACATGTTTCCCACCCCTGGCCGCTACCTCACTATATAAAAACACCAGTTGAATAGAATGGAACAGAGAATAGGACCATAGCCCACTTATGCCAGCCCAATAGGAGCTTAACAACTTAGTTTTCGTATTAAGATATTTGATGTGCACTTTCTATGAGCACAAGAGTTACAAACTATCTTCACCTATAATACTACATAGCCCGCTGCGATGGCCACATGGTCCAAGGCAGTAGTATTTAATCTGGGATACGCGTAGGGAGTACGTAAAATTCAAAATATATTGATATATGTACATATATTTGCATAGAAAAAGGTGTTCTTTTTACTATAAAATATGAAACTGTATTGCTATAACTCACCCCCTCCATGTCATTGACAGCACCTTTTACATCTCAATTATCTTTTATTAACTTATTTTGGGATGTTTTCTCCACGTTCTCGCCATTTTTTTAAAATCATACACACATATATGGTTAATAGTTATAATTTTGAAAATACGCCCCCCCCCCCCTAACTATTTTCCGGACCTCCATTTAAAATTCAATATGATTAGTGTCTTCCTGTTATTTTTATTTGTCCCTTTACATTTATTAAAATACTTTAATTTACTACTGTACAAAAAAATCCAGTAGTTTTAGAACCCACCCTTAGGAATTTCATACTGCCAAATTTCAATATTCTAGGGTTTGGGACATATTGCGATGAGTTATTCAGGGCTTTCATATTTATTTATTAAGATATAATTCTCCTCGGTGGCGTAGTTAGCTAACGCGCTAGTTTCATGTTAAGCTAAGCTGCCGAAGACTAGGAGATCGAGGTTCGAATCTCAGTCGGGTGAACTGGGGGTGATTTTTCCTAAGTGGTTTTCAACTCTTCCTCCAAGAAAATGTGGATTCGCTTCCTCTAATTACAATCTTCACAATCCCTAACCCATTAGCGTAATTAGTACTTAAGCTTAAAGCCCGAACAGGTAGAAAGACGCGATGCTAAAAAATAATAATATTAAGGTTTAGCCCACACACACATTTTCTCATTTAAAACTAACTATTTTCTAAGCAATCCAACACATTAGCTCAGTCGGTAGCGTGTCTGTCTACTGAGCTAAGGGTACCGGGTTCAATTCCCAGCATTGCTGAAAAATTTATCATTGGTGAAATGTGAGTATAATCTTTCACAATGATAACTTTACGGATGGGGACTAGATGTTGTGCTTGTTCTAGTCTTAATTTGGATTATAAGACACATGATGTTACGACAGGCCTAGCCAGCCGGTAGTGGAAAATATATGGCTTTAATATAAAACTAACTCAGACCATAGGCTGGAAACGGTAATGGATGTAAAGTAGTGAAATATTGTATAAGCAAATTAATGAATATGTACATTATACATTGCATTATGCACCTCAGGGGCAAATTTAATGAGTAATTTGGGGTTGAAGGGGTGGATTCTTAACAACGGGTCCCTCCTCGATAATGCGGTTTTATGGCAATTCTGTATTACTGGAAACAAGATAGAAATAAATTAAAACATGAATAAAACAAATTAATAACATTTTTATTATATTTCTTAAATATTGACTACATAACCATTCTGTGTTTGCTAGTTTCGAAAAACCACTCAATTAATTGTTGTGAGTTTAAAATGATAGCATTATGAACATGCATAAGAGCCAAATCAACAAGTCTGCTTTCCACCATAGTTGTTCTAAGCCATATCTTGATTAGATGCAACAATGACACTGCCAGTTATCCTTAACACTCTTTGCAATACCTAAATCTGAATCTTACTGCTATATCATAAATTATTGTTCGTTCGCCCGCCCGGCTCTTTTCCTGCCGCCCTTTCCGTTGATCCGTTCATATGCGTTCATTTCGGCTGAATCCTTTTTCGTTCATCTCTTAGCCCTTTGGGGGGAGGGTGTAAGGAATGATTTTTATCCTAAAACCCCATGGATCCGCCCCTGATGCACTATCAAAATTTGTGGTAGAAAGTGAATAGAAACTTTCCGTGGGTATGTGAACCAAGAGTTTGAATACCACTGGTCTAAGGTGTGACTCTCGCAAGGGACTGGGTGCTGGGTGGCTATACTGAGGGTCTTGTTTCATTAATTATTTTCCACTCTCTCCACGAAAATTCATTTACACCTCCTCTAAAAATCAACCTTATGCCTCGGCCACACAGAACGCTACACTGGGTGGCCACATAGAAAGCTAGGCTGTGGTCTTTTTCAACCAGTCTTCGTCAAAGATAGCGGGTTTTCATAATGTACCGTGAGACTGTGATAATTCTGATGAAGATATTTTACTTTTACCATTGCTCAAAGCGACGGTAAATAGTAATATACATGTTTCATAAACACTGATATTTCCGAATGTCTTTGATTAAAGCGTCTGACATACTGTAGTAAAATAGTACAAAAGAAAAAAATATTAGTATAGTGCAAGTTGAGTAGTAAATTACAAGTAGAGCTGAAAAACACTAATCAAAAACTAGAACAAAAAGTCCAGACCTGAGGTATCTATGGAACTAGTCTACAAACTACTAGATTACCAGGGTGTCCTGGTGGTCTAGAAGTAAGGTGTCAGACTTCTATGCTTGGGTCCGGGGTTCAATCCTCGGTCCCGACACAGATTTTATCTGATTACCAAACCTTTCCTTCACCTCTGAAAAGACGTGTATTAATCACAACTTGTGAATGTGGGGAATGCCAGGCCCCCACCATGGCTCGAATTCCACGTTAAACTGTGGGTCCTCCATTTCATCTCACAATCACCCTACCATTACACATTAGCGTACGTGCGTATAACCCGAACGGGTAGTATGAGGCAATAATAATAATTTGCCTATTTTTGCGCATGCGTGTAGTCCGCTACATCCCCCAAAATCCCGTTTCGTCAGATCGCCGAATACGCGTCCAACGTAGTATTCGTAGTGTTCGTAGCATCCACGGCGCAATGTGGTCACTACCACTGTCTAATATGGTTGCAATCTTTTTGGCTCGTAGAAAGCGTAGCGTCCGTATGTTTACGGGACAAGGCATTACTCATCCCTAGCTCAATATTTTAATACATATGAGTATAACCCGAACGGGCAGTGAGTGACACGTGGTGCTAAAATATATACACTACCTACTCCCCTATCTACTAATTGGGTAACAGGACGAGACCATATACAAATAGTAAATATAATCTTGGGGATCATTTGGGATTGAACTGGGAGCTTGTGGCCGGCTACTCTTAACCATTAAACCACGGGGTTGGGCAACAATAAGTGTTTTTATTTAGGAAAAATTTGTTTGTTAGCACCATGTATTACTACCCGTGTAACCGCATTTACGTGGAGAGAGATTGGGAAACTATTTATGAAAAAACTAACCTCAGTTTAATCGACCGGGATCGAACCACGATATTCCCTTCATCGCCAGTTTAGTCTATTGTGAGAGTGACGCCTTTGACCATGCAGTCACCATAAGTTGAGCATCCCTTCAAGGTATTGAATGGCAAACCCAATGAGGAAAGACCAATGGGAAGACCTAGACGCAGATGGGAGGATAACATTTGGATATATCTAAGAGAGATAGGGTGTAATGCAATAGACTGGAAAGAATTAGCTCAAAAAATTATGGTTGAGGACTCTTATAAAAAGTTATAGAGCTTTAGCTTTATATAAAAATCACAAAACGTCTGAGCTTTCGATGAGCTTTACTACAAAAACCTTGTGAGTTAGACAAAAAACAAAGTTGACTTAGGTGGCTTTTAACCTGGGTATTTTTTACTAATTTGTAATTAGAGGCTTGTGTTTGCTGTTTTTAGGAGTCACAAATGCATTCTCATAAGAAACGTCACAGTGTTGAGGATTTTTTTTCTCTCCTAACGATTGTGGTATTGTTTTTACTACCGTGATTTATTTTTCTTGCATTTGAAATATCGCCTGCGCTGTATTCAATAATAATTGCCAGTCACGATCAATCCATTGACCATGGGGGGGAGAGGAGGAGGGCTTGGCAGGTGGATTGTTATTGTGACACGTGCCACGACGACCTTGCAGGCTTGTCTGTTGACCTGTGTTGCCTCTCACGTGTTTCGACTGAAGAAGACTTTTTTTCTACCGGTATAAGAAAAGTCCTGTAAGTACGGATATTTTCTTGATGTTGTTAATTCATGATGGAATGCTGTATGGAGTATGCGCTGTAAATGACCAGGTTAGCAATTATCTGGGACATGCTTCGAGGGCCGCATGGTCTAAGGCGTCAATCTTGCAATAAACTAGACGGCCGAAGACAGGGAGATTGGGGTTAGAATCCCGCTCCTGTGTACTGAGGGTCTTTTGTCCTAAATGGCTTTTCACTCTTCTTCCACGCAAATGCGGGTACACTTACTCTAAATTCAACCTTTCTCATTCCTAACACATTAGTGTAATTAGTATATATGTGTATAACCTGAACAGGTAGTAAAATGTGGTACTATATATATATATATATATATATATATATAAATATATAAAAATAAAAAACATAAACACATTATATATATATATATAAATATATAAAAATAAAAAACATAAACACATTATATATATATATATATATATATATATGGGATGGCCATCATCAGAAAGGAGAGTAACACTCAATGGCGTAGGTAAAAAAAAGGTTAAATGTAAAAAAAAGCATTTTTAAACTGTACTTTTAAGTTGTTCTCACCATTGACTGGATTTTTATTTTGTACCACGTATTACTACTACCCGTTAGGGTTGTGTGTATAATAGGCCTACTATTTACTCTATTAAATTAAGGAATGCGTAACTTTGAATTTATACGAAATGTACCCGCATTTCCATGGAGATGGAGAGTGGAAAACAATTAATGAGAAACCATCCTCAGTACACTCGACCAGAGTTCGGACCCCAATCTCCCCATCATCGATGGTCCAGACTATTCCGAGAGTGACGCCTTAGACAAGGCTACCAGCAAAACGTGTCACTCAGTAGAGCATTCATTAGACAGGTATCAACTAAAATACCTTGCTGGTAGAGATAGGGCGGGCGGGCTGATAAATACATCACAAAAGCTGCAGCAAGAAATATAATAGCAGGAATAACGAAGTTTTGTTGCGGCCTTATCGGGAGCTAGATGAATTAATAATTTCACTTTAATTTCAATTTAATTTGTTATAGTACTGGTTAACGTCCTGCACTGAAAAGTACACACTTACCTTACAAGCACATATATTAACAAAATAAAATAATAAAAAATAGCTAAATAATTATACATACTGATGAACAATTTAAAAAAAATAAGACATAATTACTAACGATATATGATAAAAAATAATAAATAAATAACTTAAGAGTAGTAAAGGCGTAAGTATTTTAAAAAGGACTAAGCAAAAAAATAAATCCCAATAAAATAAATTTAAATATTTGAGGCAAAGCCTCTACAGGATAAATTAATTACATGGAGCTCTCAAGCGTTTGGTTTTTATTTTCTAATAAAAGTCGAATTCGACATCTGTCATTAGCACTGTGGTAGTAATAATAATACACGATAATACATTCCCATGTGAGGTAAGTGAAGCAGAACTTATATGTATGATTTATAAAATGGGACCAAGTGTGTGAGAGAGAACATATTATTATTATTATTATTATTATTAGCACCGCGTCTTACTACCCGTTCGGGTTATACGCACTTACGCTAATGTGTGATGAAATGAAGGACCTACAGTTTAACGTGGAATCCGAACCACGGTGGAGGCCTGGCATTCCTCACATTCACAAGATGTAATGTCAGAGGTGAAGGAAAGGTTTGGTAATCAGATAAATCTTTGCCGGGGCCGAGGATTGAACCCCGGCCGCCAGCATTGAAGTCTGACACCTTACCCCTAGACCACCAGGTCACCGCGAGAACATGTCACAGGTACAGTTGGTATTGTCTAAAAAAATATGCTTACCCTGGCAAAGCCATGAAAATGAGTTTAGCAAGATTAAAAAACACAAAGCGTGTTCCATATTTTAGGGTGTATCCTGTTAAGAAACCTCACGCGCACACACATCGTGGAACCAGTGGTTATATAAGTCTACGTCACGAACTAACCAGTTCGGTTGACTAGGTACTAGAATAACCTGTCTTCGACTCTTATTCAGGTTGTTGTTGATCGGCGCCTCTATCTTGAAGGATTTTTTTTAGCACTGCACTTTTTCGTGTTGTACGCCTGTGTACTAATTAAGCTTTTGAGTTAGGAACGAGGAAGGTTTGATTTAGAGGAAGTGTACCCATGGGACCAACAACCCCGTCATCAGCAGGCCGGTCTAACACGAGAGTGACGTCTTAAGCCACTAAAGCGGGTCCAAATAATAATAATTAGACCCGCCTCGGTGGCGTAGTTGGCTAACGCGCTTGTCGTGTTGAGCTCGACTTCTGAGGACGGGGAGATTGAGGTTCGAATCTCGGTCGGGTGAACTGGGGGTGGTTTTCCTAAATGGTTTTCCACTCTCCCTCCACGCAAATGTGGGTTCACTTCCTCTAATTCAACCTTCCCAATTCCTAATCCATTAGAGTAATTAGTACTTAAAGCGTATAACCCGAATGGGTAGTAAGACGCGGTGCTAAATATTATTATTATTATTAATAATAATAATTAATTTAGAATTTTTCTAATCAAATATTTTACTATGAAAATGTTTTTAAGTCGAATTCAAGTATGATGATTATTTAAAAAATCGAATCCTTGTTGTATATTAGGCTAGATTATATATGAATTTTTATTATAGTCCAATAAAAAAAATTAATGCCACGAAACACGTTAAAAATAAATTAATAATTAATATTGAGAAAATTCACAAATTTCATTGGTAAACTCAATTAATATGAGTCCTTAGCCTTTTTTTAAATGCAGCCACATGACTTACCTGAAGTGCTATGAAAAAATTGTTAATTACATTTGAATAACGGAATGATGTTTAATTGTTCAAAATGTTGACTCTTTGTGTCGAATTTTGAATTAAATTTTATCGAATACGGAATCTAGGATACATTTAAATTTTAAATTTCAAATCCATAAAATATCTAGATTCGGAATATAGAATACAATACGAGTCTTAGTTATATTTTGATTTTGGTTCAAAACTCGAATCTTTGCACAAGCTTGAATTAACTTGCGTGATTAGGATGTGGTGGGTGAATAGTAAAAGGGTATTATTATATTAGTTGCTTTTAGCTAGGCGTAATAATGTTAATTAATAGTACTTTCTTTATTACATAATAGTTCAAGGATTTCTTTTTACGATCGAGTTCACATTTACATTAATAGTGTGGAGGTAAAAGTCTATAATTTAGAGGGAATATATACTTTATATGTATAATATATATAATATGTGTTGTAATTAATCCCTGATTAAGGAAAATGGGAGGCTACAAACGCATTAACTTCGCCAGATAAGTAAATATAATTATATTAGTATTATTATTATCATCATTCTTACTACCATCATCTCCATGGAGAGAGAGTGGGAAGCAATTTAGGAAAAAACAACACAGTACATCCAGCCAGGACATGAACACCAACCTCACCGTCACCAACAAACCATATAAGACTAATGCCTTTGTCCACTCTACTATCTTGTGCGGTTAATGAGTAAACATGCGTAAATGTAAAATAAAATACTTTAATTTTTGACACAATATAAAGCTATAGTTTTTGAAAACTGAACCACCGTTGGGGTATTAACATTGTATAGGTAAAAAAACAAACACATTTAATTACAAAAGTTTTATCCTGAGTCAATTCATCAAAACAACATGCTCAGGTTGACCTAAATATTTAAATATCTTATTAATAATTATGTGATATACAAATAATCAACTTTTAAATAGCCTGCTTCGGTGGCCACGTGGTCTAAAACGCAATTCTCGTGTTTGAACAAGACTGCCGAAGACGGGTAGATTGGGGCTCGATCCCTGTTGGGTGCATTGAATTTTCCAAAATTGTTTTTCACTCTCCCTCCAAGCAAATTCGGGTGCAATTATTCTAAATTAAGACTTACTATTCCCTAAACAATTAGTGTAATTAGTACATAGGCGTATAACCCGAATGGTTAGTGAGACGCGGTGCTAAAAAATTATGATATTAGTGATATGGGTGGGGATGAACACATGGATGATGCATTTTTTTTATTTCCTGTGCTTATTACCATAAATTAACTAATAGGCAACTATGGTATTAGTGTGCAAAACACACAAAACCTATTTGTACGACAAAAATAATCTAAAAATTCGTTTACCAAAATATACACAAATCTTATATTTTATAAATGTGTGTGTGTGCTTTTGAGACATATATCTCCTATACAGGCTATTAAGGGTATATCTAAAATGTTTTATAGAACACACAATAATACGTCATGCTATTAATCCACCCATAATAAGACGGTACTTCTAACAGAATTTGCAGTAACACAGTGTTGTATTTTCCCGGTAAACAAAGCCATGACCCTAAGATAGTCTGCAGATGCTCTAATAAAGTGCCTTAAACTATTAGTGAAGAATGACCATGAACATGGGACGAATCCTGGATAGCTCAGTGGTAAGAGCATTGGCTTAATAAGCCGAAGGTCCCGTGTTCCATTCCCGTGTGCAGATGTCATTTTTCAATTTTCAGAATATGAAAGCTTTATATAGTCTGGTCGACGAATAAAGCTATCTTTTAAAGGAGTTGAAAATAAATATAAATGATTGGCAAAAGATCACTTTTTATTGCAGCTGTCAAATTGACACAATCTGTCAAAAGCTATAGTTGCAGCGTCCGTTCTTTTGTATAAAAAATATATAAACGTAAGCCTATTTAATTGTTAAACGGTCAAATAAGTCTTTAGAGTGGCGATTTGACTCTATTGCACGTAAATATACAGTACCAATAGTAAATACCAATAATAAATATCAGTTTTGTATAAATCCACTAACATGAGTTTTTTTTTAATAATTTGAGGGACACTAAAATGTTATGCCATATTTCTACGTCTCGAATAATATATTTTAACAATTTATCAGGTAGATTCATTTCATATCATTCATCGAAATGGCAGGACATATTAATTGGGAGATGGATAAATCAGTAGATCTTTTTTTGTATTTCTTTTATGCCTACAGTAATGAACCAAGTTAAAGTGAACGTTTTAGACGATGAATTTGTCTACTGCCTTAGAGGAACGCGGGAATACACTAGCAAGTTTTCTACAGTAGCCCCATGACTTCTTTGGTGCTGACTGACAGCTCACAGCTTTGGAAAGCTACCAGACCAAATTATCTATCCCTACGCCGAACCATATTATCTGCAAAAACATGTGCTTAGCAGCTGTCACTTCTGTTTGTCAAAATTTAGGTATAAACCCAAATGTTGACTGCCAGAAGTCAGCTGGGAGCTGTCAGTCAGCACCAAAGAAGCCACGGGGCTACTGTACGCGTCTTAATTATGTTTATTAAAGTGACTTGCAGGGACCGGTTTTATGTTACGTAACTACCGCCAGCGGTCACCGTCTGTACAGTAAATACGCGCCAAGAACTTAATAGTGTCTTCTCAACGAGGTGTATTATCTTTTATTTGATGAGTATCAGGTCGAATCTCAATCAGTTAACCCATGTTGAATTAGAGCCATTGATATGTAATTATTAACGATATAGTACAAGTTTGTATTAGAACAAATTTATTATTATTATTACTGACAAAATAACACACATTGACAAATCTGATAATATATTAACGGTACAGGGGGAAGTAGGGAAAGTCATATCACACACATTTTATAGGACAGCCATTTTTATTTCTAAAACATCATAAGGACCCCTGTGAATACATTTTTCTTAAAATTACAGATACCTCTTCTAACAATAAAGTACATTATAAATGTATCATGATTGTCTAACAGATGGCAGTACTAACTTAATTTGAGTTAAAACTGTACTTTTACCTTCCCCCCCCCCCCTTGTAGCCCTCATATTTAAAGTGATATATTATAATCTCAGACAGATAAACAGACAGACATGGGGACAAGCAGATTTTTAAGATTCACTTTTTTTTAGTTCAAGGTTTATCATAATCTTGAGGACGTGAATGTTAACGATTTAAATACTTATTCTATTTGAGAAAGTAAAAATTCCCATCGCAGCCCTGATTGTACTCTCTAGTTAGTGTGGGTCTGAAATTAAAAGTGTCTGACTGTCCTTGTGTGTTTTTTGTTATTGTCAGATTGGTATTCCGAGGAGCGGAGAACGTGGCGTACATCTTCATCTACGAGAACTTCCGGTTGGTGGAGTTACCCTGGGACTCTGCGTGGACCTGGTACTTGGCAGTAGTCGGGGTGGATTTCTGCTACTACTGGTTGCACAGAGCGTGCCACGGTAAGTCGGTTTTATTCGTTATGGGGTTGTTCTCAGGAGGCCGGGGAGTCTTCTTGATTAGAGTGGTGTCATAGTGTCTGGTTTGTAGATAGCGAGAAGATCAGGGTTTGAATCCCAACCGGAACTACTGAGTGCTTTCCATTTATGGTTTCCCACTCTCACTCAACGAAAATTAGCATACCCCGTTAGCATAATTGAACTGCTTGTGTCTGGATGGGTGGTAAGAAAAAAGCTGGGGTTTCTAACATTATTGGTGATTAATAAAAATATATATTATGTACACTCGGCAACCCGGAAAGGAATTAGTCTTACCTTGACAAATTACAGTGTGGCTCTACATTATAAGTTATACTAAGGATGCACAACCTTTTTTTGTTGTTTCAGAATTACTTTTCATTTTATAAAACGTTGGGGTCAACTAATAAATTATCGACACAAGCAATGAAATTCAGGCAAGGGAAATTTTATAAACACCACAAAAGGAAATGAGTTTATTTCAACAATTTTTTTTTATAGACAAGAAACGATAATATTAATCTAATTGTAAAAAATAATAGAAAAATTGTTACAAATATAACACTAAAAATAAAATCCGTTTTTCAGATGTAGGTAATTTTACTTATTTCTATACATTTGACACTGCAGTCCAGTAATGAGTTTGTTATATTGCAAATCGTACGATGTTATTGCTATCATCAAACAACCAATAAATTAATCGTCAGTTATGTGGTTTTAATGTTTTGCTTTTATCGTGTTTGTGGTAGAAAATGTTGATTCACACAAGTAGGTAGATACGAAAAATGCTGTAATATAAAATGCAGGTTTCCTCATTTTAGTGTACGATTCAACAGATAGCAACCACCAGAGCTCAGGGGTATTAATATCAGTGGATCTTACTTCCAGAAATATGTTGCAGCTCATCTTCACTATTTCTTCTTCAACTTTACTTAGATTTACGTCAACTAATTCTGCCATTTTTAATGTTCCATTTTAATTTCCTTGAATGAAATGTCATAAACATCTCCGCATCCTTCAACTTTAACCCCCTGTGAACCTTTTTTTTTAAATTGTTTGTGCAACGCATCCTATTGATATGCAAATCCTCGAAACTAGAAAATCTTTTGCATTCAGACTGTTCTTCCATATATTTGAAGCTCTTTAAGTCGCCACTCTTCAGAGGAGTTCCAAACATCTTTATTATTTCCTTGAAATTTTTGATCACGCTCATAACTTATATCAAAGATTTACTTTTTTCTTGTAATCTGATATTTAATTCATTAAGTTTTTGATTTATATCACAAAGAAATTATAATTTCATTAATCACTGTTCATCTCTCAGCTCATTGTAATGTTAAAAACTCCCCGACTTGTGGAATAAGGCTCCTGAAGCTCAATTAATTATTATAATCGGAAAGAACCTTTGTACTCCAAGACCTTGCCAAGCATTTCAATCTATTGTTAGTTTGTAGACTGTATATTGTATGATTTTATTATTTTAGTTATGCTAATTAAGAAGTTCTTACCTTGATCATTTCTTTTCTCATTGTTTAATTCATTCCAACCCTCCACTGTTGCAACTACAACCTCTATCCAGAGCTTGGATTTTAACATCCCTGTTTGCGTTGTCTCGATGTTTCGGATTACAGAACGTTCGCGAGGGAGAAAAAGGGAGTAACAGCCTCTATTGTGTTTTTGCGCAACTAACTACAAAGTTTATACCAGAATTATATGTTAGAGGTCGGGAGCTATTTGTATTAAAGTGCCTTTTTTTCTACTTTTTTTTTGTGTATTTTCAAAATGACTCATAAAAATAGTGTGGCTACCATCTTCAGTTTCTCACTCAACTAGTGGATTGCAGTCGACGTCATGGCCACCCATTAATAATGTAGACCTGATATTACAAGAGAGGCTTGCTACATTACAGGTTAAACAAAGGGCACTTTTAATGATAAGTTTCAAAAAATATTTTAGCGTCGGGTTTAGAAACCAAACAGGATTTTATTTTCCCCTAAATTGCCCACCACTCTTATTCCACGCTAATGCGTGTACATTTCCTCTACATTTGACCTTCCTCGCACTTACTATACTAGCATAATTAAAATGCGTACAGCCTGAATAATAAGTGGAACAAAAAAAATCATCACACTAAAATAAAATAAAATTTCTAAGTGTGACGTGAGAATCGCCTGGTCTGGATGCATGACGGTGTGTAACTTGTTGCAGAGGTGCACATCTTGTGGGCGCAGCATCAAGTTCATCACAGCTCCGAGGAGTTTAACCTAACTGTCGGACTGAGGCAGTCCATACTGCAGGGATGGTGTGGATTCGTAAGTTTATTCCTATCTTAAACGGAATTGTACATTATTTAAGGAGAGTGGAAAATAATTTAGTAAAAACCACCCGTGGTTCACACGAGCGAGATTCGAACCTCGATCTCCCCATCTTCGGCAGTCTAGCTCAACACGAAAGTAGCGCATTATCTAACTACGCCACAGAGGTGGATAACTTCTTTTTAATGACTTCAGCAATACTAGGGCTAGTTTATTGGGAACATTCACCGATAGAATCCGTTACGTTGTTAGCAAGTATTAATAATGCGGAGATTAATAAAGAAGTGTAATTTCAGTGCAAGACCCTTCGAGTGAAAAGCAGGACGTTGGGAGGGGGGGGTGTATATATAGGCTCGACTAGTGCGTTCAACACCAAGGCTACCCGCATCTGTGGACATACGGGCTAAGATGTTAGTCTCGTCTGATTTGTTTTGTAAGTAACGGGAAGATCGGGTTAGAATTACGTCCAGGTGTACTCATAATTTTCCTCAATTGTTATTTGTCTTTACCTACACGCAGATTCGTCTACATTTCCTCTTAAGTTACATCTCCATCATGTCTATAGCCTTATTGTAAATATACTTTTAACCAGGACGGGTAGTAATACCCATTGCACAATTTTAAAAAAACACGGTTATAAATTACTTTTTGGGGGTGGGTGTATGGGGGTATCTTTGAGAAAATTCACCCTCATTAAAGTGAAAATTAGGTGAAAAACCCACAGTAGTAAATCAAGGTGTAAAACCATCCCAAATGCATCCCACCTAGATTCGAACCTTGACCTCCCCATCACCTACAATTAAGTCTATGGAGGATTGGTTTAGTGTGTGTGTTCACGAATTAAATTAAGTTGTAAGTCGTGTGCTGATATAATGAGTTACTTCAGAAAGAGATAAACCCTTTTAATAAATTACATCACCCCGTAAAACCTCTATGTCGTTAGACGCCCTCGCCTCTTACGTAACCGCGAACCTTGAATCGTCGGGAGCAAACAGGCAACAAGTTTTATAGCATGTGCACAAAATAGTTAACCTTGAATTTTGTTTTCAAACCATATTTTAATATAAGTTTTTTTTATGTTTTGTTACGTAATAAACTGGTTTTATATGCTTTCGTGTTCAAAATACGGTTGCCATGTTTAACCCTTGGTAAATATTCAAGTTACGTAAGTGATATTCAGACTCCTACCTCTTTCCTTGTTTGGTATTTTCGGACAACTCACACAACGGCATTAAAAGCACTTGCAACCTCTTTGCTATAAATAACTCCCCTCGTATCTGTCTTGATAATATAATCACTTAAAGTCTATGACCGGGATTCGAAAGTGAACCCCTAACGCATATCCTTAGAATTATCAAACCAGCGAATAGGGCTAAAGCTCGATCAGCTCAATCAGCTCAATCAGTGGTTGTTTTTTTTTTACTAAAAAGATAGTTCGTTTATAAGTCGTGTAAATGTAATCATTTGGTTCAGAAAGCGCACGTTACAAGCTTTTGAGATGAAACTGGTGTTCACACAGATCGAGAGTTTTTTTATAGGTAAATTGAGTTCACTTGTTCATTCTCATCATTAATTGCCCGTGATGAAGTGGTCTAAGATCGAATCTTGCCCGGACTCACGAGAGGGTATTTTACCAAATGGAAACTATCACTAAGGTTTTACCATTCTCTAAGATAATACGGGTGCACTATCTCTAGACTACCCTCTTAATCCCTGGACCTTTTATAAAGTCGTTAAAAGCTCATCTCATGACCGAATAGCCGTGAAAGTAGATACAAGATTACGTTCGAACCAGACAACATATAGAATTGTAGTTTTATGAATAAAACAGTAAAATTAGGATCAGTTTAGCAATATTTTTAATTTCAAAATAAT
Source organism: Timema californicum (assembly GCA_902141385.1). Classification (NCBI taxonomy): domain Eukaryota; kingdom Metazoa; phylum Arthropoda; class Insecta; order Phasmatodea; family Timematidae; genus Timema; species Timema californicum. The sequence goes on along the minus strand of CABFOW010000784.1, from coordinate 147,655 downwards.
TATTTTCCAATAATTATTTTTTTGTATTTTTAAACTTAAGGTACAGTGGAGCCTCGTCTATCCGGACTATCCGGCCGGAAAGGACGTCATCTGGATTAACTAAAATCCGGATAGTCCGGAAATTATCGGAGAAACGCTTTAAAACAATAAATAATACAACTTACCATTTATTTTCACAATAACCAATTATAAAGCACTTGAAACATGTTACAACCACAATTCACACATAAAATAATGAGTAAGTACAGTACTGTACCAGTGATTGCAGTACAGTTTTAGTTCAATACAGTACTTTACTCACCCTGCGACTACAGTATCGCGTAATTAATTAATGTATTTGAAAGGAGTTTTTTTTTAAATATATTAATTATTCGTCCCATAAAAATTTGTCGCAAAAAAAATTATGTGAAATTTCAGTCCGGATAAACGGTAATCCGAATAAACGAAGACCGGATAGACTAGTTTCCACTGTATAATGGTTTCATTGATAACTTTTAATGTTTTTAAAAGTATAATGTAGAGAACCGCACTATGGTGCGACGTTTGGTTAGAGCAGTATTATAGTTCAATTTTAATAGGAAAGATCTTTTATAAAATACAAATCATATTTACTACGGTTAAAAATCGATATTTTACTATTTTATAGGAATTGATCATATCTATTAAAAGTGACAGTATAATACCACATAAAATGGCGTATGAATATGTAAAAGGGGATCTCGTAGCTTTTCTAGCTTACAAATAAGACACCTCGTTTGAAAATTGAACAGGACTTAACTAAGCTACGCGGTTTCTTTAGTGCTGCCTGACAGCTCACAGCTGAGGGCTTTGAAAAGCTACCAGACCAAATTATGTATCCCTATGCTGAACCATATGATCTTCAAAAACATGTGTTTATCAGCTGTTACTTCTGACAGTCAAAATTTAGATATATACCTAAATGTTGACTGTCAGAAGTCAGCTGGGAGCTGTCAGTCAGCACCAAATAAGTCATGGAGCTACTGTAGGTGTTATCCACGCGGGGTGAGACTAGTGAAGCTGTCAGACGGCCTAGTAAAATGATCTTTTTATGAAATAAGGTTAACTCTCTACTTTGAACGCCAATGAACTGTCTACTACAGGACTATCTTGATATTGACACCGGTTTGATTTGACGTGACCTTGTTAAACACGTTGACAAACTAACCAGTTTGAGATGTGGAGGATTTTTAAGCCACCAAGACCGTAATTGATTTCAAATGAACTTAGGCCTAATTGAAGTGGTAAATATGTGGTATTAGATCTTGGTCGGTGACATAACTAAACGTTCACCATTGTAATTTATTTTAAAGGAGTTTTCAATTACCAAGGGCTGACTTCACAAATAACATATTGCTTTCGCCAATTACTGGATTTCTGATCAGTTTAATCCTTGATCAAGAAGATTTTAGGTCGCAACAGATTTAATTTGGGGATCAAAATATCTGATCACCTAACCATATATTTGATCAAATAATCGAGCTAAGCAATTTGACCTGTTATCCGCTTCGGTGGCCGCGTGGTTTAACACACTATTCTCGTAATGGAAAAGACTGCCAAAGATGGGGATATCGGGGTTCGATCCCGGTCGGGTGCACTGTGGTTTTTTCCCTAAATGTTATTCCACTCTCCTTTCATGCAAATTATGGTGTACTTCCTCTCAATTAATCCTTCCTAGTTCCTAAACCAATTTGAGTAATTAGTAGATAGGAGTATAACCCATACGGGTAGTTAGACATGGTGCTAAAAACAATATGGCAACACTGTAAAAAGCACTGTTTTGTAAAATATGTTTATGAAATGATCTAAAATTATACATAAGGCTGGCTAAGATAAATGAATACACTTTATGTCTATGGTGATCTGGGATAAATTGCAATTTCAAGCATGTTACTCAAAAAATTGCGTTTAACAGGTTTTTAGTGGTTATAATGAATATGCACAATAAAATGTACTTAGTATAAACATTCTTTCAAATTGTATTTATCTATGAATATAAAAAGTACCCATCGTTGCCAGGGGCAATGAATTTCATGGTTATTCCGGGTAAACGCATTTCTTTGCTTCAGATAGACAGTAAAAAAAATTGTTTTATTTATTCCGAACAAATTTTTAATTAATTTGAAAACAAATCCCATTCAAATTTTAATATTCCGGCTTTGAGGTGTGCAAGAGCCACTAGTTTTTAAATTTCAGACCTTTGCTTACGAAAGATATCGCCCAATGCTCATGACAGACCAACAAATCCTTCATTTTACTAATATAGATTTAAAAAAAGCTAATTATTTATTTCCTGTGCCTCTTCTGGATCCAAACGATTCTATTAGTTATAAATTATTGCTACCACGTGCTGTAGGAGAAATACAAATTAGATTACACGCCAATTACTTTAATTTGATTCAATAATTATTGAAGTAGGCCTAACGTTATCATCGCGTAGGGATTTCAAGATATTCATTACATTTTAAACCATTTTATTTCAATATGTTTAATATATTAAAATATAGGATAAGTTTTATAAATTATATATTTAATCATTTTGTTTTACTTCTAATCTACAGTCATTTAGTAAAATCGGCATAGTAAACATCTTTTATAAATATAGGCCTAATGAAGTAGAACAAATCGAACATTTTTTATATTAGATACAGAATTACATATTATTTTTAGTATCAGTATTATTATTTCAATAAAAAAATGCCTCGACATAAAAGAGGCCACTAGTGATATTAATACATATATAAGCTTTAAATCTAACCAAGAAAAATAAGACAGTAAATTAAGGCAAGTGAAAGAGCACGAGGGGAATGAATGAACAATGGAAAGGGGAGATAAATTATGAAAATATGAAAACCAAAAAAAGAAAAAACCTCAATCCCCTAGTGACTTTCTTCTTTATTTTGTCCCATTAACAGAAAGAATCTTTTTTTTTCACATAGTATAACGAAGCGAATAATTATTTCCAGACAGGTGAGTTTTTATCAAATGCTAGCAAATAAAGAACCTTCCTACCTACCACCTGCCCCACCGTAGATAGGGAGTAAGAGAGTACACGATTGCCAACGTTGGTCCTGTACATGTTTCAGTTGTTCTACCTGCCACTAGCAGTGATCATCCCCCCTGCACACTTCCTCACGCACCAGCAGTTCAACCTCCTGTTCCAGTTCTGGATCCACACCAAGAGTGTCCACACCTTGGGTCCTCTCGAGTGGGTGTTCAACACCCCGAGACACCACAGGGTGCACCATGGTAACACACACTGATATAACTTACCTTTTTTCCGATCGTAAATTTATAAGGCCACGTACGGACAGTGATAGGCAGCTCTCTTCTCACGCCTCGCACTGTCCGGACCTGATATGCTCCCCCCTGAGGCATGCGCGGCGCACATGTGTTGCGAGCCGTGTGCTTGTCGGTAAACTAGTCGTGCTCAAAGGTGCCTCACTGCGAGCGGAACGTCTCGTGTGGACGGGTCTGTTGTTGTCTCGCTCCGAACTTCACAAGCATCATGGACGACAACGACGCTCAACGTCAAGTAATTCGACTTTATGAGAGTAATCGTTTATCATGGGATGCGAATAGTTTGGAATATTATAATAAAAATAAGAGAGGGGATGCATGGCGTGAAATTTCCGTCGAAATAAATATTCTTTTTAAAGAACTGGGAAAAAAATATCAATTCGCTCTTGAGATCTTACAGACTGAATAAATCAAGAAAGAGAAAGAAAGAGCAGAGTTACTGGATCAGGTATGTATGTATGTATTACTATCATAATTTAGTGTATTTGTACTGTACATATAGTTAATATATGAAGTACCTTCAAAATTTGCTTAGATATTTTAGTGAGAATTTATTAAAGTTGGCGTTCATTTCAATTGCTACCTTAATTAAAATCACAAATACAACATTACTTTTAAGGTGCAGACGCTATCTACACATCAAAAGTGTTTGCGTATACATGGTTTAAATTTCTTATGGACAAAAACATACCAAGTAACATAGCATGTCCGACGTAAGTATATTTATACCTACAATTGGCTATCGAAGAACACAAGGCGTAATATCAACCAATACTTACTTATTGTGTTTTTCGATAGCTCTGTGTACATTGTACTGTATACAAAATATTATTTGAATTCCTTGCCCTAAATATATCGTAAATAATTTTAATAGTTATTTTGCCATGGAATTGAACCATTTGTTGCAAAATGTTCAGCTAGATGTTGTGTCTTTGTGACCACGTTGCCTGCTCTTCTAGGTGTGTTACCAATAGGTTGTGGTGTATTGGATTCTTGGTTATTCCTTCATCTACCTGGAATGAGCTGTTCTCTTTCTTCTCTGTCGAATGTCCCATTTGGTGTGTAAAGATTCCTTGGGTAAATCGTTTACGTAGAAAATTATGTACACACATCACTATTAAAACAACCTTCTTAGCTTTCTCTGGTCTTAGTAATATTGGTTTCCTAATAACTCGAAATACTGAACTCGTTCTACCAAAGGCATTCTCTACAACTCGGCGGGCTCTGGAGAGGCAACAATTAAATATTCTTTCAATTGAACCATTCGGTGGAGTTTAATAGTGTAATTATTTCATTCAAATGCTTGATCTGCTAATATCATTTAAAGGAACTTCTATATCGTACGGATATTGTAATATTTTTGATTCTGGTACATTCATTCCTTTGTTTTCTAACTCTCGATATAATTGTATGTTTTTGAAGACACCCCCATCTGATATTCTAACAGGGCACCCAATTTAGTTCCACTGTGCCGTGGTGCTTGTATCATAACGTGCTTTCCATCCATAGTACCCAATGCTTGAGGGAAACTACACACCTTTTCAAACTCTTCAGCAATTTATAACTATTGTTCTTCTGAAGAGGATACCTGAAATAAAAACAAAAAATGTATAAAGTTCATCATTGTTTCAGAATATACCAGATCTTTTTGAAGAGACTCAATATAATTCGAACGCTAGTACATCTACCGTGGTCACAACCACAACATCGACTTCACAGAGTGCAGGCTACTTCAACACCAACATCTTCTTTAGCAGGACCATCTCAACGAACGAAGAAACGCCGTGCAATTAATTGACGAAAAAATGCATGAAAGTATGCTGAAGAATGCATATGATATTTTAAGGAGGACATAGGAAGAGCCCAATGATCACTACACTTCGTTTGGAAACCATGTAGCAAATGAACTGCGGAAATATGACTTGAACACTTTACCTTATGTCAAAAAGGCCATATTGGACATATTGTTTCAGGCAGATACTGGATGGTTCGCTGATACTCATTAAGGATATTACACTGCTGGTTACTATAGTTCACATGCTTCATCGTCATCACCATCATCTACAAAGTCAACCATTTTGTAACCTTATTTCTATCCTTCCAATTCCACTCCAACTCCCCCACCCCCTACGCCCCCAGTCCATACTCAACTCTTACCACCCACTAAATCCTCCTCACCCACATCCCCGGCACCTATTCTCCCTTCACCTACTTCTCAAATTGATTCTGAGCTCATAAACTCTGAAGAAACGACAATACTAGGTTATTTCAAACGTTGAATATAAACTGTTAACAATATGTTTAAAGGTATTTTCAGATATTAAAGTTATTATTGAATTATAATCTGGTGTGTACTTACTTTTATATATTCTTTTAATAATTCAATCAGCGCGTCACAAACTTCTGGAACAATCTCTGATATTGTTTGTTTCGATATACGAAACAGGTGTTGTAAACTGGCAAATGAATCACCAGTTGCTAAGAACCTCAGAGTAACTGATAGTCTTTCCTTAACACCGATAGACACTCGCATGTACGTATCACTTTTTTTCACTGCAGAATCTATCAACTCCAATAGATGTTCAAAATCCTCGGTGGACATACGTACAACATTTATGACATATTCCTCAAATCTTATATCTTCTATGAGTCTATTCCCATATTCCAACCTTTCCTGAAATAATTTTTTAACCCACCAACGTGGCCGTCGCTTTTGTTTGTTTTATTTTATAATGGAGTGCAGCACAATGTACTCAGCGGCAGCAATCTGCACCTTTCGCCGTGACGAAGCCATATCGTCTACTGACGTGTGTTGTGTGTGATAGTTTAATGGCTCGCAGTGAGCATGTGTTCATCAAAGCTATTTCGTGACGCATGCCTCGCACTGTCCATACGCGGCTTCACGTTTGAGCCTAGTATCTCATACAGTAGCGTACCCACGGGTGGGCTTGAGGGAGCTTGAGCCCCCCTACCGTAGTTTGGGGATGTCCCGGGATCTACGCAGATCCGAAGAGAAAATAAAACAGGGAAAGGGGGGGGGGGTATAATTAGTTAAACATTGTGAGCAAAGACAATATCAAGTGCCGCACATCCTTGTGTTGATCTTACCTAGTAGGCATAATTGATGTTCTTTCAGTCTAAGAAGTGGCCTAAGTCCTGAAAATTGCGGTAGGTTCCAAATCTCCCGTTTTCACACGTGGTTTCATTGAGGATTTTCATAGTGGCTAGACATTTACCAAATATAAATGATCGGTGGTTTTTGTGACGGTTAAGCCCACTTTAATTTAGGCCTACTTATTTATTGTTTTGTTAGCTTATTACGCTTATAATGGTAAAAATATAAATGATAGAGTTAACAAACACCAATTAAAAAATCTTCCAAAAACTTCTAGGTGTTAATTATGGTTTAAAGAAATTTGCCTCCAGCCCCCTTGAGGCCCTCCAACCCCGCCCCCACTTCGTAATCCTGGGTACGCTACTGATCTCATATATTCTATAATAATTGACTTACTATCTGGAGTCACTTTTCTAATTTACATAGAACCAACCTTATCCAATAGTTATAAAGATTACTTGGTCTACTTTAACATATATGTTATTAATACCTTTAAAATAACACTATTAATATAGTATAATATGTTACCATTGTACTATTGGCAGCATTAAACCTTCCGGAGTCGAAGATGGCTAAGTTATCTGATAGCTTGCGATCTTAATTGGTTGCGCTTATGTAGTTGACAATCAAATATGGGTGAAGAATGGCCCTGAGCACAGGGCGATTCCTGGATAACTCAGTGGTTAAAGCATTGGCGTACTAAGTCAAAAATCTCGGGTTCGAGTCGGGTATCATTTCTCGATCTAAAGAATATATAATAAAATGTTATCAATTTTTAGCGCAGCTAAAGGTTTATTCTCACCAGAATCCTACTATAAATATGGAACACACTCTATTTCTTTAATTTTGAAAGTTCTGTCTTCATTCTTAACATCACAGAATGATGACAATGATACCCTTCTTTATCACTTATATTATGGAGAGGTTGTATTTATAACTTTTGTTTCCGAAAAGGTGTAGAACTTTCATGTGTCAATTTTGTAATGTTTTTGGTAGATCATTTTCACATTTAACTTTATTAAAAACTAAATTTAGATTGATTTTAAAAATCAATTACGTACATTAGTACAATATAATATTTTATATAAAATTACTTGGATTAAATTATTCTGGTTTTTAATATATGATATCATCGAGATCAAATATTTTTTCTAAGAAAACATGACTCTTTGTATTATATTTTAATCGGTACATTTGTTGTTTATATATATATTTCACTAGTAGGTAACACTAATCCAACACTTATGTATAGTCAATTGTCTTTATTTTGTTTTAATTAACCAATACTTCAATGAAATATTGAAAATATCTTTCTAGCGCTGAAATGGCTCTTAAAAGGATGGCATATTATAATAATACTATGTGTTTAATGTTAGGAAAAGTTAGATATCTACTGTAGTAGCAAAGTTCACTTAAGACATCTGTGAGCTCTACAATATATACCTTGATTTACTAATAAATGGACATTCAAGCACCTTTGATCAAAGATAAACACAATTGTTTCCAGTTAATATTGACATTTTACAATTTGTGCTATTTTACAGCTATTGATACTAGATTTAAAAAGAGTATATATATATATATATATATACCTATCTGTTAACAGCAATGTGTGTAAGCCTGACATTCTCTAAAATGCCTCGGCTTTCTATATAACTCCTAAGTGGTTTTAGTAAAGTATGAAATAAATTATTAGTTTTGCTGTTGTATTTGTAATGATACTGATTTGGACCCCTCTCATATATTAAAAAAGTCATGGATAAAGTTCATTTTTCTTTAAAGTATTGTATATAAAATATCCTTTCAATACTTCATCCATGGAGAATCACGCGCTTTTCAGAAATAACGTCAAAGGATTGCACAATTAAAACTTATTTTTTATTTCAAAAGTCAACTCCGCAGTATTTACCAAAAAAGTAAGTAGCGGCTTGCTCCCTCTACCCAATAGGTTCTAATACTGGTCACGAGTGGTCCAAGGGGCAAGGGGTAGGTCATATATAAGCTGCTTGTGCGTATGAATACACTAACTGAAATCAACTAAGCTGTATCATATAAACTTATATCTTCAGTGCCGAAGATAAATAACCTTAATAAATCGTGTGCAACATTAAAGGTCTTATTTATTGAATTAACATATCTGATAATAATTAAGATATAATAATTGGCACTCGATCACGGGGCTATAAATATCAATTATCTCACAATACCGACATACCATACCGCTTTAATTAGTGCTCGATCACGGGGCAATTATCAGTTGACTAAACGGTATCACTTCAATCGGCGCCCAACGCGGACCGATTAATTAAATATCTATACATATTTCATATGTTTCGTAGTAAATTTATAGAATAACCCGTCATTATAAATTACCGAGAACAATAGCTAACCTTATACCTAACAACACTATTCTAAAATAACCTAACCTAACCAACTTAAATCCTAGGAATTAGGTGAACCTGCAATAAAACGGCGCAAGACGTACATAGAACTGGATAAAAGAATTGATAACATATTCCGAGACTTCAAAAATACAAAGAACTTGAAAATAAATATGAGATACAACAGCAAAATTCGTTTATTGTATACTTTGCCAACACCACTGTGGCATTATATAGAAAGCCTAGGCATTTTATAAAACGTCTGGATTTCACACATTGCCGGTGACACATCAATTTGTAAGAAAGTTGGGGTATAATTAAGTGACATTACATCACGTTACATCAGCCCTGAACTAACACACTATCTTTTTCTCACTGGTGTGTTATTTTCAAGTATTGCCATCCAAGAGTCATATAAACTTGAAAGCCATTAATTGACATACAATTATGTAAGTTTGACACACATTCAAATATGATTATAATAATTTACGCTGATCTACTTGCAGGATGTAACCTGTACTGCCTTGACAAAAACTACGGAGGTTTGCTGATCATCTGGGACCGTCTGTTTGGGACGTTTGCAGATGAGCGCCCCAAGGAGGAAATCATCTATGGCCTGGTTTACAACCAACCCTCGTTCAACCCTTTCTTCCTTCAAGTAAGTTCAAATCAGGATTAAAAAGAACACAACACAAATATGATACGTATTATACTAATAGATCAAAGAGAGAATCAGGTACACAAGAGGGGGTTGACTGAACAGTGAGTTGGACTCTGATCCAGAAGATCGCAGTTTAGACTCCACTGGGTGCACTCATAAATCTTTTTCTCACATTGGGACCCCATATTCTATTAAGATGAATTCGGTACCATTTCCTTAAAAATCACACTCAAAGTATGGCGTTTTTTTAAGTATGATATTTTTAATCACCGATATCCAAAGGACCTGCTGACGCATCTTTGTTAACCAAAGATTAATTTCCCAGACCTCAACTTAAAAACTATATTTGAGGTAAAGTTTTCTATTTTAATCAAGTATTACCGTAAAATGGGTTGAATAGGGCTATAGGGGTGAAAAGAGACACAAATAGTGGCAAACCACACAATCTGAAGACTCTTTTACCACCCTACGTCATCTATAAGGCTCATCATCTGTATGACTTGTGGACCGAAGGTGTACTTCGATACAATCGAAGTAAATCAGGTTGGATGGATGACTGCCGTTTTCTTGATTGGTTTGAGAAAATCATCATACCTTAACGCAAATGTTTATTGGGCAGAAAGGAGACAACCTGAGCTCCCGCTTGTCTCCTGACGTTGTCAAATTGTTCGAAGATAATGAGATTGCTTTAGTCTTTTCGCCAGCCAATTCAACGCATTTGACCCAACCGCTTGACTTGGCGCTCTTCAGACCCATGAAAAGTGCCTGGCGCCAAGTGATGGAATTGTGGGGAAATGAAGAAAGGGGGTGTCAAACCTTTCGAGAAAAATATGTTTCCAAGGCTGTTGAAACCAGTCCTGGACTCAATGGAGGAGAACATGGAAAGGAATATTATGTCAGGGTTCAACAAAGGAGGGTTACATCCACTAAATAAATAAAGACTTTTAGAGACACTACGATGAAGAACCTGGAAGAAACGTAGATGTAAACAGAAGTATAACAAACCACCTTAAATAAATGTGTTGTGGCAATGAACATACAGGTGTACGAGGCCGCAAGAAAAGGCTGAAAGTATCATCTGGGAGAAGTGTTTCTGTGGCAAACATTTTGTTGTAGTGATAACATTTATTGCGTTGATATAAACTAATTGGTATATAAGTACAGAGGTAAAAACTAGAAAAAACGTCGATATTCACCCCATTTTACGGTACGTATCGTTTATTGTATATTACCAAAATGTTAGATATTCGCTCATGTGAAGTACCTTCAAAACTCATTTTACCGGGAAAATGTGATGTACCTTATTGTTTGTAACGTTAAGCTGTGCTTAGATACAAATTTTAATCATAATCGTTAGCGCAGATTTTGATCAAATTAATTTTCCCTCCTTTGGCCCTTAAGTAAACTACCAGTACCCTTAAATTTAAGGTTAAATATCTAATTCAAAAAAACACTCGGAGGAAACTTATGAAAACCCTAGATATCAAGTTTTGTCCAAATCAATAAAATGGTTTCATCCTTAGGCCAAGATACAGATACACAGACAGACGACACCATGAAAACCACTTCTTCAGTTTCAGGGAGGTTATGAAACGCCAACCTTTATCAAAATCTTGAGTTCGATCCGCCAATGCGCCCTATCCTCTGCCTCCTCCTTCAGCTCCCATTTATTATAGATAGTAGTTTTATATTTTTACCAAGACATTCATGTTGCAGATATTTTACAATATGAATGTGATCAACAAGTGGAAGAGCATGTCGAATTGGCAAGATAAGTTGGCAGCAGTGTGGAAGGGCCCAAGCTGGATACCGGGCAAGCCTCGTCTTGGAGCTGAAGAAGATAAGTTAGATGTGAGTTCTATTAATACAGTTGGTGAGTGCATGTACCCTCTGTTTACCATGAAAGGTAGCAGTATTTCCTTTTTTTATGACACTATGGACCTATCATATAAACTAAATCATTGTGTAAGATTGCTAGCTTTTAGAGTAAATAGAAGGTACATCCATAACTAGCATTAATTAAAAATATATATTTTTGTAATATAGTGACTGCCGGGACAATAATTTGTATAAATAACTATACACCCAAAAGTAATCTACAACACCAATTTATCTATCCAATCTATTATGAATATTAATTCTATTAAATATTCATAATTTTTTAAGCTTAATCAACAGCAAAAGAAAGGCTAATTGTAACAACAAATTAACAAATATAGGTGTAGTATGGCTATAGCATTTATAAACTTCCTTGTAGTAATATTCCCAAATTTGTATTCAAATAAAAATGTTTTTTAAAGTCGTATGTATGATTATGTTTGCTTAAAAAAACTCCATGGCATCAGCCCGCAATTGAGCTATACAGACCAAGCATCTGCCATCTGTTGGCTAAGTTGATGACATCATTTGTGGATAGAGGATGCCATGCGGTCAGCACAACGAACCCTCCGGCCTTTAATCTCAGTTTTTTAGACTGGAGCTGCTCCTAATTTGTCTTCACAAGGTTGAGTCTGACCCCCGTTTCATACCCACGGCTTAACAGATAAATTGAAGTGCCGGGGATCAAACCCAGGGCCGTTGAATCTGTAGCCAGGAACTTTGTTTGCTCACCAGACTAAAGAAGAAGTCATATCCAAACAAAACCTCACAAAATTACCTTCTAGAATAATCCTTGTGGCAGGCCATACTGAAATAAAAAACTAAAAACATATTTTATTTTTATAAAAATATCTAATTAGCCAATTTTATTTTAGTGGATCATTTTTCTTTGTCCTTTTTTTTATCGCTGTTCTTTTCCAAACCAATAAAATCTAGTAGTTATATATACAGTGTGCTTCTTAATTTCCAAATTTATTACAAAAGATAATTGTATTTATCAAATAATATTACTAATTATTTATTTTTAATGTTTGTCACACTCTCCATATTCCGAGGAGTGTTCAAACAAGCACTTAACAATGTTCTTCTCCATCCTCAGATCAAAAGCAGAGATAAGTACAATGTTCAGCTTCCTCTTTGGTGCAACTTATATCTTCTGATACACTTTGTCGTGGTCGTAATTGGCTTCCAGGAGCTTGCTCTCAGATACATGGTGAGTTGATTTATTATGGGGAAAATATTGATTTATGTGTGTCTAGTATTGTGGATCTCAATAAATCATAGGATTTTTTTTATAGTCAACTTGTAATTATGTAGAATATTTTCACTGGTTGTCCCGCGTTCTGATCATAGCCAGCTCAATGTATTCCTTGATTGCTTTCGATATATAATGTGTTACTTATTCGTGAGTACTATATTCTTCTGTCTTGTAGTCAAACACCAGGAAGTTACTTGCCTTACCAAAATTTATGATGAGGATATTAAACATGAAATTAAAATCAATATGAAATGAATATTACATTTATTAATTTATATTTATATTTATTGAGATGTATTTCTTTACATCCATTATTGTTTCCAGCCTGTTGCCTGGATCAATTTTTTATTCAAGCCATATATAATCCACTATCAGCTTCATATGCCTTACAATTTAACTTAAGACTATGACAGGCACAACATCCAGTCCCCACCTGTTAATTTATCATTGTGAAAGGGTAAGCCCATATTTCATCAGTGATACATTTTCGACCATGCATGGGACCCTTAGCTAAGTAGAGAGACATAATACCTACTGAGCTAAGGTATTGGAGTTATTAAGATATGTAATAGTGATTAATATACCCAGACTTTTGCCTTTATATTGTTTATGAAAAAAAAAGAAGATATTTCTGTCATACATCCCTCTTGGGTGATTACCAAAACACCAAGTCGAAGTGTTTAATGCACCTCTGTACCGACTGCCGAAACACGAGCTGGAGTAATTAAGACATGGGTGACCTGGCAGTCTAGGGGTAAGGTGTCGGACTTCTGTGCTGGCGGCCGAGGTTCAATCCTCGGTCCCGGCACAGATTTATCTGATTACCAAACCCTTCCTTCACCTCTGACAAGACATCTTGTGAATGTGAGGAATGCCAGGTCTCCACCGTGGTTCGGACTCCACGTTAAACTGTAGGTCCCCCATTTCATCTCACAATTACCCTACCATTACACATTAGCGTAAGTGTGTACAACCCGAACGGGTAGTAAGACGCGGTGTTAATAATAATAATAATAATAATAATAATAATAAGTCATCTCTGTAGTGTTTAACTATTATTTTACAATACAAGCCCTGGCACACACCACACTTGAGGAAGGCTAGATGAGTCACGTAAGTTGTATGTCTGAAGCTGACTTGGGAGGCAAAGGAATCGTAGATATAGTGTGTATGACTGAACCAAGGGCTAGGGAAATTTGCCAATGCATTCTCCTTTCAAAGGTACCTGATGGAAAGACTCATTTTCCTAAAAATAGAAAATCCATTTTTTTCAGAGGTTATTATTGGCTCTAATCCATCTAAATTAAGCGAACATGAGGTGTAAATAGGAAACACATTGTGTGGAGAGAGAAAAAACCTCATTGCACTATGTTAGCATTTCAACTATTGCCTTTAAATTCAAAGAGAAGTGTTAGTACTAACATAACTCTGCCAGTCAAGTTAAAACAAATGACTAAATAAATCAGACATATTTTTAAATTGAACTTAAGTTTTCTATGGGAAAATCTCAAATATTAAATCACTACCCGAACCAGTGGCTGCACAGTTATAAACATGTTGTACGAGGCTTCTAATGATGGAAAGGTTAGCGATCAAATTTTGGTTGGGTACACTGAAAGTGTTTTCTCGGTGTTTCTATCATCTCTCTATGCTGATGAGGGTGCACTACCTTCCTCATGCCTACCTTTTAGGTTAAATCATTAATAGCCCTGGTGTTAAACCAATTATTAAAACAAAAGTTATTATTTAAATTGCCTCGGTGATACCATGAAATTTGAGTTTTATGTATGGTTGGCATGTATCCTCATTAAATGTCATTACATATGAACATGTTTGTTGTAGGGTATGAGCCCGTTGGCGGTCTTGGGTTTCGTGGCCTACATCCTCACCTCCCTGACGACTATAGGCATGCTGTTCGACAACCACCCATATGCGTGTCTGTTTGAACTGGTGCGCTGCCTAGCTTTTGTCTGGTACGTGCATGTGTTTGGTCCGAACTACGATCCTGCCATTTCTATCCTGCAGTCGGTCTTCCTACTCTCCACATTTTTTTGGTTACTCAAGACCTGTCACATATTGCAGATCAAAGTGAAAACAAAGTAATACTTCCCTCGTGTTTATATTGAGAAAGAGAATTACATCCATCCATCCATCAATAAGAAAACAAAAACAATATAAATGTGCCAAATGTGAGCTTACACTTACAAATCAATTTTGGTTAAAGACTGTAAAGTTATTATTTTTTCTTATGAATGACATATATTTAATGCAAAGAGAATAAACATTTAAATACATCTAAGTAAGATAATATTTGTTGAGTGGAAAATATTCTGGCATATTTCTGTCATAAATAAAATCAATATTTTTTTTCTTACAGCTTAGAGTAATCTCTGAACTTAAACTTATGACTAAATTTCACATTGAAATGTGTCTCGAGTTTATTGCATTAAATTCATATCATACAATTTTTAAAAAAATATTTGAAAACAATGCTATTATAACAAAAGAAATATCCTTAAAGGAATGTTGCTAAAAAAATAAACCCTTTAAAACAATGTTTGCAAATGACTTATTTTATATGCCATAAATGATAATTTAATCTGATACGTTTTAACTCCTTAGAATTATTGATTTAGGGTAAAATGCGGGTGAAGGTGAATTTAAAAATACTTAGCAGGATTTGACTATTATTGTACCGTGGCTACAAAATATCTTTGCCACCAACCTCTGCCACCTAAAAAAGGTGTTTACACGCTTACCCCATTTTAACGGGAAACCAGTGCCTTGTATGTATCCTCCACACACATCAACACAAAACACTGTTCATCGTTCAAGTTAGACGAGAAAACAAGAATGAAGACACGGAGTGCCATGGGGATCCAGCTCGCATGTCCCCAAGTTGTGGACGCTGCGCAGGCGCTAAAACTAGGGTAAAGAGGTGCCCTGTGCTATCACATGTGTCTCCCTAACCCCTCATAGTCATCCTCTCGGTGTTGTGCGCAGGCATCGATGAGAGAACCACGCTCTAACTAGGCAATGAGGATTTCATTGGACATGAAATACCTCCCTACCATTTTCCCCCCGCTGTTCTAAATTAAATATAAGAAAGTACCCAGAACAGAGCAATCACTCTTTGATGCTAATAGCAATCAGGAACTTACCTGATAGTAAGTTATCGTTATCTTGGAGATTTTTTTTATTGAAAACTAGGCTTTGGTTAAATTTAGTTAAAATCATGTAGTCATTTTTGTATATATAATTATTATTTTTTAATTAAATTTAATTTCTATTGATATTTGATTTAGGTAATGATATTTTTTGGTCTTAAGCCTTTTGAATACAATTTGGGATGATTATTTTTCAAGTCAATGTTGTTCTACTTGATCTTTGAGCACTATTGTGCACTTTAATTCTGTTTCTATACATGTAATTTTGAAATAAATCCATGTGTTAATAATTTTTTTATCATAATCTTTTATATTTAATGTTATTGGGGAATACTTTAGATATTTTGACTAACATTAGGTGTAGCGCTAGATACAAGCACATCTCCTCTAGTTTTGTTATAAAAGTATGTTAAATGTTGTTAAATGGGATGTGATCACTATTTTTGAATATTGTTTAGTAGACATAAATATTTATTTATATATATATATATATATATATATATATTACTTCTTGACTTGTATAATGTATTCTGTATAATATTGCGCACTGTTCGCTATCCCTAAAGATTATCTTGTTTTCCTTTCTAAGGTTTATTTTATCATCTGAGAATAAATTGGCCTTGAGGTCTATGTTGATACTATTTTATTTGCTTTGAATTAATATTTAGCAATACCCTAACTCCCTCGACGTTATATGTCGAATGCTCATATTTATTAATGTTAAGATAGCTTGGTCAGGATACGAGGGCTTGGCATATTTGAGAGTAGGGCAAATAAAGTTCCCTGGTGATAAACATTTTTTTATTTTTTATCTCGCAAGCTTTTCACTGTGGCTGGTTTTTTGAGCGTATGTGGCACATAAGTTCTAGTACACTGAGTGCTTAGTGAGAACGGTTATTTATGTGGATTTTTACACTTCAAAGTATAGATCTCCTTCCCCGATGCAAAATAAGCTATAAATATTCACAACAAAAAACTTTTTGTTGTTGATTTGACATGTTCGTACTATATTTATATAATGTATAACTAAAATTCTAAGAGTAAATATTTATTTCACAGCTACCTCTCTTGCTATGTAGACTTTAACTTTAGACTTCTTTGACCACCTGAAATATTTTAATGTGTTTGCATTAGTAAACCTTTTAACTTTAAACAACATCTAAATGTTCGTTACTTAGCTTATGTGACAGGATGGTTGATGTGATATTTGTTTATCTATAGTATTTATGAAAATAGTGTCTCTCCAACATGATAAAAGATCCACAACAACTCTAACACAAAGAGTTTGATTTCTAACAATTATATTTCTGGTTTTCATATACTTTTGAGTCTACATCTAAGAGGGATGACCTGGCGGTCTAGGGGAAAGGTCTCAAGAGTTGTGTGCTGGAGGTTGGGGGTTGAATTCTCAGTCCCGGCACGAATTTATCTGATTACCAAACCCTTCCTTCACCTCTGACAAGACGTGTATTGATCACAACTTGTGAATGTGTGGAATGCCAGGCCTCCACCGTGGTCCAGATCCCACGTTAAACTGTAGGTCCTACATTTCATCTCACAATCACCCTACCATTACACATTAGTGTAAGTGTGTACAACCCAAATGTGTAGTAAGATGTGGTGCTAGTAATAATAATAATAATAATAATACTGATGATAATACATCTAGGACAGTTCTTCTCAAACTTTACCCAACAGTGGGCCATTTGCTAAGCGTTCAATGCCTTCACAAACCACTCCCCTTAATATGCTATAAACCTGTCCCTTGTCAAAGCAGAAGATTCTTAAGTAAATTTGTTTATCAAATGGCAAAGAGAACATATTTAAATAACTTGGTTTTGTATACACTTTTTACAGTCCAAATTTCATAGCAAGACCCTTATCTGACAGCTAATAATACTGAATCTACTTTCAAGTCAGATCATATGATTCATCACATATTATTAATAATGTAGTACATTTTTAAGGAATATACTATTCTTATGAAAATCAGACTCTAATTGTGAAGCAATTTATAGTTGACTTAGTGGAATTATCCTGTCAATATTGTACTCTTTTGATGTATTTCACTTTTTACTTTCTAATAATGAAAAAAAATATTGTGAATGTGAAAAATTTCAACTTTGAGAATACGCTAAATCATTACATAATGTGCAACCTAACCCAAAAACAATTCTGTCTGTACCCAAAAACAATTCTGTCTGTCCTTGGAAAGTTGTTTTGATTTTGAATGAAGCTCTCAGTTAAAGAATAGTTTGATGTTGGGTAATTTTGTAAAAGTGACATAAATATTTTGTTTAAAATGGATATCTGGAAAATATTTACATGATGGTATAGTAAAGATCATTTGAGGTTAGATTACTTATTTTTGAATTACTTTTTTTTAACTTAGCCCCAAACTATAATAAATTATTTGAGAAAGAAAATATGATTACGTCTACGTCTCACTATTAATATCTCTGTGGTCCCGTGTGCGGATTACGTGGCACACTGCCACGGACTACCAGTGGTCCACGAATCACATTTTGAGAATCACTGACCTAAGAGGTTGATAACTAAAGAAGTAAATAAGTTGGTTTTTAATATCTAGAGTCTAAGGTAAATAAATACAATTTAAGGACTTGATTAATATTAATACTTTCACATGTGGTGAAAAAAAAAAATTATGCTTGTGTTTGAAATGAATGCAAATAGAACTCAAATTTATTTCAATAAAGTGTGTAAAGTTTTTTGTTTATTAAAATATATGGTGTGTGTGAATATCTATGTGTAACTAAATATTTGTATACAAAATTGTGTTAGTAATTAAAATACACAGCTATGAAAATAATTGGGTTTTAATACACCTTACATCACACGAGTTCCAAATACTATTTTTGTTGGTCTCTAGACGTTATTATATTATGCTCATTTCCCAAAACATTTTATTTATGAATTTATATTATTTTTAATCCATTTTAGCAAGAAAACAGAGGTAAATGTCATCCCCAAAAAAATTAATTGTTACCAGACTTAGCTCAATCATGCGACCTAAGTTTTTCTCTATCAACACTATTAAATCTAGGGTGTGAAAGATGAAATGTAGCTTCCTAACATAGGAAGCCAAAAATACAAGGAGAAAACATAAGTACAGTAAATCCTTGACTTACATGGATTTGAGATACACAGATCTGTATATGCATTTGCAGAATTTCGACTTATGACTAGTAATACCAGCTATTAAGCATCATTTTAAACATAATAGATGATGTTCCTAATAGGCTGATATACAGCGGCTTTGCCATTTTATTTTTAAAATAAGTTTGTAAATTTTTACTTTTAAGTTTAATTTTCATAAGCAGAGCCTATTTAGATTTAATTATCTTTTGAAACTAAAATTTATGGCAAAAATACATAATATTTAATCACCATTAGACTTACACCATTTTCCAAATAGAACTGCTTAAGTCGAAGACTTACTGTAACCCTATGACGATAGCTCATTGTGGGTCAAATGGATGCTTGGCATAATTTATACTTTTTTTATCTGAGGTGTTTAAAGCACACTTTCTGAACCAACTAATTATATAAGCATACAAGAATTTCTATGAGCGAGAGTGAAAAACCTTCCAATTTTGCCAGAAAAGGTATTTTCACACACCTTCCAGGTTTCTATTACATGCTACAATCGACATGGGACCAACGCCTTTACTTCCCCTCCAGGGATTTTCATTGCCCTAGAAAAATCCGTTGACCCTGGCTGGGTTTGAACCCCCAAACATTGGGTCCTGAGGCTAGCACTTTACCCCAAGGCCACCAAGATTGACTTATAATACTAAAGATTTCATTTTGTGCAAAAAAGACTGGTACCATATGTGTACCCTGTAAGGCAGCAAACTTATCTTGCATGTTCCCAATATGGCGCAGCTTATAAGATAGAGCCATTGTGTATTCCGTCAAAATAAGACTGTACACTCAAGCTACTCTGAAAAATAACATTGTATGTAAGTTAAATAAATTTTGATAAATATTTCACACAAACCGTTTTTATTATTTTCATTTTATAGTAGTCAAAATACATTTATCCATAGATTTACATATCACAGCTCATTTTTTGTAATAAAATAAATATATTGATAGATAAAATAATCAATTTCTGAAAGTTGAATTGTTCTTCAACAACTTACCACAAATCTACTCAATTTTTTACCAAACCTACAGTGGTGCATATACCTAAACCTATAGAACAATCAATGCAGGTTTATAAAATATTATCTAAATAGAGACATTTATCTCAAAACCTATGAAACCAAGTTTCTTTTAATAATGCAGTGCATACAACAAAATTTACAGAGTGGTGTTACTCATTAAATAAATTGATAGATACAAAGTAAACAAAGAGTTTTATTTCTATTGTCTCTCTACCCATTCAGATTACGCAGATATTATATATCAGCTATGCCAATAGGGTAGAGAAGGAAGTGGTATAGTTTTAACAAAAATTTACCTGCATTTATGTGGCTGGAGAGTGCATTTAGGAAACACCACCATGCTGGGATTCAAACCATGATCCCCCATCACTAACAAACCAGAATAGATGAGTTTGGCCTTTATACTGTGGGGTTGTTTGTTATATAACATAGCATAAGGGTGTAAGATGAGTTGGGTGGATTTTAAGGAAATGTACCAGTTCTCACATAGAGAGAAAATGAGGGATCAACAATTTCCAGTGCATCTAATTGATAATATAAGAGGAGAAATTAAAAAAATTTATCAATAATTTACTTTAAAATGTCTACCAATTTAGATAAAGTGTAGCTATTAAATTAAATAAAGCCTAGTATTAAAGAGTAATATTATATCCAGTAACAAATTTTAGTTATTTGTTACATGAAAATATCGAGACAACAATGTTTTTACAAAGCAAACCACCTTTAACCTTAAATCACACTTCTGGTCCCAATTTAATAAAGGCCATAAGAATATATTAAGGCCACATCCTTCTTATTCTAACTTCAAAACATGCAGAAATAAAATTACCACTCTTCTTTTCCTTCCAAATGTCCTAATACAAGGTTTTTCACACATTAAACATTAAGTATCCCCAACCACAAGGAATTATCACATCATGTACTATGAGTAGGAATACAAGTTTTTAATTCAATCTAGTTTTTCAAAAGATAGTTTAATTTTATCAATAATTTTAAACATTTTAATTTCTCAGATAGAGAAAAAATTGTTATGCTTAGTTATATATAAAAAATATATACTTTTTTGTTTATGTTAGTGATATTCATCTAACATATGCTGGTTTGTTCAAATTAGAATAATGAGTCCTGGAAATAACACTATTTATTAAAAACACACAACTTTTTCTAAGCATTCTTACTGCAAAAAAATTAGGCATTATTTACTTTTTTTTTTAGCTAAAATATTATTTTAGTTATTGGACCTCATTAGTACACTTGATTCTTCAGAGGCAAATAAAGGAACTGAATAGCTAGAGTTAATGTACTCTAGAAAATGGTAGAGAGAACGAATACGCCCATAAAATGAACAGATGAGAAACCCTTATCCTATTTAAGTGTGAATCTTAAAGATTTAGAAGATGTGAATTTTTTTTAACATTCATTGATTTTGAGAAATCTTGCAATCAAGTTTGCTATCAACTATTAAAGAGACTATGAAGCTACAGTATGTTCAAAATTTGAAACATGAATGCTCTGTTTTTGAATTGGCATGTCAAATAACATGTGAACAAGGTTCAAGGAGTTTTAGCTATGAGATAGTTTCATGATGTGTAAAATCAGTTGTTTCAGATTAAATTTAATGATTCAATTCTTTCTTCTATCAGTGGCAGTTTGAGACTGTTGCACAGCTTGATGAAACTAGATGTTTTAAAATAAATCCCTCTCATTCAGTCTCTAAATTGTTCTCTAACAGCAATTCCACAGTCGCTCCTTAAATAAACTTATTTGTGTGTGATTAGGAACATCAAAAGGGTTGGTTGGTCTCTATACAAAACAATCTTGACTGTGTCAGATACCTTAGTGAAATATTTGTCTTCATAAATTTAAATGTGTCTTTTTGTGCACTTAATATAATCACATGCATATTAAAGCATATGATATAAGTGACCCCTTTAAAGTGCACTTATCCACACACTGTTTCTAAAACATTACGAAGAAGTCTACTGCTAATTTTGTTCCCATGACTGAAGAGCTTTAAGGTGTCTGTTTCATACACTTGCCTAATACCTGAACGTCTTTGAGGAGTTTTTGAACAAATTACAGTCCAAGTAATTCAAATACAAAGTTATCAGGCAATATACTAGTTCTAAGTATGATACAAAAATAAGCATGTTAAGTTCTTAAAAACAGCAGTGGAAAAAATATATATTTCTACCGATTCTTAAAATAAGTGTTGAAGAGCTGAGTGTTGTATCATTCAACCTCCTTGTAAATACAATGAATTTAATAATGTGGTGCTTACTCTTAGGGCAAGGCCATACTTGTAGCCTGGTTGCGGTGATCAGGACGCCAGAACGTCAAGCATTGTTATTTATATGCGGGACTAAAGTCACTCACATTTGAGACCAAGTCACTGTCGCTAAGCTGTAGGCGCGTTTTGTTGTTTTTGTGGAAACAAAGTCATAAGACTGGTTATAGCCTAAGTAATTTGGAATAGAGCACTAGGCTAAATTATGGTTTAAATTAGGAGGGATAGTCAACACACTTACCTTGGTGATACTGGAGTAGAAATTGTTTGATAGAACACTAAAAAAACATACACATATTTTTAAGTACAAGCTTTCACAAACACACACAGCTTCATCAGGTCAAGAGAGTCTACTTCTGGCGTCCTGATCACTGCAACCAGGCCGCAAGTAGTAGTAGACTCTCTTAACCTGATGAAGCTGTCTGTGACAGTGAGAGCTTGTACTTAAATATGTGTTTGTGTTTTTTTAGTGTTCTATCTAAACAATTTTTACTCCAGTATCACCAAGGTAAGTGTGCTGGCTATCCCTCCTAATCTAAACCATATAGCATTAGTAAGTGACTTGTTGAATAAATATTAATATACTCTACTAGAGATAGTATTCAAATTAATGGAATTTATATACTATATAGACTAATATATTATTAAGTTATTAATAACATATAATAATTAATTATTCGAGTTTCTAAGTCTACATTTGGCAAGTGTTCCTGATAAAATAAACTTAATGAACAGTAACAATACTAGCTAAGACTTGTACTATGTACAATAACTACTCTTCTAGGCCACTAGGAAATTACTCATTTTATACTCTTAAACATAAATTGGCCAAGACCAATTTTACAGATACATATTATAATGATTGATAACATTAAGACATACATCTTGAAAACAAGTTCCAGTTTTCTAGAAGAGGATAACTGGGACTCAATTAGTTTATTAATTTGAATTTTGAATGAATAGTACTAGTAGTAGTATTTGACATTGAATTAAAATAAATATTTGTGTTATAAAAAACTTACTGATATTTGAGGAACATTTTAAAAGGAATACAGCAAACTAATCGGTAACTATTAAACTAAAAAAAACACCTAGAAGATATTATTAAAATTGTACCAAAGTTTGAACTTAGTCTTAGTAAAAAAAATGTTATCGATCATATCAAAATCATGAAAAATAATACCAATCTATATATTTTAAACCTTATGTGTATTTTGTATATTCAATGATGTGGGGTTTAACAATCCCCTTTTGAGAAGCTTTCTTTGGTGGCATGTACATGGAATATATGTTGAAAATGTAGGCAAGTCTTCATTTGAATAAACAAAACAGCTTAAAATAAAGCTATATGAAAATTACACTGCATCAATTTATTTACTCAAAATTAAAGCTTTTTTTTTCTTTTGCAATCATTAAAAGTTCTAATTATTTTATAATTTATAAGCCTCTTCACACTTCACAGTGAAAGCCTATTTTAGTTTGCACACATGAGCAAATTATGCGGGGTGAAAATTAAATGATGGACCAAAATATTGGTTTGATTAATTTTGATAAATAAAAATATTTGTTTGAGAGGATTCCAAGAAGATTAATGGATATGAAATATGTAGGGAAGAGACCGCAAGGGAAACCAAGGAAGAGATGGCAGGAACAGATATCAGCAATTGCAAGTGAGAGAAGGAGAGCGGGGGAGAATGCAGGAGGAAGAATGGTGGATGGACAGAGGGAGATGGAGGTATTTTACTAAATGGACCTGGCCACAGGCTGGAAACAGGTCATGATGATGATGATGATGATGATGTTTGAACAAATTATGATGTACTCACAGAGACTAAATGTTTCAGCTGAATATTTCTTGTTGATGTGTGATGAGTATTTCAAGTGCACATATCTCATATGTCATTCCTGGTAGCCCGACACATTTACTAAGGTCACGTGGAGGGGGCATGAGTGTTGGTGCAAACACTGTGCTGAGATTGTGCGATGTCATCTTGTTGACACTCCGGAGGGCTACCACTCTGAAAACATCAATGAAGGTTGGAATTTGTCTTTGTGAAATAGGGTTAAGCCTAATTTTAACTGAATTCCCAATACCTTGAGACACAAAACATTTCGCAAACCGTGTTTTGCCAAATTACTTAAAGCATTAAAATGGCTGTAAAAACTAGGGATAGGACCTAGTAGTATACCTTTAATCCTTAAAGATATACAAGATTCAAGAATTCAAGAAAATTGATTTTTCAAGTTTCTGATATTTTTCATAAATATGGCATGCTTCATAAAACCCATAACAAATTTCAGCTCTTTGGGGAATCAAGAAGTTTGATAACGGACCCTTGAAGGACAAGTATTTATAGACAGTAGTTGTCTTTTTATCAAAGGTTTCAAAAATTCATAATGGTTTGGTTAATTTTTGAGCTAGGGAAAGCTTTGGTTTAATAAAGAAGAAGGTGAAAACATGTATCTTACAGTTAAAATAGTTTAGTTTGAAAAATAGAAAATGCTAACAGTAAAATCACCTGATGACAGTAGTTTTAGGTAGGTCAAGCGCCCATCTTTCTATTGTTAATGAACGATTTGTCTTACCTGTTGAGATGCTCCATTAGAATCTTGAGTGTGTTGAGATGAGCTCCAGGTAACAGGGTCAAAGCATCTTTCATTCCTTTTTTCTGTTCCTCCACAGTTTTCAATTCTATAAAATTAAAATAAGTTTGAATTATTGGGGGTTAGGTAAAATTTAGTTTGTCAAGCAAGCAAAACAAAATAAACACCTATCAAACTTTTTTAATTCTAAAAGGGTTAGTATTCATTGATCAGAATTAATAAAATAAAATGCATATGTTACACCCCAATAGTGGAACTGCCCATATCAGAACATGGGCAAATTTCTGTCATTTTTTTGAGATTGTTTCTTCAATTGACCATCTCATGAACTAGGCAAAAATTGCATTAACACTTGCCCATTTCATGAACTGTAACTTATTGTACTATCTACTAAATGCTTAACTGAAACTCATTTTAAAACATTATGTTAAACTAGCCCAACCTTAACTAAACTAAACTTCTATTCTAAACCGATTACAAGTTAAATTAACTTAAAGACCAAACCTGTTCTTCACTTGTTCATTTCAAAAATTGGGCAAAAACTTGTCTTGTTCAGGAAATGGGTAGTGCTTGTACTTCCCAGTTCATGGACTAGCTATTTCATGAACTGGGCAGCTCCAATCATTGCCTAATTTATGAAATGAACGAGTCAGCTCATAGAATGGGCAGAAATTTGTCCAATTAATCAAATGGCCAATTTCACTTTTGGGGTATAACACATACAAAAATAATCATGAATATAAAGAGTGCAAAAATTTATGTTGCGCCCATAGTACAAAAATAATTATGAGGGCTGAATTTTAAGTTAGGTTGAACCGCAGACTCGGTATTTCTGATGAAAATGTTTTCAAGCAAGATACAAATGAACAAAACTTGATAACGATAATAAAACTAAGCCAATAAGAGTGTATCAGACTGTATTTTAGCTGCGCTGAGATTCCTTTATGATTAGAGCTGACGTACGTGCAGCGGTGATGAGAGCTGGGTGTGTGTCAAACGTGATGAGAGGGATGGGGAGCAACCTCAGGTACAGTTTCAATGTCCCAGCAATTACATTAATGTTGTCATACACTTCTGGACTCATATCAGTGTCCTCACCATCTGAAATATTCAAAACAAATATCATGTTTTGTTTGGTGGAAACAGCAACTGTGACAATTTACTAGCCTTGTGTGAATGAGGTTACGCTAATTTAGAAATTAGGAAGAATAAACAAAATGATAAATTCACCCTTCGAGCTTTATATTTTGAATGCTGATAACACTTTCCCTCTTCTGTTGATGAGTATAAACACTCACTCTAATATTTAAGCTTGGACAGCATTGACTTGCATTTACAAAATTTATTTTTCTTGTTTCCTATTCTAGAAAGATATAAGCTGCCACAAACTTTTTTAATCTACATCTTGGCAAGAAGAATCCAAATGGTCAGTTCTGTGAATAAACAAAATAACTTGAGTCCCAACTTTTGAGAAGGGTACAAGGGAAAAGGGAGAAGGAGGTAACTTTTTTCTATTTTTTCCAGCACTGTGTTTTACTACACATTCAGGTTATACACATATGTACTAATTACACTAATGGGTTAGGTATTATGTAGGAGAGAGAGAGAGAGAGAGTGGAAATCCATTAATGAAAATCTATCCCCAGTACACCTGACCGAGATCCAACCCCGATCTCCTAATCTTCAGCAATCTAGTCCAACATGAGATTAGAGAATTAGATCATGCGACCATATTACAAACATTTTCCAGAAAAACAAATTTTATATTTCAAACCCCATAAGGACCCCAGCAAATACTTTTTTTAAATTAATTTAAATAAGACAAAGACCTCTTTTAACCATAATCTAAATTTCATTAAAAAGGTCTCATGATTGTCTAAGCAGCATTAACTTAATGAGAGTTAAATTGGTCTTTGTCTTTTTTCCCCTGTACGCTTCAATAATGTTTTGCATTTAGTGTTTGATGATTGATGTCAGTGTAGTCGCTATATGAGATTTAATATCCTCTGATATAATTAAATAAGATAAAAAGGGGTGAAATTTTAATGAATGTATTCCACGATTAGCTTGGAAAGTATAGAGCACCATTGTTTAAAAAAAAAGACATAATCAGTGCATTTGACTAAGATTCAAACCCTGACCTCTGAACTCAGGAGTGATAATGAATAAATCAACCCAATTGGTTGTGTGAAAATTAAGTTTTACTATAAGTAAACACGATTAAAACACTTAACCCTGCTCTAGTTTTTAATTAATATAGACTAAATCATTTTTAATCCTCTAGGACTTTCTTTGGCAATTTAGCTGGATTTTTCTTTAGTCAAAAAAGTTAGTTTCAAATTTGATTTTTTAACTAAACTAAAAACTATTATAAGATTACGAAAAAATAAAAAATCTTTATTGTAAAATAGTTGCTGAAATCACAAAATTAAATCAAATGAAATTATTAAAAAGATGGTAAACGTCAAACCTGAATTATAGCTAAACTAACATTTTCAAGAAATATGCATTACATTCTTTATAAGAGGGTAAAATAATAATCATGACAGAGAGCTCAAATGTATATTTTAAGCTTTAAATTATAAACACAAACCATGGGATATTAGAACATAAGATCACATTTATAGTCAAATCTGAATCGATTGTTACTTTAGCTACTTACAGACTGCATGAGTCCTAAGATGCTTTGCCTTCACCAAGATTAGAACCAATAAAATATCTAGGGCACGATTGGGTAACACTTTAAGATATAATATATTAACAATTATATATATTATATAAAGCTAATATGTATATTATTATTTTTAGTAATATGAAAGTAGAGGGAAAACAATAAAAAAAAACTAACAGATTAAAACAAAAGATAGATAATCAACTTAAGATAGAGGTGTTGTGCTGGAAGGTGGGGGGACAGAGGAGGGAAGGATTGGGGAAGTAGGAATGTGTGTTCCCCCAAACCCCTCCATATGTTGGGGAAAATCTTAAAAGTTGAGAATTTGGTGGAGAGTCGAGATAGTGATTTGGGAAAATCTAGAATTTATCTGTACCACAGTATTCTTGGCTATGAAAGTTCTTTACTTAATACTTGTAGAAACAAATTTTCAATTTCCCATCAATCAATTCCTACTTTTCTAAAGTTCCCAACTACAAAAGTTATAAAACCGTAGTCGAATGTATAGAAAGCTTATTTTATCAAGTTGGCTAGTAGCAACGTTGTTACTGCTTACTAATTTTAAGGCTTCGACTTCTAATCTGTTAGACACTATTAGCCTTTGTAAGGTTAAGTAATGTTTTAAGTTTATCAGGTGATAAAGCCTGGAGTTTTTACGAGTCAAAACGTGTTCATTTTTTTACACGCAATGATGGTGAATGTCAAAAACAATTAACACTTGTAGCTTGAAAAATCTATCAATAAATAAATTTAAATAAAGTTGTCTAAAACCTAGATTCAGGGGCCAATTCTACTCAAATTTTACAATTTTCCAAGGGAGAACCCCCAGACCCTCTTAATACTACCCTTCTCACTCAGTCACCGGGGAATTTGTCTAACTTCAGAATGATTAGAGTTGGGAAAGTCCCTGTATCACCCACCCCCATTCCCTTAAAATATATTTCATGCAATGCCCCTGACTTGATAAAGTAGGTCCTAGAATCATGAATAGTCTAGTCCAGCGGTTCCCAAACTTTTTTACAAGCATACTACCCTAACAATTCCCGTAATTTGTAGTACCCCCAAGATAATTCTGAATATTTACAATTTCGGTACATTTTTAATGGTGCCCAGGGACAAAATAACACAGATTGTGCGGCTGTCTGAACTTAACTAAATGTTACCCCCCCTTCAACGCCTGTTTAAATCTGTTTTACTTTAGGCTGGACTTGGTCCGAATATATCTACAAGGTTTTATGAGGCCCTAATTTTTTATTTATTTTAACATGCTTGTTATGTTTGGCTTCTCACGGTGAACCACCAGGAATATTATTGTGCATACCAATGGTGGTAAGTGTATCATAGTTTGGGAAGCACTGGTTTGGTCAATCACAAACATGCAAATAATAATAATATTTAGCACCGTGTCTTACTACCCGTTCGGGTTATACGCTTTAAGTACTAATTACGCTAATGGATTGGGAATTGTCAGTTCACCCGACCGAGATTCGAACCTTGATCTCCCCGTCCTCAGCAGTCGAGCTCAACACGACAAGCGTGTTAGCCAACTATGCCACCGAGGTGAGTAACATGCAAATAATGCATCATAATATAAACTAGCAAGAAGAATATTTAGTGCTAGAAAATATAAGCAATACAAGAAGAGTATGTGCTCCTCTTTTGCGTGTTGTTACATTTCAATGGTTTCTTTTTAAATATTCATGAAACCTTCAATTAGAACAAAGACTTTAAAAAAAGGGCAACCTCTATCCAAGGCCATCTTCAGGTTTTCAATCTCCTCGGCAAATCCAGACACTCTGTAGAGTCCCTCCGCTTCTAGACCCCTCCTTTCAATTTCTCCAATACATTTGTCAACCACAAAGGGTCTGGTAGTGCGATGGGCCTTCACTAGGGTTGTCAAGTCTATCCCGAACACACCACGAAGCTGCTTCAGGTCAGGACAGCAGTCGCAAGGCACCTTCTCGGAACACTTGTTGTGAGCGCTGAATCCACAGTCTGATCACCACACCAATAATGAAAACAAATTACAAAGATACATTTTCAACCTTTGCCGGAAGTTCAAAGCCAAAAGCTAAAGATCAGTAAGCAAGATAAGCAAGAGATGAAAATGTAGCGCAGTACAGTAGTTATAATCATGTGTATATCACTATAAATAGACAAATACATTTTATATGAACACTAGTGCTCTGTTGAAGGAACACCAGGGAAGCCAGTTCTAGAGCACATTTTGAGTGTTTAGCAGGAAAATAATAGGTATAGTAAAATTCTGGTAGGAAGAAATTTTTTGATAATATAAGCATATTCTTTTGTGGTCATCACTGGTATTATTTTATATGTATTGACACTGTATGTAAAAATGATAGTTGAATATTAGAGGAATTGATGTATAAATATATGAAAATTGTTCTAATAATTTTTATAACTATCAAAAATGGTCCTTTTCTATCTAAATTGAGCTAGAGGTATCGGATGATTAATCCTACCCTCTAACCCACAGAAAATAATGAGAGCAATTTCTACTAGTTTAACCAACTTAGCAGATGAAAATATTTTAGCACAATCCTAATTGACATTCCGTTATATAACATTAAGACAGATTAGATCTAATTCCCCTCCTTTCATAGGTGTTACATCTTTGAGAAATGATAAAAACTTATGTGCTTGCACAGAATCTAGTAGTACCTTCACACTTGACTCCTTGAGCTGTGAAACCCCATAGAAAATTCCCACAGAACTCGCACCAGTTGAGACCTTTGAAAGTATGTGTCTTGAAGTTGTGTGGCTTGTCGTAATCGATAGTGTCACTACTGGTAGGACTGTCCTCATGATCCACCATCACAATTCTACCCTCTAGCTCCTTTTCTTTTTCAAGGAACCGTTTGGATGCTAATGGTAGCTCTGTCCTGCACACAATAAAGATCACAGGAAGATTTAGTTGTATAAAGGTTGGATTGAGTACTTAATCAGCTTAACTGAGGAATGATTATTTCCAGAATGTAATCTCTTATCCCCACTCCAGGTGAATGTTGGTGCATTTCATTTAAATATAATTTACTCATTATATAGGCTTGGACAAAATAAACAATAAAAAGAATAAAAATGGCTAGCTTAGATACAAATGAAAGGAGTGAGATGACAAGAAATGAACATTTAGCAGAAAAACTGCACGCCTGTAGAATAACAATGAATTGTAACCCTTTCCAAAACCAGTACAGTTTACCCACTTTGGTGGCAGCATGGTCTAGACTAGACTAGACTAGACTGCTGATAACAGGGAGATTGAGGTTTGATCCCAGCTATACTGATGTTGTTTGTTCATGAATGGTTTTCCACTCTCTGTCAACACAACACAACACCAGTGTGGGTGTACTTCTTCTAAATTCAACCTTCTGCACCCCTAACACATTAGAGTAATTAGTACACAGGTATCAAACTCAAATGGGTGATAAGATGCGGTGATAGGGAAAAAGTTAGTAGTTTTGGGACTAGTTAAAATATATAAATTTATCTTCACCTTTATATTGATTACTCCAGAGCGTTGTTCAATATGTTCAGAAAACTTTTTTGCTTTGTAATGCGTTGTTTTATTTAGTATCATTTCGGAAGACCAAAGTGTTTCTGTTTGGTATAACTAAAGCAATATTTTACTAATCATGTCCAAAAAAATTGTTTGTTATATTAATAATAATAATAATTTAATAATGGAAAAAATACTGGTTTTACCTCAAGTTCTTTTCCATCTCATCTTAAAATAGATAGTTTCAGTTGTAAATAGCCAGTACTGGCACATTAAACAAAAATAAACAAATGTGTGGAAACATAAAACAATTCAAAGAGACCCAGGCCTTCTTACCTGCGTATTGACTGTGCTATGACTGCCCGTCTCTTCAGACGATTCAATGTCATATAGGGACTCTTTTCATAACTGTTGTGGCTGTGCATGCGCTCAATGAAAGAGCCCGCCTTTTCCTCAATGTATAGCGTGACCAATCCATCAGCCACAAGCTCATCAACTGTGTCAAAACGTTTCTCCTTAACATAGTGCTGGCCATCATAGTACAACTTATAGTGTTTAATTTTACCTTCAAACCTGAGGGGAAATTAACATGTTTTATAGCGCTTTAAACATTTAACATTTTTTACAAATATTTACTAAAAACATATATTTATCAAAAATTAAAAAATGTACAGTAGAATCTCCTTTAATGGGTGAATTCATTAACAATAGATTGTTTAACAGTTTTTTAACCATTATACCTAATGTGACCAATCAAACAGCTTGAAATGGTCTTGAGCAGCACTCTGTCAATCATTGGCACTTTAGTGTATATAAACACAGTTTTGAATGCACTGGCAACTTAGGCAGTTTCTCAGTGATTTTTTGCTTATAGTTTGAACAAATTTATCTTCAATGGTCACTAATTGTGTTGAATCTAAAGAAAATAAGTTGTGCAGGTCTATAAGCATGTACCTATGTAAAACCTGAAATATTCGTTAAATATAAAAGTGGTGTAAAAATAGTGAGCTTTGTTAAATAATATGGCCTAGTTCAAACAATTATTTCAACCATCTTTATTGAATAAGTGTTGAAAAGTAGGTTTTCGAGTTTAAAAAGATTACATTTCTGGGCTTCTGGAAACAATTAGAGCTTTAATATGTAAAGCATGGATATCCAATTAACAATTGATCTATTTTAACAAATGATCCATTTAACTATGTTTTATTCTTCTATGGTCTCAAACTGTTAAGGAGGTTTTACTGCTAAATTTTCCCCAAAGAAATGTTCTGCTTGCTCACCTGAGTGACAAAGTATAAAAATCATTGTTTCCTGAGCCACTCTCCCTTACAAGGTATGCCCCATCATCTTTCAAGAAGGTAGAGGCGTCTTTCTGGGAAAGAATACCATGAAACTCACTACCATAGAATGGAGGACAGGTAGATAATCTTCTTTGACCACTAATCGGTTTTGGACGAGGAGCTTCTTGCTGCAAACGATATACTGCAAAATAGGTAAAAACAAGTTCAACCATAAAATGAGGCAAGGTACTAGTCCTATAAGCTAAACTACGCATCAGCAAAGAAATGTTCTTTTTGACAGCTGATATATTGAATAGACATGCCATATAAATATTACTAACAGTACATTGATACCAGTACATTGATACTAGACAACACCATAACATGTATGTACACTATTGTGTAAATTGAGTCACATTTAATTCATAACACCTCAGATATATTGATATATGATTGAAAAAGTAACAGTTTTGGCACATTTTTTCCAAACTATTACAAACTTAACCAACCATTACCAAGGTTTAAAATGTCTTCATCTAACAAAGCTATTTTTTTAACTAGGCAAAAACATAATTGTTTACTGGATTGATTGATGGGTAGTCTCCTACATGGTTATGAATTAAAAAATTAATAGATTTTAGCAGTGTACTTTAATGAGTCATGATTATTGATATTGTAAATATCAAGATTAGTGAGAGGTGAGGTCTAGGGATAAGGTGTCGGACTTCTGTGCTGGGGTCCGGGGTTCAATCCTCGGTCCTGGCACAGATTTATTTGATTACCAAACCCTTCCTTCACCTCTGACAAGACGTGTATTGATCACAACTTGTGAATGTGAGGAATGCCAGGCTTCCGCCGTGGTTTGGATCCCACGTTAAACTGTAGGTCCTCCATTTCATCTCACAATCACACTACCATTACACATTAGGGTCATTCCATGTCAAATCAACCAAAAAAAATTCAAATTCAAATTCACCATCACCGATTTCAACCAAACTCAAAATTCTGATAGTATCTATGGAAAAAGTGATTCCTAATTTTTTTCAGGTACGGTTTTTTATATACAGCTGCCAAAATATTTCAAAATTTGTAAAAAAAAGACATGCATTATAATTTTGAATTGCCTGTAACTTAGACCCTATTTAAGATAAAGAGCTGTATAAGGTCTCATTTTAAAGCTCATTAACTGGGCTTTAAAATGATATTTAACATGATAGGGTCTCAAGCAATCTCATTTTACAAGCAATCATTTCTTTTTTGTTTTTTGAAAATTTCCAAAAGTAGTTTTTTTTTAAATATGAAAAAAAAATATTTTGTTTATCCGACCTTTTTCAACAAATTCTGTAAGTTTCAAACTGGGATCATAATGGGATTATAAATAAACAATTTTTCATTGATAACATGTTGATTTTATACAGTCAACACTTGGCAGTATGTTTTACAATCAACTATAGGCCTACACATTTTAATTTATTAATCTTAAATAATATTTATTATAATTATTCAATGAAAATATTACTTACATTAATATTTATTTAATAAGTTTTTAATTAATTGCGTAAGTAAATAAATTATAATTAATAAAGTCAAGTATAGCTTTACTTTATTTTTACATGGGAAGTGGTATTTTCCCTGAACTGCACACAATGCATGCATGTTCTAACAGGCAGAGAACTATGAAGAAATCACCACATTGCTCAACCTTCACACTACAACCAATTAGTCAGTGTTCAGCTGTGGTGAGAGCAATCAGTGTTTAGGCATTTCTCTCTCTATATTGAATTAAAGTTACTTTCTATAAAGGTGTATGTGTTTGTCTTTAGACTATTAGTGAATGTGAATATTCTATGATTGGGACATTTTATTTTGTATAAGTTTTAGTGATTTTTTTAACAATACAACTTTTATGCTTTGTTTAAATCTGAATATTTTTTAATTCATTGTAAGAGAAGTTATAAATATGGATGGATCAACATCAAAGACAAAAGTGAATTTGTTTTGTTGCAATCCACTCAATAAACCAAAACATAATTATCACAATAAGAACTTGAGATTGGTGAATAATAATCTGCTACACAAGTTCAGTTCAAAGATTAAGTCTGGTGATAAGATATGTGACAGTTGTCGCAAATTATTGTCAAATTCTGTGAATAAAGATCAATCTACAGAGCCTCCCTCTGATGATACAGATGATGATTCACCCCAAGAAATTAATATTTCTTCTCCTGAAAAAGCGGATGCTCTGGCTTGTTTGAACCGTAGCCTAATTGCTATAAACGAGTCACCGATAAAAAAGCACAGATTATTAGAAAAGATATACCCAGGAGAAAAGCTTAAAAGAGTAAGTGAAGCTTTTAAATTCAAAGTGCTGGAAACCAGTGACACTTCTGATAGTTTGGAAACTCCTTCCCCTGGTGATGAAATACTTCTCCAGATGAAAGAAAAGTTTCGAACAACTACAGATAAAAGTGTGATTATGCAAATCCTTACTACATTACCTTATAGCTGGACCGTACAGAAAATTCAAGATGAATTTGGTGTAGCTAATTACACAGCCCGTAAAGCTAAAATACTCCAGAAAGAGAAAGGAATTATGTCATACCCTGATTCAAAACCTGGAAAAACATTGAAGCCAGAAATTGCTGCAAAAGTACAATCTTTTTATAAGAGTGAAGAAGTGAGCCGTATCATGCCAGGGAGGAAAGACTTTGTCTCGGTTAAAGTATGTGGAAAACGGGAGCATATCCAAAAACAACTTATCCTATGTAATTTAAAAGAACTGTTTGTACATTTTAGGGAGAAACACTCAGATATTAAAATTGGATTTTCTAAGTTTTGTGAACTTAGGCCAAAATACTGTGTTCTGGCAGGAGCAAGTGGTACACACAGTGTCTGTGTGTGTACAATACATCAAAATGCTAAGTTGAAGGTAGCACAGTGTAAATTCCCAGAATTAAGAGAAGGTGAAAAACTGATAAAAACATACCAAGATGCTTTACAAACATTGATATGTGATAATCCATCTGAATCATGCTACTTTGGTGAATGTTCAAACTGCCCAGGAGCAGATGTTTTACGAGCTAGGCTGGAATATTGTTTTGAAGTAAACTGTCTTGAGAATGTGACATTCAAGCAGTGGGTTATAATTGATAAGAACACCAGCTTAGAGACTTTCACTAAACCACGTGAGGAATTTATTAATGATTTTATTGAATCCCTTCCCAAACTTCTGAGACACAGTTTTATTGCAAAACAGCAATCGTCATTTCTTAGTCATCTTAAGGAGGTACTAAAAGAGGGTGAGTTCATAGTGCTTTGTGATTTTGCTGAGAATTACTCCTTTATCTTGCAAGATGCTGCGCAGGGATATCATTGGAATAATGCACAAGCAACAATTCATCCATTCTCCATCTACTCAAGAAGTGACCTAAGCGGCGAGTTGCAGCATACCAGTTTCGTAGTTATTTCTGATTGTCCTATCCATGACACCATTGCTGTTCATTGTTTTCAACGGGTACTCATGGATTTCATGAGGTCGCACTTTACTCCAACTCCATCGAAAATATACTACTTTTCCGATGGATGTGGAGCACAGTACAAGAACCGACTTAATTTCTTTAACCTGTGTTTACATGAGGAAGACTTTGGGGTCAAAGCAGAGTGGCATTTCTTTGCAACCTCCCATGGGAAAAGTTCATGTGATGGGATTGGTGGCACTGTGAAGAGACTGGCTGCAAGGGAAAGTCTACGCCTTGTTTATAATGAGCAAATCATGACACCCCGGCAGCTTTATGAGTGGGCTAAAGTAAACATCAGTTCCATGCACTTTGCATACAGCACAATCCAGAAGCATAAAAATGAAGAAATGATCTTGAAGGACCGGAAGATATCTGCCCAGACTATTGAAGGCACCTTGAAACTGCACTGCTTTATCCCTTTAAGTAAGAGTAAAGTACTCACTAAACTGTACTCCTTCTCAGCATCTTCAAGGGAGGCAGAAACAACAACAAGGTGTGATGATGAACTAGACTTCACAGAAATCGTTGGTTTCGTGACATGCCTATATGGTGACTTCTGGTGGCTGGCGTGTGTTCTTGATTCATTTGAAGATAAGCAGGAATTCAAAGTGAGTTTCCTTCATCCCCATGGTCCAGCTCCTTCAAATTTCACATACCCTACAGTACCTGACATTCTTCGTGTGCACCGAAGCAGCATCCTCACGACAGTGGATCCATTAACAGCAACAGGAAGAGTTTACACATTGACAAAGGCCGAGACAGAAAATGCAACCAGAAAACTTTTTGCAGTGAAACAGATGTGAAGTTTTGAAGTAGGTTCAGTAGGTACTTCAAATTATTTTTATAACAAATTGGAAAAATACAAAATTACACAGTGCATGTAGTTTTAAAATTAGGTTTTCATATGATCCCAATAAGATCCCATTTTGAAACTTTCAGAATTTGTTGTAAAAGGTTTGATAAACATAATATAATGTAACCATGACCGAGACAAAAAAGGTAAATCTAGCATTATCAGACAAGTGTGGAAAAATTTAAAAGAAAAAAAAGAGTATCAGTACATTCTAAAATAAAGTGATTTTGTAAGTGTAAACATGAATACAGAATCTTATAAGTTACTGAATTTGGGATTGAATTAGGCTAGAACACAATTATTTTAACATATTTAGATGCTTATTTTGGTTATTTAATATTAACATTGTTTGGAAGAACATGTGTGGCATTTTTACACAAACCAAATGAATACCCTGCCAGTCATGGATCGTCAAACTGGCAAGTAATTAGCACATTAACAGTTGCATCAACTTATGCTATTTATGTTTTTATAATAATCCCATTGAGATCCCATTATGAAACTTTCAGGATATGTAGAAAAATAATGTATATTTAGCATATATTTTTTTAAGAATTTTAAAAAATCTACTTTTTTTAATATTCAGAATTTAAAATTTCTTTGAATGACCTTGAGATTTTAAAAAATATAAAATTTGCATGTGTCATATCAAATGAAAGCCCAATTAAAGATCTTTCAAATGAGCCATAATTCAGGACTCTAGCACAATTAGATCCAGAGTTATGGTCAGTTAAGGTTTGCTCAGCAGATCAAAAATCATGTTTTTTTAAAAATTTCAAAAATTAATAACTCAAAAATGGATGCAGTAAAAATTCTTTAAAAAATTATA
Source organism: Timema californicum (assembly GCA_902141385.1). NCBI lineage: Eukaryota > Metazoa > Arthropoda > Insecta > Phasmatodea > Timematidae > Timema > Timema californicum. Next base: position 110,128 of record CABFOW010000784.1, on the reverse strand, counting down.
CTTGTTTATAATGATGAATTCTACAAATATACCAAGTTTCATAAAAATCAAAAATGGTCGGTTTGAGAGCCTGGTTGATTTGACATGGAATGACCCATTAGTGTAAGTGCGTATAATCCGAACAGGTAGTAAGACGCGGTTCTAATAATAAAGATTAGTGAGAGCAATATGAAGGTGAATTTTCAAGAAACTCCACCATGTGGTGATAGTGTAGGAAGCCCTAATAATGAAAAATCTCTTCTAGTGTAATTGGTCAGATTCAAACCCTAATCCCACAGGTTATAATCCTAATACTGTCCAAGCAACAAGACCCTGTTCAAATGGAATAAAAATCAAACCTACCTATGCAAACTGTAAAAAAGGGCTAATGTTTAATTAAAGTAAATTAGCCAGTAGATGGCTTAAGTATAATAAGTTGATTAAATTTTAAGTCTAAGGAAAACAAATAAAGCAAACTTTGATCAAAATGACACTTATTCTTTTATTTAAAAAATTAAATTGACCCAGTATCAATCTTTATTAATAAAATAAAGAGTTTGTATGCATGTCATAAGCAATGTGCGATATCTATCGAACATAGAAGCAATTTTAAATTTTAAACTTGACTGTTTTTAATTAATTAAAAACTGGGTCGGAAGAAAAAAGAGCATTGCCAAGGGTAGCCACGCAATTCATTGTGTGGTTATCAAGGGCAACACCGGGGACCTGCTAGTAATTAAATATTTACAAAATAGTTTACCAAAATGTGAACCTAAGTAAAGCACTTAAGGCAAGTTTAGGTCAACTTTAGAAATTTTATTGTATTTTGTTGTAGGTATATTAAATTAATATTAATTGGTAGTAAAATTTACTCAATGGTAGAATAAGTCTATTTAATGCATCATGTCCTCCTGCCTGTTTGGGCTATCAGCATGTTTACACCAATGAGCTAAGGATGAGTAATTTGGGGGAAATGTACCTGAAATTGCATGGAATGAGAACAAAAAACCATTTAGGTAAAACCACCCTCAGTACAGCTGAACTAAGGGTCCAGAGTTTTAAGCCTGGCATGGCCGAAAAATTTATCAATGGTGAAATGTAGGTTTACCCTTTCACAGTGATGAATTAACGTCTGAGGACTGGATGTTGTGTCTGCCCTAGTCTTAATTTAGATTACAAGGTATATGAAGCCACAACAGGCCTAGCAAGCTAGTAGTGGAAAATTCATGGCTTGAATAATAAATTGACCCAGTCCACAGGTTGGAAACAGTAATGGGTGTAAAGTAGTATGTTTTAAACCCAAACCCCATCATTGTTAGTATTGGTTGTATTCATTATATGAGAAAAAAAAAATGTGTTAGGTAGCAGGGATTTCTGGTTTTTTACCTGTTGAACTACAAGTTGTTTTTATAGTCAATCAAGACATTGAGGTTAGCTAACATTGATATATAACTTTTATTTATTTTTAAGCTAGATTTTAGGATTTTAACAGCATTTAAATAGTGAATATATTCCATCTAAATCTATGAGGGTTATCATGTTTTTGCCTCAACCCTCTCAATAATAGCATCAGTGTCAAAATCTATCAGTAAAATGTGGTATTCCTACACCTCTAGTTATTAACTAACTTAAGCTAAAGTAAATTCATATAAATGAATAAGCTACTATTTTTGAAAAAGTGTTTCCAACTAATAATCAATATAAAGTATGAATTGTATTCAATAGTAGCATATTTTTGTAATATCATACTAATAAGAATGTATCTTAATAATTGATAGAAATGATAAAAACTGAATTTTTACAATACTACCGAATTTATACAGTACCTACAACATATGTTGGCCCTAAAAAAAGTTCTTTATTTAAAAATAAAACACCATTTTATATTTTTATTTTTACAAAATAATGTTCTTGTTCCTAAAAAAATCAAGAAAAACTTATTTGATGTGATGTCTTACAGTTAGGATTCCATACGTGGCGTACAGGTGAACCAAGTTCTTGAGTAGGACTACCTACCGGACCTAAAACAAAAAATAATTAATCGATAGTATCCAATTGAGAAAATTTTAAACTAAATGATATAAAATATTAGCAATTACTATGATTGTGAAGTAAGTTACTTCAATTTGATTTTATCAAATACATGAATTATTTTTTTTAAACATTAATAGCCTATATTTTCCAAATTTTATTTTTTCATATTAGTGTTTTAGCATACTTACATGGAAGTTAAAAATAATTTATAAGTGTAGGGGCCTAGATAAGATGTTTATTTAGTTCTAAAAACCTAGTAAATCTTTTTGCACTGTGTCTTATTAGCATACCCTGTTGGGTTAGGGATGAGAAAAGTTGAATTTATAGGAAATGTATTAGCATTAGTGTGGAGGTGTGGGTAAAAATATCCTCAAGGAAAAACCACACTCAGTTCCTTCACCCGAACAACCCATGGACCATTAAACCACAAAAATGGGTTTTTTGTTGTTGAGAACACCAATTTATCAAAGAGGCGTCTTTTTTCTCCTAAGACCAGAGATTAGGCAGTTGTACGCCTACCATTTTCTAAAACTAAAAGATGATTCTTATACTAACAGTTAAACTATACAATGCTGCATTGCGAGGGGGCAGGGGGAGAAGTGAACTCTAATGTCTACATGGTGTTACATGGTGGAGGGTGGAGGGGGTACATCACAGTGTTACATAACACAGATCTTATACTTAAATCCTAATGTTGAAAAAATATTACTATTGTTCATGTTTTCACGATTAATAAACATACTTAGAGTAGATCACATTGATTGACCCCATCCTTTTTTTTAAATCTCAAATAAACTTCCCTATGAAATGATGACATTCACCCTTGATGTGAAGAGTATCATAACACAGGTTGCAGGAGGTGAAGGGGTCAAGCTAAAAGTCTACTTACTTAGGTGTTATATTGATGCAGGAGGGAGACAAAAAAGATAAAGAAAAATTGCTAGGCAAATTTTATATTTATGAATGGCCCTCATATGTGTAAATTTTCTTTTAAAAAAACTAAGCTGGCTTTAAGATAATCTGAGGAAACAGGGGTATGAGAGTTAATTTTAAGGAAATACCCTAATATTCTCTTTGGACGATAGGAAAGCACATGACGGTATTAAAAAAGACCACCCCAAAAATCCCAATAATCTCAACCCAAGTAACTGTGGGATCACTACAGTAGCCCCATGGATTCTTTAGTGCTGACAGACAGCTCACAACTGACTTATGACAGTCAAGATTTAGGTATAATTCATTCAGGACCTAAGATTACTTGGATGATAGCTCAAAATGTTACTAGAAGTAGTCCCTAATATATCACTACACCAACAGCTGACAACTATCACTTTGGATGACTATAATGAAAACAGATGGTAATATATTAATGTGATAGCTAACCACAGTAATTTAGGCCAATATTATTTACATATTTATTTGAGGACAGACACAAAGTTTATTTATCGTTTTATTCCACTTTAAAAAAAATATTCACACCACTTTCACAAAAGATTCTAACGAAGATAGCTTCAAAATGGTGACTGATGAATTTAAACCATATGATTGAACATGATGGTAAACAAGTTTTTTACAATGATGCAGACACGCAGTTGATGAAAATATTTTATTCCGTTAAATATTTCAAAATACGATAAAATAATCATAAAATCATGTATTGTATGTAAATTTTTTTTATCTTTTTCAAGTAAATATGCCTGTATTAAAAGGTATTGATGTGTGCACTATATTACACAAAATCAATAATGTTCCAAATCGAAGAATAAGTACTTTTAATTATGTTTAAAATAGTGTTTCGAGTTGGATAGAAAGAAATTATTTAAATAAATGAAATAGTATGAGAAAGATTAAGTTTACGTTATTTTAAATGTAATATAAAACCGGTAATTAAAGTTCTTTACATTTATAACAAAACAGTGATCTTTTACAAGTGTTGGCAACCCAAAACCTAGACATATGAATTTCAAACTGTCATCCAGGTAAAAACTTATCGTGAACAAACTTTATATACCTAAATTTTGACTGTCAGAAGTGACAGCTGCTAAACACATGTTTTTGCAGATCATATGGTTCGGCGTAGGGATACAAAATTTGGTCTGGTAACTTTTCAAAGCCGTCAGCTGTCAGTCAGCACCAAAGAAACCAGATGGCTACTGTACCAGTCTGTCTTTTATTTCCCAAACTACAGTCGCACCAATGTGGAGGTAGAAAATCCATGCAGTAAATTTCCAGGAAAATTCACTAAGTATAAACATCTCAATGAGTATATCGGCCTATTCAATGGCACAAGAATCTCACTTTCACTATTAAAAAAAAATTGAATTAATGATTTAAAAATCCATTATTTATTTTATATTCCAAACAGACCCAGCCTGTGGTTGTTTCATGATTATTAATTTTGAACTCTTAACCCCCAATTACCCCTGCCCTAGGTTCTGTTCCTTTAGTTCAAGGAATTTAAATCTATTAGACGTGTGTAAATCCACCGAGGTTCTAGGATATGTGTGCAGACCTATTTAAATATAATGAACTACTAGCTCAATAGAAATGCAGTACTGTAATAATTCTTCGAACAAGGTTCTCAATGTCCATGTTATTAGTGGGGAGGCTAGGTGAGCGGGGTGGTATTATTAAGTAATCGTGATTTATATTTACTATCTCCTCACACAGAAAAAATGCAAAGAACTGTTTAGAAGGGGGGTGGGGGGATTTATTTGGTCATTGTACTACATCTATGTCAAAAGTCATCATGAAAAAGTATGTGAGTTAATGTATAGGTAATTCCAAAATTTATCGAAACTTATTTATAAGTACTTAATTAAAAGACTCTTCAAATTTCTCCTACTTTCACTTAATTTCTTGTAACTCATAACTACTTGTTGACAGTCGGCTGGCTCGAGTAGGCCTACTTTTATTTTATCAATACACTTCTGAGAAAATAATAGTTTATTAGTAAAATTATCAATCCTCTCTTAGAAGAATCAACGAAAAACACAACTTCATATTCTTAAAATTTCTTAAATGAAGTTTGTTGATATTGATATTTTGACACTTATTCATAATATGATGTACAATTCTGAATTTTTGTTTGTATTCCTTATTTATGGTATTCACGGATAATATTTACTTATATAGGTTCAAGTTTATAATGGTAGAAACTCAGACACAATTGGACAGCTTGGAGTGGTTGTTAGTTTAACTAACACCTAGCACGATCAAATTATTTCTGACTCCTATGAGAAAGAATATTAGAGTAAAAAAAAAGTCACAGGAATTTGAAACCTAAGGGCATCCCGTGAATAGGCGCCGTGTTTAGACGTTGTTGGTGGTCTCGAAAACGTATGCCAATGGGGCGAAATTTTTAAACTCTTAGATGATATGGTTGTACAGTATTACAACTGATATGGGCAATACAATAATAATAATAATAATAATCAGTTATGATTTCAAAAGGTTAAAACTGGGTTTTATTCACATCAATCGTTGAATAAAATATAAGGCTTATTTAAATTAGGTCATTGAACCAAATAAAATAAAAGTCAAGATTAAAATTCAACTCCAGTAAAATTAAACATTAAAAAAAGCGTTGGCCCATAATAAATTTTTATGTTACATTCATAATTTTAAACCTACGAGTTAATATATTAAAATCAGCCAATAGCTTGAACTTCAAAATGAAAAAAAAACCAGAAGTTAGGATATGAATTACTATCTAGGCTTGTGTGTTTTATATTACTTTGCCACAATTGATGAAAAGACCTATAATGTTATATTTGGTATAAATAATGGTGACAAGATATTACTGCACTATATCGCGTATTACAAAGTAGCAAGGCCCTACTGATGTAAAATGACAGATGTATTTTTTATTGCTTAGCCCATAATAAAAAAAATTACAAATTAGCACTAATAAAATCTAAGATAAATTAGTCATTGGTTTGTCAAAAATAGAAGGTCTACAAATGAATTTTCAAGGTGCCATAATGACTAGGACTCGTCCTTCGGGAAATATGAAAGTTAATATATGCCAAGTTTAGTTCACAAATATAGCTTTAGAATATTTAAATTGATTGATTTCTTGACACAGGTCTTAGATTTACTCAAATTTGAGAAGACAATATAAAATTAATATATATAATAACAGATCTACTATATTATTTCTGTTTCCTAAATGGCCCCAATTGTTTAGTTTTTCTATACGTCATTCTTATCAAGGATAATGTCAAATAATGATATGTCTGTATTAGTGTTTTAATATCGATTTGAACATCCCCCACTTCAACGACTCGTATTTCATATTGTGGCGCGTTTTATTTAATCCATTATATCGAAATTAACGGATTTAAACATAATTTAAGCATGGTTGGAACATCAACACGCTAAGATTAGCTTTCTGGCACGTGTTTCAGCAATCACCTTCAAGTAAGTGTTTTAAGATTATGTCCGTACTATCGCCACATACATCAACGCATGGTCCCTATAAAACTATTAATAGTGTAAACTTAAACTTTTACCTGAATTTTTTCATCGTGTATTTAAGTAAGAAGGGGCGTGATATATAGAAGTAGATATGCTTACTCCCCCGCTTCCCCCTCCTAGATATCTACTCTAGCTTTACCCAGAAGTACTGTAGAGAAAGACACGTGACTACTATATATGTGGGAGAGTAAACGAGGTATACCGCCGCCCCCAACGTTGTTATATTTCGGAGTAATAACTCACCTCCCCACTATTCACGCTACTTGAGCCCAGTGTTGGCAGAATGGTGGCGTTAGTGCTATTAGTGGTGATGGTTGGAGGAGACGCGAGTAAGGATAGATATCCTGTCACTTAATCTATGGCATTAATAACTTAAAAGTGTATTACCTTACTTATAAAGTATGTCACCCATCGCTAACTTGAGCTAGTTTTATTGGGTTTATTCTTAGGTTATCCTCTCTCCTACGTCTGGGTCTTCCCAAGGGTATCTTCCCATTGGGTTTGTCAGCCTATACCCTGAACATAGTTCTAGTTTCTTAAATTCACGCTGAATGTCCTGCCCACCGTAATATACTAGACGTGATTATCCTAATCAGGCTTAGACTGACCAACCGGCCCAATAGTCCAAGAGTTCCTCGAGCTTATGGCCTCATCCCAGGACCCACCTCCCTCTTGGAGAAAAAAATAGCAATAATAAAACTAAGAAATTTAAATTAAAAATAATATTCAAATAATCGAGACCAGGTGGAGCCTCTGAGGTGAAATTAAATTTAGAGTGAGTATAGATTTAGGGTATATTAAGCAACAATTGGTGATCAGCACCTTCTGACAGTGAGAAAGAGGGCACACCACCTCCATGATCCATGTGGTCGTGTCATGTGGCTAACCTTGCAGCAGTGGAAATCATCTGTTTAATTGCTTTTATGCCTTGAGTGATAGCGTTTGGTGTTGATTTTATGCGTGTGCAATATTTTGGTTCCTGTGTAATTTTTCGTTACTGAGGTAAGAACTAAGAAAATTTAAGTTATTAGACAGCAAGAACTAATGTTTAATTACTAAGTTTGGTTAATACTACTCGACACAGAAAACAGAACGTCAAGATAACGACTGATGGCGTTATCATTGGTATCCCCCTTCAGTAGTTGACATTATTTCCGTAAGCAAGGTTTACTGTCTCAAGTAGTAACGAGAGCCTTTTGTAGGCCCCAAGCTCGTACCCACATAACTTTACTGAGATATTAACATAACTCCTTCCCAGGAATAAGATTTGATCACCCTTTTTCATTTCTAATTTATCTAATGAACTTACTGTGACTAGTAATATTAAATGAATTTACACGTATTATTATGTTATAAATGGAATTTAGAACAGTGCCCTTCCCTTACTATATTTTGGATATGCAATGTTTAATTAACTTAATAATATCAAAATTTTACATTTCTGGAATCTTGGTGTGAAAATGAAAATTTATTTTGGAATGTGAGGGTGTGTTTATTTGAAGGGACTTGTACACAGCGCTGAAACAAAGTCAGATTTAGATGTGTTAGCTGGGGGTGTAATGTCTAACCTCCCTTTTTTCCGAGACAAACCCAGTTTGCTCAGGACGGATGTTGTTGAAAAGGATTTGTGTGATTGGATTTTTCTGTGTTGTGCTAGGTATGTTTGACGAGGATTTATTTTTTATATAAAAGACGAAGGGAATATGGTATTTGGTGGGTTATTTTAATTCCAGGGATCTCTAGGTATAGCTTCCTATTCTTTTCACACAAAATGACTTAAAAGTGGTTGATTTTCATAATGTGAATATAAAGACCAGATTAGCTGATTAGAAGAACCTATACCTAGACCTTGCGTGTTTCAATCCATGGAGGTTCCCTGAGCTTAAACAAAGTTTACCAGCAAATGTAACCTCGACAAAATATGTGATTTATTGCCTAATATTCACAATAAGCAAGCTAGCTGGAGAGCAACAATTTGTTGTACAAGATTGGACCCATATGTCTTCTACGTTGAGAAAAGAATATGCTTAGGACAAGGATTCAGAAAATTAAATGTCAGAGGAAGCTGAAGAAAATGAAAAAGTAAATACATGTTGAATGCAAGAACCTTTTAAGGTATGTATAAACTGTTCGTATAAAGTTATCTATAACTGCAACATGTTCTGTATCTTGTACATAGAGATTAGTTAAGTTTATAAATATCTGCTCACAGTACCTCTAACCTATATAAGTTGTGAACGAGCTTTTTCTAAGCTTAAACTTATATAACAAGGCTGTGCTTCAATCTGACAAATGAAAATCTGGGAGCATTCCTCGCGATTCGATGTGAGAGGGACAATCTTGTGGCAATTGACAATGATATGGTTATAAACATATTATGTGAACAGAGTGAATAAATTAAGTTATGTTTATCACTGTATAAAATACAAACTATCTATACGAGTCCCTATGTTAATTTTATAATAAATATTTTATTTTCGGAGTAAATGTCTTTTTATTGTTGCAATAGAGAAGTAATTTTGCTATAGTATAATGTTTATAATCTAATATCGTGTAAAATTTGTTCCTTAAACACTAGATGTTTTTCTAATTCTGTGAAATAAGATTCACTTATCTCATGAATTTTTCTTTATACCATATTTATGAAAAATAATCTATGAAATTAACAATATTTTAACAATGCTTTGAACCACAAGGGAGGAATTTTTTTATTTTGGAAATCCTTGCAGTAACCATTAATATTATTTATTAATTAATATCTTTGGGTCATACCAGCACTTCTATAGTTATTTTACAATAAATAGATAAACATTTTTTGAGTTCGTCAAAATATTTTATGACCTCTGAAAATCCAAGGTCTGCGCCCTTTTAGAGGACCCAGTCCAACCCTGATCCTAATAATGTCTTGTGATGAGTCCAGGGCACGTAGCTCATCATTATGTGACCTCCAGCACTCCACAATATCCTCATCTCTTTATGGACCAAGTATAATCACTTTTTTCGAACACCCTAAATTTATTTTTGTTATGTAAGGTAAGAGACTACCTTTCATAACCAGAAAAAACCCATTAAAACCAATGTTTTGTGTATTCTTAGTTTACCATTCCTTGAAAACAAGCGTGATGTCAACAATTTACTGACCTAGTATTGGTATTTATTTAATGACTGTATTATTTTCCTGATTTCCACTCTAATATTGTAATTGTTGTTAAAATTGTTCCTAAATATTAAAGCACACTAAGCATGTTAAATGAATAATTGTTGACCAAATTAATATCTCAATTATTATCGCTATCAATCTGTGATTACAGCACTTAAATCATATTAAAGTCTAGAATAAACCATTTTGTATAGCACTAGATGATATAAAAGAAATAGAAAAAAAACTACGTTCTTTATAGTTAATTATGTTAACTCATTTTGAAAGAATGCAGACAAGATGGGGTGTGCAATGTTGATTAATGCCAGGTAGAGGTTACATGGACCAGATATTAGTATTGCAACGAGTGATTGAGAAACGTATGTCAGTAAGAAAGAAAGCTTATTGTGCATTTGTTGATCTGGAGAAAGCATGGAGTATGTTATGGAATGTTCTGAGAAAGTTTAGAGTGGATGCATGGTTGGTAAATGCAATTATGGCAGTGTATGATGAAAGTAAAGCGTGAGTTAGGTTGGATAGGGTTTTTTGCAAATGGTTTTATATTGAACATGATGAAAATTGAGGTTGGGCTATGCCTCCATGGTTGTGTAATGTATTCATGGATAGGTGTATGGGGGATGCGTGTGAGGACATGGTTGGTGTTAGATGGACAATGTAAATGTGAAAGTGCTGTTATGTTCAAATTACGTCATATTAAAAACTGAGAGTTAAAGGGATTTTCAGAATTCATTGAATCGTTTTATTTTACGATGGGCAGAATGGATCTTCGTTTTAACGTATTCCAAAACTAAAGTGATAATTTTTGAAAAGAACGGATCAGGAAATGGTAGTCAGTTTACTAAACATGGAAAACTTTTAGAACAAGTGAATGATTAGGTGTATCTGAGCAGAATGTTTTGTAAAAATTATAAGGATGGACGGTGAAATAAAAAGTTGTGAGAATACATCTTGGAGAGTAGGTGGATGTATGTGGATTCGCGCAAAGAATGAAATATAATCGAAATAGACAACGATGACAGAAGGTCTATGTAAAAGTACGGTATGTTGACATCAACATTTTTTTAGGGATGTGTAGAGTGGGTTTGTCAGGAGAAACACAAGGGCAAGGTGAATGCGGTTTGAAAGATATATCTAAGAAATATATGTGGAAAAACTCGTGTGGACAGAATCAGTAATAAATGAAGGGGTGTGGTTTGAAAGGGAATCCAATAGATCAATGTGAAATAAGTGTCCTATATTAGTTTGAGCATGTTGCGAGGATGAGTGTGGATCAAATGACAAAGCAAATATATGAAAGTATAGGGTGTGGATCAAAATAAAGGGGTAGGTCATTTAAGACGTGGCTAAATTCTATAAATGAATGTGTGAAAAAAGAGAAACATGAAGAGTTTTAAGAATAAAAGATAATGGAAAGCTCGATTTATAAATATTATTTAAGTAAAGGGTGTATTCAAGGATAGGGAAGTATGTAGAAAGTTAGTGAGGATGTATTAAGTACTTACTTGGTTTTATCAAAGCTCTATACACAGTTTCTTGCATACCGCGTAAGGGAACGACGTGATTGAATATTGTTTGTGTACGTATGTTTGTATGTATGTATGTATGTATGTATGTATGTATGTATGTATGTATGTATGTATGTATGTATGTATGTATGTATGTATGTATGTATGTATGTATGTATGTATGTATGTATGTATGTATGTA
>CABFOW010000784.1:0-79412 GCA_902141385.1 Timema californicum | reverse complement strand
AGGACCTACAGTTTAACGTGGAATCCGAACCACGGTGGAGGCCTGGCATTCCCCACATTCACAAGATGTCTTGTCAGAGGTGAAGGAAGGGTTTGGTAATCAGATAAATCTGTGCCGGGACCGAGGATTGAACCCCGACCGCCAGGTCACCTTATTATTGTTATTAAATAGGTGGCTATAAATACTAGCCATAGCCATGGAATTAATTTTTAAATAGTGTATTTCTCATAATGTAATAACTAGACAAAGATAGTACCAGCAACAATATGCTATAGTAGATCAATCTTGAGTTACAAATAAAATAAAAATTAATATAGTGACACTCAGTCATAAGAGAATACAGGGTGATATAATACTTGCCTCAAGACATCTCTGCCCAGGAAAGGCCACCTCAGGGTTGATGGTGATACCGATGCGCGCAAGGGCCTGCGATGCTTGTTTCTTGCCTTTGTCAGTGCCCTCAAGTGCCATTGGAAGAAGAACTTTAGTACCCCCTTGTTGTACCACAAGACCGCGAAGATCGTGTTCCTTGCACATGGCATTGAACACCCGAGATATAAGCTCCTTGATGTTTGGACTTTCGGTTTTAGAGAGTGTTACCAAGGCACTGGTAACTCCTTCTTTTGCTAACACCTACAAATAAACTATAACTCAATTTCAAGTTATTACATTTTTTGTTTGTAAATCATATATAACAGCACATTGTATGTATTAAATATGGCTGTGTTGTTTATAAGCAAGTAATGAAAATGAATATTTTCATGCTAACCAGGCCTGATTACTCACCTCCACTCTCTTAGATACAAAGTCTGGATCATCCAACTCATGTTCTTCTGGTATGTGATGTTTGGCAAACTTAGCTAGTTCCATCATTTCGGGAATAACCTCTTGTGTCTCATACGCGTTCACAAGGTTCACTAGAGTTGTCACAACTCCATACACAGCTGACTGATCTCCCGTTCTTGCCAGTTCGATCATTGCTCTTATAGCAGCTTTGTCTTCAGTCAGCTTTTCTTTAACGTCTGCATCGAGGGTTAGGTAAGACAAACCTGGGAATACAAGAGGAAACAATAATAGAATAGAGGATATTAATTTTCTTGCAGTTGGCTTTGCTCGAGTTCAAGGCTGTAAAGGAATGATGTGGGGTGTAGGTGTTTTTGAGAGTGAATATCTTGTATTTTAAAATAGTAACCAAGCTCACAATCTTGTAAATATTGATCAACCTTTGCACTATAATAAAAAAAATAGTGTTGCAATCTTTATTTGATTTTTCACCTTTTGGGATTACTGTAATTACCAGGGTGGTCATAATTTTACCCGTCCCCCCAAAAAACCACCCGAGTTTTTTTTTTTAAATGCTTGTTATATTTTGGGTACAAATCAATTGTCTACTTTTTGAAAATGGTTGGCCATCCTGTTGAAAACCTGTTGGTCAAAATCCAATAAAAATCATAATACATTAATTTGTTTTGTATGTCATACACAATTTTTGAAATTATAGATTTTATACAAAAGACTAAACTATAAAATTTGTATTAATTGGTTGAACAAAATAATATGTTCAACTAGCAACTCACTTGGGATAATATCAGTTTAAGCTACCAACACTGTATTATCCCTAGAAATAATACTTTGTCAAAAAAGCAAATGAGATAGCAAAAGTTCTTAACTTTTATCATCAACTAAAGAAAGCAACAAATCATTTCTGCAACTGACTTGCCAGTAATTTGATGCATTTTCTACCCTCCCAGCTCTATTTCTTCTACACAAACAGTCTTTTTTTCCAACCTACTAGCTTATACAGTATTGTCATGAAGCATTACATTGTTGCATTATAGTTTCCCTCTATTATGTCACTTATTACTCCTTTCCTTATTTTATTAAAATTAAAATATGTTTCTCTGGATCCGGAATAATAAATATAATATTTGAATATTTTGTTTAATTAGATAACATCCATAATATCTTTAATCTAACCACAAAAAAACATTTAAACCTAATATAAACCAACCTTTTTTTTAATAACCCAGGTTGTTCCCAACCCTGGCTATTATTGTACATCCCTAAGTTTACTGTAATGTTTTTTTATTGAATCTAAAATGTGCAGGCTTATAATCAACATTTTTAAGAATATTTTATTATTGGATTGGCTTTGAAAAACTAAACATAGTAAAATATTTAACACAGATTTGATTTGAAACATTTCCCTAGTAAGCCAGAAATAAATTATTTGATTCAAATCTGAATCTATTTTAAAAATAAAATATTTGATCCAATTATTTTTAAGCATGGGATTAAACTAGGATTTTATTCAATGAAATAAATTTAGCATGGGATATGATTTGGATTCGAACAAAAAAAAATGTGCATGCAATTCGATTCAGACTTGACTCGAAATGGTTCTTAGTCATGAGATTCGATTCAAGTCAGCCAAAATTTGGATTTGAAAATTTAAATTATTTGCACAGGCTTGGACTCAACCTTAAATAGACATATATATCAATAAGGCTGAAATTTTAAAATTAGTGGCCTCTGTACACAAACCAAGGCCAAAATTTTAAACTTTTGATAAGATTTTTTTGTATCTATTAAAAACCAGGTCAGAAGAAATGAAATGAAAGATTTTTTTTGTCTGAAGAAATAAAAGCATTACTCGAGGTAACCACAGAATAAATGAATTGTGTGCAACACAGGGTACTTTTGCTAATTTTATATGAATGTAGACAATTTGTATTATCTTTTAATTGGTGACAAACCTTCAACTGCCCACCGCCGCATATCACGATCTTTAGCTGGGTTTATTAGGAACCTTCTACATGCTTCAGCTAGTTTTGTTGTAGCCCCATCTGCAAATGGCCTGATGGATGCATCTGTTCCTCCACTGCTTCCTAATTTACACAGTCCCACAAGTGCCCGAACACGAATGCTGTCATCCTTAGACTGATACAACTTCTTAAGAATATCCACTCCTTGTGAAATAATGGTTTTCGCCTTGTCCTTTTTTGAAGCGGCAGCAATAATACACTCACAAGCTACTTTCTGTTGAAGAATATCATCTGTCCCTGCCATTACTAAAATCATTTCCATGATTCCTTCTCGTGCTATGATGGTATTGCCAATGTCAAGGGGGCCTAGGAGTAAAGTTGTTAGAGCAACCACAACACGAACTTTTGACTCAATGTCGGGTGTTATCAGTTTTTCCTTGACATAATCATCAACATTGTTAAGGAACTTTTCCCTTAAAGCATCATAATACATATTTTCATAGATTCTGGAAAGACACACAGATACTATTGCTCGAGTAGATGGTGTTATTTCCATAGCAGACTCATACTTGTATTCTTGAAGTTCACTGGCGACTTCCATGAGGCGCTGCAAGCCTCGTATTTCTACTAGCTGCTCTGCCCAGTTAAGTGTAGTATAATGACAATTTTTAGTTAGCAGTTCAATGATTGCATCTCTCCCTAATCCTGACAAAGTGCGACTAGTTGAACTATAAATTAAACAGGTGATTAATGTATCAATTTCTTTTTTATTTTGCTCACAAAACTCTTTTGTTGGCTTGCTATCTGGCTTGTTATCCATACCACTGAGTGTGTTCAAAACAGTTTGCAAGCAATACTGTGCAGAATTCACACGCTCTTCGTTGTTGGAATTCAATACATCCAGAAACCATGGTATACCAAGTTCCTGAAGAATTTCTTTTGTCCGTGACAAGTCATTCCTACATAACTCGCCAACAATTCTAACAGCTGCAAGGTAGATTTCTTCATTTTTCTCTACTTTCAGAAGCTTTGCAATTTGTTTGACAACACCTTCACTATACATCAATTCTGCACCAGCCTTTTCTCGAGACAGGACTACCATATTGTTCATGGCTGTTTGTCTCTTATCTTTATCTTCAGACAAGTTGAACGCATATTTGAACATTTGGGCCACTTTGTTGGCAGTTTGTGAATTTATTTGTACTCTCTCTTGAACAATTTTGTAAAGTCTTTCAAGAACAGGTTGAATTAGTTTATTGCCAGGATCTACTGTATGAACTTGTTTAGCATCTCGATATGCTTCTTCAAATCGCTCCATAGCTTCAAGGGCCTGACAACGCCTATATAGTGCTTTGGGATCGTTGTGGACGATGTCTAATGCTGCTGTGCAATCTTCTTCAACATTTTTGAAGTCATTTTTCTTTAAATGAACAGCTGCACGATTTTTTAGATAGATAGCCTTATCACTGTTGTCTTCCTTAGAAAGATTGATGGCTTTAGAGTAACACATTAGAGCATGATCCCAATCACCTTCTTTGAAGGCGATATTACCTTCTTCTTTCCAATTCTGAGGATTCTTTTCAGAACCTTTTCCTGATGAAGAGTTTGTCATGTTGTTTACTTTTTAATATATAACTTATCTAGATTCTTAGCACTTTAGTCACTTATTTAATGATGTTATTTTCAATACTAAGGAGTTAACTTGATCAAGAGCTTATATATAAAGTATAGTTTAGCAACTAGAATATTCTCGATGAAAAACGTGGTCCTGATCTATTTTTATCCATCTTACAAACACGTAACTGATGCCAAAAGACTGTGCTGTTAGGCACGCCTCTTTTCTTGTTGGCAAGTCTACATTTTAAATAAAAAATTAAGTAAAGAAAAAATATATAGCCTTATTATTAATGAGCTAAATTATCAAACTTGTATCATTAGATGAATCTAATATTGAACACTAGATTAAGACGTTTAGGTTTGTACATGTTGGAAATTATATTATAATAACAGTCATTTATGTGCTTGTCAAAATCAAAATAAACAGATAGTTACATGTGTACCATAAAAAATATTAATAAATATAACCAAATTAAATCAAATAAATAATATATAGTATGTATTCTATAAAAAGTTTGAATAATTTAAACCTTAATGTAATACGAAATTATATAGTTTTACTTCAAATATATCTTTATTCACCCAAAAATATTTTCGGTTAGTTTAATTAAATTATTATTTTATATTTGTTGGTTAAACTGTTAAATTAAAACCAATGTGACCAACATTATGAAATAAATTTACTTTTTTGTTTATTAATTAAAACTAATTATGTCTGAAATTAATTTAAAGCTTTTTTAAAATAAATAAACATAGTTAAAGTTTTGGTAAAAAAAAATGATTCTCTACAATATCGCTGGGATAGATTATTTTAAATGTTATTTCACGTAAACAATTTATCACAATAATTAATGATTAAAGTGATTAAAGCGGTTATGCAATCTATGTGCTTAGGTTAGGTTAGTGGATGTGACAAATTAAATAAGATTTGCTTATAATCCTTTTAGATAAAATTTATAAAAGAATTTTTTAAATGTCATCCCACATAGAAGAGTTTTATTCTTGCCTCCCGGCACCTATTGACTTTAAAGAAAGTAAGAAATTAATACAAGATTTTTGTTGTCGAAATACAGAAACTGATTGTAAAATAGTTCTTGTAACGGTGAGTTTCAAAATTATTCAAATATAGGATAATATTCTTATATATACCTTATGTCAAATCATTTAATTTAGAAGGGCTCATGGGAATAGTATGCAAAGAAGATGGAAATCTTTAAATTTTCTGTCATATTAGGTTACAGTAGGTTAAATATTTTTTACCAACTATACAAGCACAAAATTAGTTCAATGATAACCAAATTATTATTGTGAAAAACTTTTTTTAATAATGAAATTAAAATATAGCTCAACTTCCTTCAGAGAGGAAGTAAAGCCATCCATTGTAGCATTCCAGGAAGTAGTTTTTCCCATCCAAGTTTTGGTAACATCCAATTTTATTTCCTAAAGTTCGGGATCCCGAACAAGTTTACTGGTAACCCATATCTTTCTCAAGTTCCTGTAAATTAAATTTGTGAATAAATTATCTTATTGTAGGTCTATTCAGGTTATAAGATAACCACGGAATTAACTTCATTATTACCTGCATTGGTGGCCTCATGATATAAGGCGCTGCCCTCACAATAAACTAGACTGCCAAAGACAAGGAGATCGAGGTTCGATCCCAGTCGAGTGTACTGAGGCCTGAGAGTGGTTTTTCCTAAATGGTTTTCCCCTCTACCTCCACGCATATGTGGGTTCACTTCCTTTAATTTAACCTTCCTTTACATTAGTGTAATTAATAGGCCTACAAAGGGGTAGTAACACACGATGTTAAAAAATCATAATTTATTTTAGTCTGGTGGTACTACCGTCCCATTAGAGCACAACACTGTGCGCTTTGTGGATAACTTCAGTGCTGGGACCAGAGGATCTGCTTCGGCAGAGTATTTCTTGGAAAATGGTTATTCTGTCATCTTTTTGTATAGGTATTTATTAGTCATCTTTTAAATAACAATTTTGTTTCAATTAATTGCGTTTTTTGTCTCAAAGTAGAGCCTGTCTAACTCACAGTAGGTAGCTGTTTTTCTTAAAGTAGATAAGCATTTTTAAAACTATGAAGCTATTTTATATAATTTATTCAGTATCAAGTTATATCAAATGCATTAAAAAAACTGCTACTCAAGAATGTGATCTTGATTAAATTAAAGTAGCTATCTGGTTAGGCTTTTATGCTACAAATATTTGTAGGAACATACGATCCAAAACTAATTAACAAAACACTATTCACCTAGAATTTTTGTGTTTCTACTATTTTCCATCTTTGTTGATAAGATCACATTTTATTTGATCACTTCATTTAGAAAATAAAAATATTTCTTTAAATTTCTTTAATGGCATTTCAAATATTATTATATTCTGCCCAAAATATTATTTTCTAAGGAAATTATAGATTATCTGGACTTTCACTAATCTTATCTGCATCCTAATTCATAAATAGTTACTTCAAGTGACTCATTTACAAATAACTACTAGCCTATTCCAAAATGCTTGACACTTTTGTTTCACTCACCTCCACGTCTCTCAATGTGAATAATCTTGTTTTATTAATATATGATTCTCGCAAATAAAAGTATATTAAAAATGCAACATGATTCTCGCAAATAAAAGTATATTAAACATGCAACAATAGTATTTATAATATATTATTTATTCACTTTATGATAAAGCGGTGTAAATACCAAATAACTGAAAATACTAAAACCGCAGATGCCAAGTTAAAAATCTACAAGGATGCTGTGACCTCACCAGTAGACCAAGTTCCTTTACACTTTCTGGTATAAAATATTGGTAACTCACCTTGGCGGGCATACCAACTAAATGTCAATCTCATCTAGTCTGGTTTGTCGGTGATGGAAAGGTTAGAGTTTGAATCCAGGCCAGATATATTAAGGGTGTTTTTTTAGAGGGTTCTCCATTCTTCCTTCATATAAATGCGAGTATATTTCCTTCATTCTCCTTAACCCATTAGTGTAATTAATTACATAAAACCAAAAGAGGTAGTATGATTCGGATCATCAACATACTAACTCTTATGAATCCTTAGATATTTTGAAACGTCTCTTGGTCTAATATTAGGTAAAATCTTTTTAAAATTCCATACATCTGTATCTACTTGAAATGTTGTTTTAAATTATCACACTCCATTAATATTCACCCACATAAAAGTGGGACTTGTGACTTGTTATTTGTAGTTTTGTTTCTAGTCGAGAGCTATTTACCAAGAGTGAAATTTGGTGACCACTCATTTACAAATCATTCAAATCAAATTCCTATTTAATTAACCAACTACTCCTTTACTTTTACTTGAATCTAAGAGTGCTGTAATTTTTTCTTCTTTTTCTGTCATTTTAACTTTATTATGTGCTCTTTTATTGAAAATATACTTAGATTGTGATAATTTCACAAAAGCTAATTTTGCACAAACAAAAATACCATCTAGATCATATCTATTTTGATCAGTAATGTAAATTTATTTTCAGACTGAAGTCATTGGAACCATACGTTAGACATTTTACGGGCCAAGCATTCCTAGACATGTTGGAAACAAATAAAAGTGGAAAGGAAAAATGTATTGTTGGTGAGCTCACTATTACTATAAATTAAACCCAGTCTTATATCTTAGCTGGGGAATGCCAGGCCTCCACCGTGGTTCGGATTCCACGTTAAACTGTAGGTCCTCCACTTCATCTCACAATCACCCTACCATTCACAATCACCCTACCATTACACATTAGTGTAAGTGCGTATAACCCGAACGGGTAGTAAAACGCGGTGCTAATAATAATAATGATATATCTTAGCTTGGTTCTGCCTTTTGATTTAAAAGTCATTGATTTAATTCCAAGAGGTAATCATTGTAAATCAATTGGTTTCCTTTCATATATCAAAGAGATTTAATATTTTCTTACGAAATAGGATTATTTGTTTATATTGAATTTTATGTTTGCTTTTACAACATTTAATCTTAGTTAATGTTCTTACAAAGCTTATTTGTAGTCCATTTTCCTTAAGCTTATTGTTTCACTGTATTATGTATGAATAAGAAATGGTATTTTTAAATAATATCACTAAATTCAAGGTCATATTTATTATACCAATTTATTTATGATTATGAATAGAATTAATTTTTATAGGTCTACCTACTAGTTGCGTTCAGGTTGAAACAAAATCCTGCTCTTTGGAATTTCTATATTTTTATTATCATGACAGTGCCCCCAGGAGTTTTTTCAGGTGTTTGGATGTGGGTGGGGTAATATATTCACCCAATCTCTGATGTACTTCCCTCTCTCTCCCCCTTTCTACTGGGAAAATTTATGCAGGCATCACTGATTTTGATTAAACAATTTAGTTAGGAAATTAGTTGTAAATTTATGGTAAAATACAGCTGCACTACTTTATTTAGCAATTTTAACATATTAATATAAGATTTATTACTATACTTATAATAAATTTAATTTACTAGCTTACATTCATTCAGTTTCTCCTATCCATCTTTTGAAATTAGTATTTTTCCTTTTATTATTTATTTACTGAGTTAATATATTTGGTTACTTTCTTGTTTAGTTATAAATATATATAAAAGTTTAAAACAAAACACAATTGGACTATCTTTGGAAAGTTAATTTGCTGTAACTTAGCCAGTGTTAATGGAAAGAGTAATGTAACTACAGTTTCCAGTGAAACAAGAAAGTGTAGCCGCAGTGTTGCCAGTTCTGTTGCGGTACCAGTCCGTTAAAGAAACCGGACGACTACTATGCATTCCTTTTACATCATTGGCAGATTACCTGTGGCTCTTGAGAGCTGTTAGCGAAAGTTTGGCTGACTTGGGGCCAAGAGCTTTGCTTTATTTGGCCGCAGCTGTGTCAGACTTTTACATTCCTGCTAATGAAATGGTGAGTTGTAGCACATTCCTCTATGAAGATATAGGCCTAATATGATTAATGTTGGATACATTTTTTTAAACTTGTAGTAAACAATTACATTATTATACATGCAATCATGTCTATTTTATTTTAAATGGATTCAAATACAATTAATATTTACATCAAGTATATAATTGGATTAATTAATTATTACTCAAATCGGTGATTGCATGGCCTAACCTATCATGTGTGGACGGGATTGCTGGTGACGGCCTATTATAGTTCTAATCCCAGTTGGGTATACTAAGAGTATATTTTCTTAAATGGTTTCCCACTCTTCCCTCGTGGAAATGTGAATACATTTCCTCTCAAATTCTAACTCCCTTATCTTTAATACTATTAGCATGATTAACAGGTATTAAGACGCAGTGAACTTGACCTATGGTGAACATTCACTTAAAAACAAATGTAATTAAGATCATCAAAAATGGAATATTTGTTTCAAAAAAAAATTGAAAATGCCTTTTAAAAAGTAGATAATTTTATTTCTTGGTAATATGTATATGCCATAATAAATTATACATGTATTTGTGATATACAATGTATTGTTTTTAAACATGGTGTCAGCCTGCATTCAAGCAATATCAACCGAGCAGTCACCGTCTGTTGACAAAGTGTGATTAGTGTCAACTTCTACGGATAGAGTATGTCATGTGGTCAGCACAACAAACCCTCAGGACATTAATCTCAGTTTTATAGGCCAGATCAGCTACTTTTTCCATTCATTCAGCTCATTTTTCCTCATGAGGCTAAGTTGACCCTGTTCTAGACCCACTGATTCACAGAAAAATCTGGAAGCGACAGGGATCAAACACAAGACCTCTGGATCTGTATCCAGGAACTCTTACCACTAAATCACAGGTCTTATAGTATCAACATTATTTATTTTATTAACTCTCCTTAACTGTTTTCTTGTCCTTTAATAAAATAAATACTTTAGTAATGAAGAAATAAACGGTAACATTGGGTAGAATTTTATTTTTTATAACAGTTGTTTTATGAATTGTTCATGAAAAGCCCACACACAAGATGCAATCTGAGGCAGGACCACCCACCATTTCCCTGCAGTTGGTTCCCAAGGTTCTAGAGCCCCTGGTAAACACCTGGTTGCCTCATGCTTTCGTAGTATCCTTCAAGCTGGAGACTGATGAGTCCTTACTCATCTCCAAGGCTCGTCGCGCCCTCACTAAGTACAAGCACAAGGTGATAATGCACTTAGCTGTTGTTAGATTGGATTACTTTTCATTAACTTGCATATTTCTATAGTTCATAGATGTCCACTATGTTTTTTATAAACTTAATTAATGTCTGAAAGGTTTCACCTTGACTGATTACACTGTGGCCTTATCTAATAAGCCAATGTTTTCTCAACTTTGATACAAATAGCCTTAGGGGGTTCACAACATGAAATATATTTTTAGTAATGATAAGCTTGATAAACATGATGCCATGGACTTATATAAAATTGAATTGAATTTTTGCTTGTAGTTGGTAATAGCAAACATACTACAAACTCGCAAGAACAAAGTTGTCATGGTAACAACAGATTCACACTATGAAATTGTGGTCACTCAAGAAGAAACAAACTCTTCTGTCGAGATTGAAGCCAAGATTGTGGCTGACCTCAAACAGAAACATGACCACTTTATTGCAGTTTCCCATTGCAGGTGAAACACAGTAAAGATTTGCTCATTGCATAAGTAAATCTGCAAGAAAAATAAGTCATTTGAATTATTTACTTTAAGAAAACATCACATTTATAAGTCAATAACCAAGGCTGTATCCGAATAGTCAAGTATACTTGACTTGATGCAGACTTGATGCAGTCTTGATAATTTTACACTTCTCGCGGTTTTCAGTGAAGACTGCATCAAACTATTCAAATGGCAGCACAATTGGGCTCGCAATACTGCTTCTTACCGAATAACTTAGAAACTATGTAAAAGCCATCTATTAGCTCTAATGAAAACGAAATATGTGTGCAAGTCAGTGCTCTAGTAGACGAAACAATAACACTAAAACAATTGCCAGTCAAACACCGCACCAACACTGCGAGAAAACCACATGGCTCATAGCTTTCCGTATCCATGGTTACCAAGACCTCGAGAAGACTGCATCAGTCTAGTCCGCGACTATTCGGACAAATCTACACTTGGTCACGTGATTGCCAATTCAGCTATCAATACCACGAGCCAACGCGACGCCGCATAAGTAGACTATTCAGATACAGCCCAAGTGTTATCAAAATAGAAAATTACTGTTATTATCACTGTTATTTGTAAAATAACAAAAAATCTTCAACAAGAGTTTTTCTTTAAAGAAATACATTATAGCAATGTTAATAAACCTGAAAATTATACATGTAAATGTTTAGAAAAAAAAAATTTATAAAATTTATTATAGATTGAATTATATTACAAACTACATTTTATATCTTGAGGGAACTGAATGGTTACTATGGGCATGCAAAATTTTGACTTGACTTAAAAAAAACACTCTGGATTCAATAATTACAAA
This sequence comes from Timema californicum, assembly GCA_902141385.1. Classification (NCBI taxonomy): domain Eukaryota; kingdom Metazoa; phylum Arthropoda; class Insecta; order Phasmatodea; family Timematidae; genus Timema; species Timema californicum. Next base: position 67,552 of record CABFOW010000784.1, on the reverse strand, counting down.
GCTTCACCAATGAAAATATCGACAACTAACATACTCAAGTATTTCATTTATTTGATTTGAGTTCACTTTAAATTGAAAAGGGGAATTTTGTACACACCTGATGGTTACTATTGAGAAACAACATTGGCATTTTTTGTCGATCTCCTTAAATATGACACATTTCGCAACATTGGTTCATCAATGTTGCCAGTAGTTCCTTCTTACCCCACCACACCACCTTCTGGCACAACTGAAAGCAAGATCATAGCTAAAGCTTTACTCCAAGAGTGCCTTGTCTAGCGTTTGTAAGTTGCAAATGCCAGTTGAGCTTCTTGCATTCTAGATGGATGCTAGATCAATGTAACGTATAGTACTGCTGTATACATTTATAGCATATGTCAGCCACTCTGTCTCGCGAAAATCTCTTGCAAGACAAGACCTTTGAGCGTTTGCCAGATGTAATATGCTAGTGTCTCAATGTGAAGCTTTGGAACTGCCATTCACGTAAGATAAACAGCATCGTGGCAATATTTTTCTGGAGTTCGATTTATTCAAGTTGTTCTAAGCTACTGCAAGCAGTTCATCAAAACACGTCCTTGACATACGATAAACTGTTAAGACATTTGTGAGAATAATCTAATTCACCGACATTATTGGCCAAACCATTTGGTAAGTTTGACGAATCATCACTGCCATGGTCTTCTTCGCTGGCGAACCGTGGCCAACCACACATCTTCCCCTGAAGAGGATGTGTGTTCACGACTAGCATAATACAGGTGAGTATGCAGTGGCCGCTCCAACCCACAACTTTTAAGTGGTATCAAGAATCTACTAGAAATGATCATCTCACAAATGTTCAGACAAGTGTGCGGCCCATTTTATACCTGCAGTTTCCTCAGAAGTAATATTCAGTGTAGTATCCACTTAATTGATTAGAGTTTTAGACTTGACTATTTTTTAAATTGTATTCTACAAAAAATATTATAATACATTCATGTTACGATAGTTTTAGAAATTTTATCAATTCACTTTACAAATTGAATTTTAAAAATTATATCTATCTTCTATAACAACACAATCACTGTGAGGTACTTGGTTAAAGGTTTTTTATATTAAAATAGTTAGGGATGTGCGAATAGGATTATTTATCAAATCAAATCATTTCGAACGAATACTGAATAGTGCAAATCGAATAGATTTTTCTTACATTTTTGATAAAACTAATTTAAATTAGTAAATTCCTATTGAAAATGTGGTTTTATATTTAAGTATACAAAATGCAAAACTTCAGGAAATTGGGAGGAACTTTTGATCCAGTTTTTTAAACAATGGGTTTCATTCACCTAGATCAAGTTTTAAAATTTCATGATAGGTTTTTGAAAGGAATTTGAATTTAAAAATTGCGTGGAGAATGCTTAACTGGGCAGTGTAAAGATTATATTTCTTTGAATTAAAACAGTATTATTATTATTATTAGAAAGGGTAAAATAATGGGGTTATTAATAAACAAGGTCATATTTTGATTCTTTCATAGTTTCTATCATTTCAAAGTGTTGTTCTAATTTTCTAATATGCAAGGCCTACTCTTGTTTGTGTGATAATTAGTACTCAATCCAAAGTTTGGTTGGATCCTAAACAATTCCACGGTCAGCTGAAAACCTAGGCAGCACTGAAAAGGCTTACTAGGTAAATTAGGAGTGCGGTAGTTTCCTGTTGCTTTCCTCACTGAGCCAGAAGGTATTAATGCACATCAGTCTGCCAAGCCCACCAACTGACCCTACAAGCGACATCTTCCCTCCATTCATCACAGGGACTGGCTTTATACTGAATGTTTTTACTAGTCTCACTCATACCTCTCCCACTTTCATATCATACAACAATAAATTTAATAAAATAACACAACAGTAATCAATGATAAAAATTAACTCTTGACCCCCACCCCCCTTAAAATGTTTTCTAGATTTAAAACCTTTTAATTTTATTTAAGTTTGACACCCCTTGAATGTTATCAAGGTTTGAAATCTTTTAAATGGTCTCTAGGCTTGACATCCCTTAAGTACTCTAAGCTTGGGTATCTAGGTTTGACACCCCTTAATTTTTTTCTAGGTATGAAAACCTTTAAATGTTATCCAGACTTGACACCCCTTTATTCTCTATTCTGTCTGGGTCGCCTCCCTGTCCAGCTAACAAGCAACAACAGACTAACAGGTGCACTCAATTGGTTGACCTTGCAATATTGCCTTCCCCCTTTATTTTCAAGGGTGTTTCATTGCAAGCACTTTCACTAGTGGACATGTGGCTCCCAACTGATTGTCTCTTCACCAGCCATTATAAAACCCCCTCCCCCCCCGTCTTTAAAAACTTAGGCAGGCCACAACCTCTTACTTTCTGCCAACATAGGTATTCCTCTCTTGCCTAATATTTAACAAAATACAACTTTTTAACTCTTACCAGATTATTTGGTCTGGCTGGGAGTTTCAAGAGATTTATAACACAACTATTCGCTCTTGCTATTCGGAGTTTCAAATCGAATATTCGGCCGTTAATTACTCGAAATTTTGAATACTCGCATACCCCTAAAAATGGTTCTAGTTCTAGATGGTGGTTTTGAGTTACATAATTTTATTCACATTATATTTGTTATCTTTCCTGTCTGTACCTTCTTCCACATGCAACAAAATGTAAAATGTCATAAAGTGAAAAGAAGTTTTCCTTAAAGAGATATATAATTTTATTCATGTAATTAGTAAAGGAATCAGCCACCTTAGCTCAGTTGGTAGTGTGTCTGTCTACTGAGCTAAAGGTCCCAGGTTTAATTTCCAGAATTGCCGAAAAATGTATTGTTAGTGAAATGTGAGTTTACCCTTATATGGTGATGAATTAACAGCCGGGGACTGGATGTTGTGCCTGGCCTAGTCTTAAGTTAGATTATAAGGTATAGGAAGCTATGGCAGGTCTAGCAAGCCAGTAATGGAAAATATATGGTTTGAATTAAAAACTGACCTAGGCCACAGGCTGGACACAGTAATGGACGTAAAAGAATTAAATGTAGCATTCTCAACTGTCAAATAGAATCTATAAATTTGATTAACCGGCCTCATCGTATAGTGGTTAGAGGCCCTGGCTGCTGTCCCTAATTCCCATGGTCATTAAGGTTTGGTTAATTAGGCTTAGGTTAGGTTATTATCTTCATTGGCTCCACCCCATTATATTCACTACCATCCCCTCATCTCATTGGGACAGGAAAAAGAGCCTTCATGAAAGGATATACGATTAAGTTCATTCAAGTGTCCCTGAGCTACGAAACATTAGTACTGGCTAATTTTTTCACAAACTGAGCAACAGATTGATGTAACCTAGACACACCATTATTATTATTGAGTGTCCAGCCAAATTAAGTTATAACACTCCCCGAATCTTCCGGAGCAAATTTCTAACTTCCCAGTCACTAAATATTACAAACATTATTTTGTTAAGATCACAACTTGATGTAATATTCATGTTTTAGAAACAAACAATCTGAAATTGTGTCACTCTATGAAGGGGTCAGAGGATTTCTACCTAAAGTGATGATCTATTGAGTAGTGAGATCAGATTGGGCCATTAAAAGATCATCTTACACCAGTACAGCTTAAAATTGTTTTGAGACATTTTTGTTGTTTATTCTTCCCATAACGCAATCAAATTCTTGCATATGCACATAACCATGACTCAACTTTGGCTAAAGACACGTGGTAGAGGAGTGGAAAGATGACACGTAAATCACAAGTTGACTTTGGAAATTGAGATTAGTATGTTCAACAGGGACAAATGTACTGAAAGAGATTCAATGGTGAGAATCAACTGGAAGGAAAATGTTCTAGACTCTTGTAAATAAAAGTTGCATTTTTTTAAATGAATATGTGAAAATTCCCTGTTTATCAGGTTGCTGGACACCTGTATTATTGGTTTGTTTAACAATTGAGGTTGAATTAACATTTAGTTGGTTTAAGTTAAACCTGGTTTGTATTGTTAAAGGTGATTATTCCAACTTGAGATAATTCACAAGCACCATGTAAGTTATATATTTTTCAGAAAATAAAATGTATTCAATGTTTGAGTTATTTTTTTTTATTATGGTAAATCCCACTATAGAAAAAAATGTTTAAAAACATTGCATTTCATGCTAGTGTGCCATGATTATCAGACTTGCTGCCATAATAGAAGATTGTAAAGCCTCGTTGACACAATCCAAGTATATTTAGATGCTGACCGCGCATCACTTGGATCGTGTCAACAATTCATCCCAGCCCCTTGGACGGGGAGGCTATATCCAAGTTGAGTAGGACGGTGGCCAACTTACTTGGATCCAAGTCGAACTTTGATGGGATTCAAAATGGCACCATCTCAAAAAATTGAGAGAAACCCGTAAAAGGAATGTTATAAAAATAATCAAATAGATGGATAGGAAAAATATAAGGTTCATGGAACTGAATGAGGCAAAGGGGGTGTTATGGATTGTAACGAAGAGCAGATATTGCAGTTCTCGTGTTTGTATCAACTTTATTTTTGCACTGCATCGTCATGTTGTATACACTCAAGTTCTTGAATTAATGGTTTAATGGATCCTAGCAACTTGCACAGTAGTTAATCGTAGATGAAAGTGTCATCTTCAAACTACTTCGCAAAATAAATTTGAGGAAGCTTCAAAAGCCATCCAGTTCCAGGTCTAAACTTTTTATTTTGTGGATTTCAACTTCCTGTGTGAGAATATCAGTGACTGCTCTGATACCCTCCAAAACCAAATCCGCCATCTTTTTGATGTGTACATGATTGTCCAAGTGACTAACTTGGCAACTTGGCAACTTGGACCAATTGCACTTGACCCAAGTTGTGATCCAAGTATACTTGGACTGGGTCAACGTGGCTTTAAGGCGATTGGGGTCTCCCGAAATGCGGCGGTTTATGGCAAACTGCCCACCCCCCTCTGGGTAGCTCTGAAAGCATTTTAATTACATCTAAAACTCCCAACATTTAGTGTGTTAGGGGGGGATTTAGGTCTGGATTCATACAAATTAACATTGAAATTGGATTTAAAAAAATGGCTAAATCTACACTTAGTTAGTAAATACAGAAAATTGTCAGAAATCACATAGGCAGTAGTTTTCCAGCTAAGTCAAGAAACTTCATGTGGCAGAGAGAACCAACCCAACCCCTAATTGAGTCGCCAGCACCCATAAAATAAACTATTTAAAGTTAATTTGTTTGTCCCACATCTGTTGATAAGGTGTGGTGTTTGTGGGTATGAAACCCAGAAGTCTTGGGATATATAGTTCAAGGGTCTTAATCAATACCCACTGGCCAACAAGTGTTTCCTGGAATTTCATCTTCTAGAAGGTTTGTTCTTCAATAGTCTTGCAAACAAGTAGTCATGGTGTCTACTCAACTTCACCAATGAAATCCCCGACTTTTTCCCTGATTTCCCCTGATCATTTCCTAAAATTCCCCACTAAAATGTATGTAACATCCTTCTAACTCCCCTCCCCCCTCCCTTCTCTACTAGTTTTACTATTAATATGTTTTATGAATAATATAAGTTTTAAAATTTGAATATTTTTTAAAATTTGTATTAAAATTGTTTACTAGGAATTAAAAATATATTACACAGCTACAAACAAAAAAATGACATAATTTAATGATTATTGTATTTCATATTTTGAGTAAAATATCATTTTCCCGGATTTTTATTGTGATTTACCAAATTCCCGGCTTATTCCCGTTTTTTCCCGATCACTTCAAATTCCCGGCTAATTCCCGTTTTCCCTGATTTTCCCGGATGGTAGACACACTGTCTACAGTTCTCTAGTCTTCTCTGCTTTTTACAATGATCAATAGCAGCTCGCGCTCGGATCCGAGACAAGTCACAAAATGGCCAGGCTTACTGTAAGACTATTTGTGATCACTATCGCTATGTGAAATTTAATGTTTGACTATAACATGGTCCAACACATCCCTCAGCAGACAAAATAGAGAAAACCAGGGCTAGGCCGATATTGGCATAATCGGTTTTTATCATGCATATTTTAGGACGATAATTCAAATCTATAAATATATTCAAATAGTCTCTTGCATGTAAACACAAGTTCTTTAATTCTGTATTAGATACTTTATTTTATAGCAAACAGCAAAACCAACATTCTAAACAAAATAAACCATTCAATTTTATTTACCTTAAGGTTAATTTCAAATTATTAAACACCTGATAAATATAATTATTTACATAACCATAAATGATTCACACAACAAACATGTCCAAGCCAATGCATCATTATTGTGCTAATGTGTACTCTAGGTGATAGTTGCACAGAACCACATTCAAGAGTCCCATGTTTTCTTCGTGGTGCGAGACAAACTGGTCGTGCCCATCTCACGCAACTAAAACCTTGTCACTGACTCTAAGGGCCAGTTTCATAGTCAAATTTAGTACGCCTCAAGTGCGGCGCTACACTAAGTTCATGACGACACCTACCTAAACTCGAATGGAATGGGCCGTTCTTGCATAGGAAACTGGCCCATTCCATTCGAGTTTAGGTAGGTGTCGTCATGTACTTAGTGTAGCGCCACACTTGAGGCGTACTAAATTTGACTATGAAACTGGGCCTAAGAGTGAACCAAGCTATTAAGTTCTCTTGTGGTTCATATGTATGTTCTACTTGAGAAAGAAAAGTATTTCTTTATGAGCCGACGTTCGTTTCCGTATGTTGCATGTACTCCATATTTAAGCATAATGACAATAGGATGCGAGAGCTACTTGCCAAGACGATATTAAGTGCTTCTAAGATAATACAAGGCATACTAGGAACTGAGTGAACATAAGTTATAAGGAATTAAGTGTTAAGTTAATTNCCCCCCCCCCCCTCTCAAAAATGCATTTTAGATCGGTTGCCAAATTTTTGTAGAGCGTGATTGTGTACATTAATTTGTTCTAATAATAGTGTTATTTATACCTTAGGTCCTTTGAGGAATATTCTTTGGACATTGTTCTTTAATATGTGTATATATATGTAATCAATGTAACCAGTCAGCCGATTTGATAACCAGCCTCATCGTTGGGATGCTATTTTGTACCGTCGCCCATTATCTTCTTGTCTTCATCATACGGTGTCGTCCACAGCAGTCAGTTGGTTCCAGTAGAGAATCTCGAGGTTATATAGATAATGGTAGGGGTAGATGGACACAGCCGATTAAAGAGATACTATTTAGTGTAGAATTTGAAGTTTTATTTTAACTGAATATTATACATGTTGGTACCATGGTTACTTAATTTAGAGACAAATTATTTATGACATTGATACGAATAATTATTTAGCATAATGGTTGTTTAGCCATCTGGTATAACTCTCCTTTCACCCATCTCGAAACTCTCTTAACACGTTACGAAAGGTACTTAGTGAATACAGGTCTTTCCTCTTTACGTGCTAACCAGCCAGTCTCCGTGTCGCGCCTGACGCTTTCCTTCCAAATAGGGTCAAACACAGATGCTAAATCGAATGTGCCGATTGGCCAGGAGTCCGCGCCAAAACCTCCCCCTCCCCTGAAAGACCAGACGTGCATCTGCCAGCTTCAGTTATTATTAAATACATTGCACTATGCTTAAAATGAAAAGTAAAAGTAATAAATTTGGATGAATAATATTCCAACAAAGACTTTAAATAATGAAAAACTATAAGTTTAAAAGTTTAAAGGCCTGAAAATGAAATTTAAAACATGTATTGCTTATAACTTTGGTTATGATGTATATAACTTATAATTACCATAAAACCCCACACTTTCTTATAATTAACCAATCGATAGTAATAAAGAGAATTAAATTAGGCCTGACAAATTGGAAATGAAAAATGTATTTATCAGTTTAGTACTCTCAGTATCTTTAGTGCATTAATATGTAAAAGGCGAACTAATATATTATTATTAGCACCGCGTCTTACTACCCGTTCGGGTTATACGCAGAATATAATTTTATACATGAAATGGTTGAGAGCTAAGGGCCAAAACACTGACCACTTTACATCAATTCTACTATTGTAATTTTAGGATAGGTAGGTAATCTTCATCGCATGCGCGTTGAACTCTGCACGTTGTTGATTTGAATTAGAGTATATTTCAGTCTTGGTTAATTTACATCAACTCTTGTAATTTTAGGATAGGCAGTGAGTTAATCTTCATCGCATGCGCGTTGAACTCTGCACGTTGTTGATTTGAATTAGAGTATATTTCAGTTGTGGTTAATAAGTCTCATGTGTCTTGTTCAGTATTATTTTGTCACGTGATATTGTTTATGGGTCTTTCCTTGGTTGGTCCAGATATTTGGGTTATAATAACTTTACTTTGGACACCTCATCTCCTCCCACCCTACCCTTAAGTTTAAGGGGGGGAGGACTCTGTGTAGAGTTCCTTGGCCCTTATTTCTGAAACCGCGTACGATTTGCCTGTCGCGCCTGGCTCGTCCACCCACTCTGGTTTTGGACTCGTGTCCATGCGCAATCGCTGTGCTCTCGGTTCTGGGGTTGTTGAGAGCAAGTCGAGGTCATTGCGATATTATCACGCGCAGGAATGAAGATGTTTCTTTTTATGTACAGTTGTGTAACCGAACCAAGGGGTAGAATTAGAGTCCTGAATAAAGACTTGTGTGACATCTTCATACAACCCTTCATAACTTGTCTTGTGCCATGCCCCAAGTCTGGTGCGTGAACCCCTACTATCGACACCGGTGAAAACGGGGGCTGACACATTGTCTCTTATAGAGTCAGAAGGTTCCACAAGGTGTGGGCACACAGTCAGTCTCTTGTTATACATTTCCAAGTCATCATGCAATTATTCATTTTATTAATGGTTTTATAATTGTTACTGTAGTTTTAATGTCCTTAATTATTATTAGCACCGCGTCTTACTACTTGTTCGCGTTATACACACACTTATGTGTAATGGTAGGGTGATTGTCAGATTTAATAGAGAACCTACAGTTTAACATGGAATCTGAACCATCGGCAAAATCTACAAATTTCATAAGGGCTTATCAGCCCTGCTCAAGTAAAATCCCTAACACATTTAAATGACATACTGAAGCTTCATTTTCCACCATTCCCCATACGTACTGTTCAATAGACCCGCACATAAAATTCAACATCACAGACCAAATAATTGATATACAAAAAGGTATTTCCAACCAAAAAATGTAATAACAAAAGGCCAGTTTCAATGACTTTTATTAATCCTCCCAGATGTATACAATATTTTTATAAGCTTTTTAATAATAAAATAATTGAATGTATTTTTTTAACGTTTCCTCCTCAACTGCAAAGAATTTCTTCGCAACCAGTTAGCACGTCTTGATCCACCAGTAGTCTGGCTGTAGCGATGGCCTTTACCCAATCCACGGGATTTACGACCAGCAGATGTTTTACCGCGTAGTTCACGGTGTTTATGAACAGAATTACATATCCAATTAGCTTTTGGATCTCTACGTATAGCCTAAAAGAAAAGAAAATGTTTTAAAGCACAAACTCATGAAACCATAGCAAAGATAATAAATAGGCAGTTTGATTCAAGTATCTTGATAGATTAATAGATCAATAATAAAGGAAAATTATCTTGGCTGTATTCTCAGTAATTTAATGGAATTGACACATCAAAATCCATCAGAGTGGTGCATGATCCAATCATCATAGAAACAGCTAGACAAAATTATTTCCCTTGTGTCAAGAGATTTAGGCATAATTCATTACCAAAAACAAATTCAAAATAACCAACACCTGTTTTACAAGGACAATGGTTATTAACAAAAGAATTCCACCAATTCTATCAATTTCAAGAAAAGAAATATATGGCTGTATTAAATTAAACATTGAAATGATAGAACAAGGCCTCATACTTATAATTCATTCACGACCAAAGTTTACTTGGATGACAGCTCAAAATGTTACTGGAAACTTCTAATTAACATAGCTTCAAAATGGCGACCAACGAATTTAAACCATATGGTTGAACATGATGGTAAACAAGTTTTTTACAATGATGCACCCACGCAATTGGTGAAACTATTTTCAGTTAAATATTTCAAAATACAATAAAATAATCATAAAATCATTTATTGAATGTAAAAAAATTACAAGAATTTTTCTCTTTTCCAAGGAAATTCAAGTTAGATAAAAAGAAATGATCTAAAAAAATTAAACAGTATGAGAAAACTTAGTTTACGCTATTTTAAAAATAATATAAAACAGATAATTAAAGATCTTTACATTTATAACAAAACAGTGATCTTTTACAAGTGTTGGCAACCTAAAGCCTAAACATATAATTTTCGAACTGTCATCCAGGTAAAACTTGTAGTGAATGGACTTTACCGGGAAACTGAAGGCTTAAGGGTCCACAATTAAAACACATAGCTATGTAATTTTCCGGATGTATCAGTCTCCTTAAGAAGAAAATTAAACACAGACCGGGCAACCACAAAACTATAACAAATAAGTCAACTTGTTTCAACTATCTTGATAGATTAATATAATTGATAGTGAAGGAAGCCAACCTGAAAGGATAGTTAGGTTAGGCCTATGTAGAAAAAACACCTCTTAGTTCTTAAACTATTCCACTATTATACTTCACACGTTGTTTTAAATTTTCAGAGATATTATCATTTGAAGAAAGACATTAAAAACACAAAGAGATACTATTTAACCGTTTTTAGAATTAGTTGAAATATGTAACTGAAAACTCGCAGTGTTGCCAAATATATGTAACCTAAAAGGGTTTGAAAAGATAAATAGCTTGCAGATAATTAATAACTAAAAAAGGACTAAGAGGGACTATACTTTAAACAATAAAAATAAATTGATTTGTTGTGAGTTATTGCAAATGGTTGTCAGGAATACTCCGAGTACTCTGGGGTGTAGCAGGAATCAAAGTCCTTACTGTGGGTGTTAGCATGGGAAGAAACTAGTTTATCTAGATTTGTGTTGTTGGTAACGAAGCGTTGATTGTTCGTGCGTTCTCTCAGGTCTTAAGAGTCAAACATATTCAGCTTTTTAATTGTTTTTAGATGTCATACAATGTGTTTAGTGTAATTGTTAAGAAGATAATGGAGAAGTGTTTTTTTTCTATCTAGGCCTAACCTAACTATCCTTTCAGGTTGGCTTCCTTCACTATCAATTACTTTACATCATTGTACAGTGTGGCCACACTGTCTTATTTCAAGCCATTAGGCACGAATTAATTATATTATTGCTAGATTAATAGGTATAAAAAAACCCACCTTAGTGGTGTAGTTAGCTAATGCACTAACTTTGTGTTAAGCTAAACTGCCACGGACAGGGAGATCGAGGTTTGAATCTTAGTTGGGTGAACTAGAGGGGTTTTTTCCTAAATAATTTTCCACTCTCCCTCAACGAGACTGTGGGTTCACTTCCTTTAAATTCAACTTTCCTAAATCCTAGCCCTTTAGTGTAATTAATAGTACTGAAGTGTTTAGTAATAAATAAAATGATAGAATATTAGGAAAATGATAAGAACACAAATAAAAGTAAAAACACTAACACATATTTACACACTTCAATATTTCAAAGTAACTTGGCATTGAAATATTGAAGTGTGTAAATATATATTAGTAACATAGCATTGAAATATTGAAGTGTGTAAATATATATTATGTTTTTACTTTTATTTGTGCTCTACCATTTTCCTAATATTCTATCATTTTATTTATTACTTGATGTTTGTAATTTTTTCATACATAGCACCTAAGTGTATAACCCTAATGGGTATTAAGATGTGGTGGTTAAAATAATGTGTATATATAAAAACAATAAAGGAAAAATATCTTGGCTGTATTCTCAGTAATTTAATGGAATTGACACATCAAAATCCATCAGAGTGGTGCATGATCCAATCATCATAGAAACAGCTAGACAAAATTATCTCCTTTGTGTTAGAGATTTAGGCATAATTCACCACCAAAAACAAATTTAATGGCACCTAAAGGATGTATATAATTATTCATTGAGAGGATAGAAGAACTACTTACCAGAAAACTGTAGGCCTTTAGGTTCTCAATTAAAACACAACAAAACACATAATTATATAATTTTTGGGGTATATCAGTCCCCTTCCTCAGCAGTACAGAGAGTAAACACAGACTAGGCTACAGCTGCAGTAGAGAGTAAACACAGACTGGGCTACGGCTGCAGTAGAGAGTAAACACAGACTGGGCTACGGTGCAGTGCAGAGAGTAAACAGACTGGGCTACGGTGCAGTGCAGAGAGTAAACAGACTGGGCTACGGCTGCAGTACAGAGAGTACACACAGACTGGGCTACGGCTGCAGTACAGAGAGTAAACACAGACTGGGCTACGGCTGCAGTACAGAGTAAACACAGACTGGGTTACGGCTGCAGTACAGAGAGTAAACACAGACTGGGTTATGGCTGCAGTACAGAGAGTAAACACAGACTGGGTTACGGCTGCAGTACAGAGTAAACACAGACCGGGCTACGTCTGCAGTACAGAGAATAAACACAGACCGGGCTACGTCTGCAGTACAGAGAATAAACACAGACCGGGCTACGTCTGCAGTACAGAGAATAAACACAGACCGGGCTACGTCTGCAGTACAGAGAATAAACACAGACTGGGCTACGTCTGCAGTACAGAGAATAAACACAGACTGGGCTACGTCTGCAGTACAGTACAGAGAGTAAACACAGACTGGGCTATGGCTGCAGTGCAGTACAGAGAGTAAACACAGACTGGGCTATGGCTGCAGTGCAGCACAGAGAGTAAACACAGACTGGGCTATGGCTGCAGTACAGTACAGTACAGAGAGTAAACACAGACTGGGCTACGGCTGCAGTACAGTACAGAGAGTAAACACAGACTGGGCTACGTCTGCAGCACAGTATAGAGAGTAAACACAGACTGGGCTATGGCTGCAGTACAGTACAGAGAGTAAACACAGACTGGGCTAAGGCTGCAGCACAGTACAGAGAGTAAACACAGACTGGGCTATGGCTGCAGTACAGTATCAGTATCGAAGTGACCTATCTAAGCATGACGTATAGCAGTCTGTATTTTATTCTACTATACTGAAGGGGACAGACATACCCTCCAAATAACACAACAATGTGTTCTAAATGTAAACTTTGGGGCCTACAGTTTTATGATACGTAGGCCTATCGTCTTAATATTCAGTTCATTTAAAAAACAATCTTTGGGGCTTCATATGTATTCAAAAACCCTTCCTCTTTTATGTTAAAGTAAATGGATGATAAGAACCAGTTCTTCAATTCTAATTATATTCCTAAGACATCAACTTTAATACATTTCCATGAATCCAAACCTAAGATTTATTTACCAGTATATAATGACCAGTAACTTTAATCATACTGATATGATTGATAGCAGATTGAAATATGTTAAAATAGTTTTGTTTGGTTTGGACAAGATTGCTGTTCTTTAAATTGAAATAAGACACCTGAACACAGGAATCGAACTTAGGAGCTTTGACTTATACGCCAATGTCAAAAATTCCCGGTTTGATTCCCATATTCAGACAAGAATGTAATATTTATACACAGCTTTATCTGGGACTAAAAGATATAAAATCTTACCATTTATTCCATCATTAAAGTAAAATAGGTAAATCAATAATATGGCCACTATAAAGTAAATGTTAACTCAAGTCTGAATGATGCCAATTCATTTAACGCTAGAACTTTCAATTTAGTAGGATACAATTGTAGAGCATCAAAATACCCAAGTGTTAAAAATGTGTGTGCTTTTGCTTTGACCAAGATTCAAACATTAATCTCGCAGAAGAAGGGGGTCCTGCGTGTAACAAAAATCACTGACACCAAGGTTGAGTAGTAGTTGCGTGAGTTTGGAAGAAGATAAAAAAAAATCAAGAAAGAAATGTGAGGCATAAAAATTATCTTTTTTAAATTGAGGATCAACCATATTTTTAAAAACAGCTTTATTATTAAGATTTCAGCCATTGAACTTCCCACACAATCTTAATGCTTGTTATTCTAACAAGAAGATCTCTCCTTAACATTGTTCGCCTTAACAATTTTAGCACCTTGCTCAGTGACACAGGTTGAAATAACTTTGAAAATTGTTGTTTTATACATAATTTTTCCGGAAGTATGTAGGCTTTGACCTCATTATGTTTATTTTATGTATAAAGATTGGTTAAGTGACACATTCACACCCCCAATAACCTACACTCAATCCTCGAAAAGAAAAAATTGTAATTTACCTTATGAAATGGATCAACCAATATAATCTCAAAATATTTGTATGTAGAATCCTGAGCAACCCAGTATGAATTGAGGACACGAAGGCCACCACAACGCCTTCCCACACGCTCCTGTTGACAAAAGAAATTTTTAAGTTGTGTGTACTTAAATAAGTACCATTTACTCACCATGTTTGGTTGTGTTGCTTCAGACATCCAAGGAAGTTAGGAGTACAATCACAAAATGATCATAAAGATGTATATCATCATTTGCTTAATGTTTTTCACACACATTTAGAATTATTTTAAGTGTTTTTTCTTCACTCTCGGTTTATTTTCTTTAAAAATACAAACCGAAGTTACTTATGTTTACATTTAATCATAACTTATTAGTGAATTAAAGTGTATTAACATAATACGAACTTGTTTTGGGGAGGGTGGCTTTTGAATTCTAAAACTTAATTGTCGGTATCATTAAAGTTTAACAATGTCTGACAAAATTTTACACATTTCCTTTCTTGCAGAAATCTCTATTAGCTCTTCCTTAATGAGATAATCATTGGTTTTTATTTTCTACCCACCTCTGCTACAGACTGTAGGTTTCGAGTGGGCTTCAACTGATTCACACCATGGCTCTTGGGTTTCCCATAAGTGGCACCCTTTGGCACAGGTCGCTTGCGACCTCCTCGTCTAACACGAATACGGTAGATGATGTAACCTTGAAACCAATTTGTCCACATTAGGTTCCTAAGTAGCCAGGACCTTCAAACCAAATCATAAAGAATGAATGCAGCTACGGTACTTTTAGGACACAATATTTTCCTCCCAACTTAAAGACCTAGTAATAAAATGTCTAATGATTGTGTTTCAGCATACAATATTATCCTCAATGTCATTAGGATGGTGATGCATGAACTTAAGGGTTCATCATAAACACAAACATGGTTTACAACTTTAAATTATTAATTAGAGACAGGTCAAATCCACTATTTTGTGAATCTGAATCCGAATAGAAATTCCAATTTAACTTTTAATCCCAAATTCAAATCTTGGAAAAATTAACATGATATATAAATAACCGAATGCTAACATTCTTATAATACATTCATTATAACACTCATACATTCAATTTAGTATTAAATTACTGGTTTGGGGCCTGGTTAAATTTGTCCCATAATTATAAATGGTTTAGAACCATCAATGAGAGTTCTTAGACACATTTAATTTGAAATATTGAAGAATTTTATAAAATAATAATTTTGGCACTAAATACTTTCCTAGTCGACATGAGAGTAATTATTTTATTGCCATGAAAATGATATATAGAAAACCCTAAAGGCAATAAACACACTATAGAGCCTGAATAGGGCTTAAAACAATGTAAACAAACCTTGCTTTGCACGGTATCCTAGCCTACGTGCCTTGTCAGGGCGAGACGGCCTTGGAGACCTGTGCATCTTGGTGAGCTGGCGGTACTGCCAGCATCTTATACGAAGAAGAAATCTTAAAACATCACTTTGTTTCTTCCGATACAGTTCCTGAACATACTTATATGCCCCCATGTTGAACGGGGCCTATCCCGTTCTGTATGGAAAAGAGATCAACAAAGTTCATACATCGGTTGAGTATATGCAAAATATTTCTGCTCCCCCCTGTAGCCTACTTTATAAAAGTTTCTTCCTGTCAGAATCTTATTAAATTTGTAATATAGTAATGTTTTTAAACAATCAATATTATTATAGTAGTTCCCAAAACTACAAATATTTGGTGTTAAAATAACCATGGTAGGCTATAATAAATAAAAAAAAGCAAAAATACAATTATAGAATTTCAATTTAAAGTAGGCCTACCAATAAAATCACAAATATTTTTTTTTAAATAAGTCAATATGAATAATAATATTATTATTAGCACTGCGCCTTACTACCAGTTCGGGTTATACTCTGGCTTATATATAAAAGTGTAGCTGACACACACAAGTGAGCATAATGTTAGTATTGTTATCAGAACTTGATAACATTACTCAGTGGCAACTAGGCCTATTCAGAAAAAAACAGTATCCTCACAATCAATAGGATGGTGATGCATGAACTGTTGGTTCATCATAATAGGCCTTAACTTGCACAAACTTATCAAAATATAAGAACATTCCACCAATTAAGCAAAGAAGAGAAAAATATATAACAATTTTGGAATGGTATTATGATTTAACTTCTAGTTACGGTTTTATATAATATTTGTACTCTTGTCAAACCAATATTTTATGCCGATACATTTTGACCTGTTTATAACGAAAATTGTGTAACTAGGTCTCTTGATTGAGCCGATATTTTACACATAACAGTATGTCAGAAAAACTTGCTCAAAACAAAATTGTTACAACACAAAACATTTAAAATAACAATGGGAAATAATATATATAAAAAAAACTGACACATTGAAATTTCTATTATATTTAGTTTCAAAGAAATATAAAAGCTGGACCAAAAGATGCTTCCAATCCATTTTAGAATGTACAATGTGTTTGTACTATTGGCAGTAAAGAGCACAATAGTCCCCAGTGACTGCAACGTCAATGTTAAGGCCCCGGCACAAGAAACTATCTGTGTCCCCTGGCCCATAAGAAATTCTACTCATGACAGTTTCAATCAATGAGATGAGATAGTAAGAAACTTCATCCGACAAAAAAAAATCTACAGCAAGGCGTGTCAAGCAGTCAGCCGATTATAAGAGAATTAAAGAAACCAAAAACAACTTAGTTGAGAAAACTTCCAGTGTATGGGCCTGCTAAAATGTAGGTTAAGAATCATCATGAAAACGAAAAGAGCACTTTTAATATTATTGACAATAGGGGTGTACCCTACAAAAGCAAGGCCCATATTTATAAGAGCTTTGTATTTGTCCGAAAACATTTTCCTGAAAGACGCTCTTCCTGGGCTGTCTATAGATTTTTAGAAAAATGTTTCTGAAATAGCTCCACATATAGCCATCTTTTCATTTTGTATATATTTCTACAGCGACAGATCCTCTCATTGCAATTCGTTCTTTTGATTCAATATGCATGTACATAAATTACTCGGTTGCGATTGGTAGTCCGTATAAAGTTAAGTTGGGCAACATCCACGTAGTAAGGATTGTGGCATAAGATTTCTTAAGGACCACGGACCTATGAGTACGAGTGTGTCGAGACCTTTAGACTGTTAGTGTATGATATGTATAAGTCATAAAACATAAGTGTAATAGACATACAAGTGAGCATTATGTTGGTATTGTTATCAGCACTTGATAAAATTATTCAGTGGCAACTTGGCCAATTCAGAAAAAAACAGTATCCTCACAATCAATAGGATGGTGATGCATGAACTGTTGGTTCATCATAATAGGCCTTAAACTTTACAAACTTATCAAAATGTAAAAACATTCCACCAATTAAGCAGAGAGGAGAAAAATACATAACACAATTTTCGAATGCTGTTATGTTTAAAATTATAGTTATAATTTTATATATCTGTACTCAGTCAACCCAATATTTTATGCTAATACAGTTAGACTACTGTATAGTACGTAAATTGTTTAAGTATCTTGATTAACCCTATATTATACATAACTGTATGTCAGAAAAACATGCTCAAATACAATTGCTACAAAAACACAAAAAATGAACCTTTAAAAGAATAATGGTGAAATAATATACATATTAAACTAAACTGACACATTGAAATTTTTATTATTATATTTAATCTCAAAGAAATGTAACAGATGAATCAATAGATGCTTGGATAAACTTTAGAAATACAAGAACGTGTAACTCACCTATCTAACGTAACCAGTCAAGAATACCGGAAAAAGAGCTTCTCTTATGTTTGCCGGATATAGAGTTACATATTGAAATCAGTGTTGTCAGACCTACATAAAAGATCAATTTTCTCAGCAAAATTACGCTACATAGCAAGCAAAGCATTACAGAAGAACTTTATAAAGAATAATATATTAAATAAATAAATAATACATTCAAAACTAGCTAGTAAGTTGATATTATTTAAGCTAATGTGCATGGAAATATATAGTAGTTTGAAAACGCAAATTGAATAATCAAGCAATGTGTGTAAATGCGAAAACGCAAATTGAATATTCAAGCAATGTTTGTAAATGCAGACTTTTGTTTATGTATATTTTGCAGTATGCTTTTGCTTGGAACATTAATTTAGACTAGGTATAACCGAAAGCATTTATTTTATAGAAATACTCAGATAATTTTTTTAATAAGGAATTTTAATAAAAATATGTCTATGTTACATAACACATAAGTATTTAAAATAGTAACGTAAAATTATACCTTTGGAGAGGGAAGTAAGTAGAAATATTGCGAACAAAAATATTGCTAAACTGATAATATGTAACTGTTAAAATAATTGTCCGGTTATTTATCCTTAGAAGGGTCATTAGTTGGTTCCTATGGCACAATAGCCTTGGTCATAATTGGTAAATGAATTGTTCTAAATAAAAATATAATATCTAAATGTGTTGGCTATAGTTAATGATACATTTTGATGAATAATACGGTGCATCAAAGGGACTTTCTGGTTCCCATTATCAAAAAATGGCGGTATTTACTTAAAACTTGTAAGATATGTAAAACTGA
Organism: Timema californicum; assembly: GCA_902141385.1. Classification (NCBI taxonomy): domain Eukaryota; kingdom Metazoa; phylum Arthropoda; class Insecta; order Phasmatodea; family Timematidae; genus Timema; species Timema californicum. The sequence continues at coordinate 48,666 of CABFOW010000784.1, read as the reverse complement.
ATAATAGACATTTTTACATATACAGAAAGGAAAAAAATAGCACTACACTCCATCAAAGAGTATAAATGAACACTGTTACAGAAACATATTGGGGAACATTTCAGTACACCAAGGAACGTAACAAGTAACATCCTAATTCAAAGAATTCCGTCTAAAAAAATATATCTACTTATATCTCGAAAATTATTGTGTTTATATAAATGTATTTTTAAACTTTTTTAAATCTTAAATACTTCTACAACCTTTTCATGATGGGCATAGGCGTGTGCAGTAGGGGTGCCATGGGTGCCGGATACCCCCACTAGTAGTCAGTATGTCCTTTAATGGTTCTGGGTACCACGACTTCAATTTTTTGGAATATAGAATTCCAAGAGATGCGGCCTACTGCTTTGCTTGCAGGTGTTTTTCTATCAACAATAGTTCAACTTGTGAGTTCGAATATGAAGCCTTTGATTTTAACATAATTATATTTATAGCATAAGCCTACAGAAAGATTTTAAAAATATAACATGCGAGAATCCAGTGTCATAGGCCAAGTTTGGTTAGTTAGGAAAGCTAAAAGTTTCGGTCCAACTAGAACAGGCTCCTAAAACTGCATTTCACATTGAAAACAAAAAGGACGAAATAAAGCTGTTCGCAGTTTACCCTGTTTTGGATATTCTCATACAGGGTTTGAATGATAAATTTAGTCAAGAAACAAGCAGGTAATTTGTGCTACAAGAAAGATTACGGGTCTAAGCCTAGGTCCTAGCAATTGGGAAACTAGAAATTTCAAACTCTTTCCACGTAGTTTGACGTAGAAATATCAGAACTGGAAGCATAAATAAGGCTTACAAAGTTTCTTACAATACTGGTAACCAGCTGAACGTGCGAGAGGAACTCCTCCAAGTTGACTATAGTGAAATACAAATTTCGCCCAACAATGCGATAGAACTGGCTACAAAACCTCCTTGTTCCATTCATCGGACAAAGGCTGGCTGTGAACAACGATATGGATGAAATTATTGAATAGTTTAAAAAATGGCGCACTTCAACAGATGTATGGTATAGCAATTTTTTTAAATCGGTAAGATAAAACATTTTTTTATTTTTTTTAGCAATGCCCTGTGGTCGCCTATGATGATAGGTCATTTCGTATCTAAAATATTTAGAGAGGTGTGATCAAAATTGGAGATATCTACTCACGTAAAGTACACTATCTATGAAGAGTCATTTTGCTATCTATAGATTAAACAGACACAGGGTCTTCCGCAGTTGCCTCCTCCCCCTACTCCCAATATCGTATAAATATTATAAGTAGGTTAATCTCGCCCAACAGTGTTCTTAATTAGCGCTCAAACAGTGGCCCAGACAACAAACAGAAAGTTATAGAATACCGTATAACTAATAAACTAATTACTCGCGCCCGTCACCAGGACACCTGTTGTCTTTAGGCTTGATAGTTTGGGACTTGAGCGAACGATTTCAGCAGCATTTTCCATTCAAATCGTCAAGGTCAAGTATCCACCCACGAATTAGGATAAATTTGAAACATCTTATTAATTTTGTATCTTACTTTCATAAGGCAAGTAATGCCTTAAAAGCGTGTTTTGAGGCTTCAATTTAATAAATTTTCCCAGAGGAGGATCCCCAGAACCCCTGCCAAATCGGGGGAGGGGGGTATTCCATATCCCTTAGAATATCTGGTTGCCCCCACCTCCACCCCGGAGAAAAATCATTATGGTGCCCTTGAACGGATACCATTTATAATCAAAATCGTGAAAAAGGATTTCGATAAAGTCAATTGTTTCACTTTTAAACCTAAAGTAAACTACCCTTAATTCGAGGGTTGTGTATCTGATTCCAAAAACATATTTAAAGAATCTTATTAAAATCTTAGATACCACGCACGTTTTATCTCAATCGAAGGTGGTGGGGGGGAAGGGGCATGGTTACAATTCTAAGCCGAGACACAGACTGATGGCTACGCTAAAACCACTCTATCAGGTTCACGGTGTGTGGGTCATGAAACGTTGCCATCCTTTAAAAGGTCAAGATAGATTTTTTTTTTTCATGAATCCTTCCTTCAATGTCTCGTAGGAAATTAAAGAGGTTGACTCTCAACGTAATCATCCTAACTGGCAAACCCCTTGCGATGAGACCATTGGGAAAACCTAGACGCAGATGGTAAGATAAAATTATAATCTACCTGAAAGAGATAGGGTGTAATGGGGTGGATTTGATGAAGAGATAGGTGGCATACTTTCGTAAATGGGGCAATGAACTTTTGTGTTCCTTATGCTATAGATAGAGTAACTGAGTAAGTCTGACATTAGGGGTTGCTTTGACACTGATTCACTTTGATATTTAATTATTCAATGAAAATATTAAGAAAAATAAAGGAAATTAAGGAATACTATTTTGCACGCATTTATTAGGAGATCATGGGGTGGGAGTTGCTGCTTAATTTAAATTTATTTCTCTATTTTTATTATAATCAATTTTGTACAGGTATTTTGGCATCCTATTATTAGTTTTATTATTATTAATTTATTGCGTCACGCAAGGGGTATTTTATTTATATTATACAGAATAAAACTAAGGGCACAAATTTTAATTCTCACCTAGGGCACATGGATAATGTTACCGGCTCTTAACATTAATATGCATGTTATTAATATTCAATGAGAATTATAGGTTACGCTGCATAACATTTTTATATAGGTTCTTTAAACTTCAGTAATGCTTTTTATTATAGTGTTATTACTGAGAGTGATAAGCTGGTTGGACTTATGCATAACGCTAAATGAGTAGTGTGTAGCACATAGTGCGCAAGTAGTTGAAATTTATAGTGACAGTGAATAGTGTACAATGCACACAGTTTATTCAACTTTAAATTTGCGTATGTTATGCATGGAATTAGACTTGAGACGTATCAGTCAATGATGCTGCAAGAAAAGAATATAGCCTTAAATGTAATTATACAAGTGGAGGAAAATAACTTCTGTGCTAATCTTCATATTTGAAATGTCTTGTGGTAGCCATCCTTGTTTACTATTCACGAATTTTAACTATTTTAGCGTCAACAACTATGATATTCTATATGATTGAACTACAGATAAATATTTCATTTCATTTTTGTTAGTGAGAAGTAGACCTACGTCAATTATAATGACAATAATAAAATCAGACCCAAATAAAAATAAAATTTGATTCAATAGTATATACAGACCAAAATTAAATTGAGCCGAATTCACGTTTTAAAAGATACAATTTAATAAATGTCGTTTTTCGAATGATCCCTTCATTAAAAGTATTTTTAAATATATTAATTAGTAGTGAAAAAAGGTTGGACACTTTTTTTTTATTAATAATAGGCGATCGATTTAAGTATGATGTTGTGCTCTATGTTTAAAATATAAACCAATGTATTTCTCTCATGAATTGTGCACTGTATGCTCAACACAGTTATGTGTTTTACCGGCATGTGCTGTTCTCTCTGAGAATATTGCCGTTTGCCTGTCTGTAGTGACGCTGAAGCCTTTCTGAGCTGGTACAGTAGCTCCATGACTTCTTTGGTGATGACTGACAGCTCACAGCTGACTTCTGACAGTCAACATTTAGGTATATACCTAAATTTTGACCATCAAAAGTGGCAGCTGCTAAATACATGTTTTTGCACATAATATGGTTCGGCGTAGGGAGACATAATTTGGTCTGGTAGCTTTTCAAAGGTTTTAGATGTCAGCTGTCAGCTGTCAGTCAGCACCAAAGAACCCATGGGGCTACTTTAAACCTGCCTTCTCTGTCTACGACCATCCTTGTTGGTTACTTCATACATCTATTCCCCTAAGGGTTTTTCCACAGTGCCATGGGTCCACTTGGAATGGTTGGCAGAATATTCCCGATTATACACTGTATCTTCTAGGTGGAAGTGTCGCTGAGGGTATTTGTTTTGTCTCTTGCTTGACTTCCCAGTGTGATGTATGGTCCGGATGGAGCATTTATAAAGCCGTTTGCAGTTTACGACCCATAAGCAATTCTGCTGGAGTCATCCCGGTGGTTGCATATTGGGTGATCCTATGGCTAAAAAGAGCACGCGCAAGACCTCTATACCAATCTCCTTTGACATATTTTTAGGCCTTTTTCTTATAATTTCTTCTGCTTGTTCAGCCTGGCCATTACTTGAAGGGTGATATGGTGTTGTTTTTACAGGTATGATTTCATTTTTACTCAAGAATGCAGCAAGCTCGGCAGACACTAACTGTGTACCATTGTCGCTAACTAGTGTGTCCGGGATGCCGTGTCTTGCGAAAATCTCTCGCGTGTTCTTGATAAGTGATCTAGCTGTCATTGAGCTTATTGTGGTGGCTTCTATCCATTTGGAATATGCGTTCACCACCAGGAGTAGTGTGTCTCCTTCCACTGGTACTGACCCTAGCGTAACGTCCAAAACGGTCTTAGGTCTGGCCTAGGATAACAATCTGGCCCCCGGTTTCAATCAATCTTTTAACTTTGCTCAATACAGCGTCACTTTCTGTTTTGTACACGACTTGGGATGAAGATAAAGGTTCTTAACCTAATATATTCAGTAAGTAAATTCCCAATGAGTTCTTGTAGTCTGCTAAGAGAATCTGCATGCCCCACTTTCTTGCCCGGTCGATACTGTAGGTCGTAGTCATAGGCTAACAGGATTAATGACCATCTGAGCATACGAGGTGAAACCACAGCTGGAATGGGTTTGTCAGCATTTAAAAGTCCTAAAAGTGGTTTGTGATCTGTCACTGCTGTGAATTTGCGACTAAGGAGATTTTGTCGAAACGTTCTCACCCCAAAGACAAGAGCTAAGCCTTCTTTGTATGTTTGTGAATAGTTGAGATCTGCTTTGGTGAGCGTCCTAGACCCAAATTCTATTGGCGCATCGGTCCCATTTTCCATTATGTGTGTTAGTACCCCCCCAATTCCATAATTCACAGTTAACGACAACAGGTTTGTTTTGGGTCATAGTGAACCAAGACCGGTGCCGATGTTAGTAGAATTTTAGCTGTGTACGTGGCATTCCTATGTTCCTGGGTCCAGTCTCACTCACTTTGTTAACCAATATACAGTGGAGTGGTTCCAGGATAGTAGCTTTGTTGCGCAAAAAACGCTCAGAAAAATTCAGAAAACCTAAAACTGACTGTAACTGTGTTTTATTCATAGGTCCTGGGGCATTCTGAATAGCACTTACTTTTTCAGACATTGGGTATAGGGCATCACTGTGTCACTGAAGCACCTAACAAAGTTTGTCCTTGTATTCTTGGAACGTTCTACTTGCCACTACTATATTGTCCAGTAGGATTGACACTCTCTTCATATTTGTGAATAAGTTGGCCATCGTTCTTTGGAAAATGTCTGGCACCACGTCAATCCCGAATGGCAAGTGGTGTACCCGGTGAAGTCCTCTGATTGTGCTTACAGTTAAAACATCTGCAGATTTGATATCTTCTTAGAGCTACGTATATGCTTGCTCTAAACCAATTTTTGAAAAAAAAAGTTATTCCTGCCAGATGTGCGAAAGCCTCTGAAGCTGTAGGTAATTAGTATATATTGTGATGTTATTTTTGCTTAAATATTAACTTAAAAAAATAAATTAAATGGTCAGTTGACTAAATATTTCAACTATATAATAACGTTGACAATTTTACTATTTATTTGTTTGAAATTTCAATCACAACTCCTAAAGCTTCAAATATTAATTATATATTTGTTTACAATTGAAATACTAATATATATATAACCTACTTACTTTTATTTCATTGTAATAAATTTTCTTTCTTTATTTTAATTCATGAAATGCCAACCCACCATGCTTATTACTATTTTTGTAGGTGATTTTAACTGCTATCTTCTTTAAAGAGTGGTGGATTTCGGAACTATTTCAATCTTGATTTATTTTGTTTCTGAAATTTTATGCGCGAAGTTCAAATTATTTCTTTCTCCAAGGCCAGAGTTTTTTTTAAAATAAAAAACAAAATGACATGTTTGGGTGATTGTTGTTGTTTTCTTTTGGTGGGGAAGAAAGACTGAAAAAATAAAAGAGAAGATTCAATCTGGGCTGGTTTTCAAAAGTGAATATTATATAGTGAATCATCAATTTCGGCCATGCAAAAGCATGAAAAATAGGAGCTGATTATCAGGAAAGGATTATTGAAAGTTTCATGTAGAAATGATAAAGAACAAACTACAGAGAAGAAGAATACAGTATTACTACTAGTACATGAAATCGTGTCTACATATTTGGGTGAGATCAAGCTCATCATTATATTCATCGTGTTACTAGGAATTTAAAAGACCCTTTATTTGCTTTAGTCATTATAGTTCAATGTAAAACTTATTTAATTTTTATTTCAAGTATTGCTTCACAATACTTTTATTAGTTTTATAATTTAGGAGGCATGCCTAGTTAGGTAGGATTGGAATCTAGACTCAGAAAGAAACCTCAATAATAATAATAATAATAATAATAATAATAATAATAATAATAATAATAATAATAATAATAGCACAATAATTTTTATTTTATTATAATTTAAGATTAGTTACATTGTACAATCCAGTAATGTTCCTGTGCACACCCAGTGGTCCCGAGTGTAAAGGGGTGTCGTTGCCACTGCCGGATAGTTGAGCTGGAGTTATTTTTTTGTTATATTTATTCTTTTCTCCTAAACATTAGGAGTGGCGCCCAACGTGCTCAATTAGTTATTTTTTTTCATTATTCGAATTGATTGAGTTCTTGCTTTTACTGTTTCTATTACAGTATCAGGTTTTAAGGTTTTGTTCAGTGTTTCCCTGTAATTCCCACAAAGACGAAGCTCCCCATTTCCTTTTTAAATTAAAACTAATGGTGTGACCCATCTAGAGTATGTCACCGGCTCATACACCCTTAGATCAACTAGTCTTTGAATTGCCTTATCCACTCTGTCTCTTAACACAAATGGTACTTGCCTGGACTTACTATATTTTGGTGGTATGGATGGATCCAGCTCCAGTCTCACCATAGGCCCATTACTCTCCAAATGTGGTGTCGGCCACTGCAGGTTAACCTTGTACCATGGTGTTTAAAACCTTAACCTCACTCAAAGTAAACAGAGTATTTTGCATTGTAACCTTATTCTTTGTCTTGTATCCATATACTGGTAATTCTTGTTGTCTATTAATGCTGGTAGGGTTCTGCTCTGTGTTCGCTAAAGTGTGTACAACAGTTAGTCTGTGAATTGTGAACCCAAGGGGCTCAAACCACGGTCTTCCAAGTAGACCGGGTCCATGGCCTGTGACTACTGTAAGGGTTAGGGTCGCTTGACTTTCTTTAAATTGAACCTCTACTGATTTTGAGCCTCTTAGTCGAAGTGGTGTGTCAGCTGCCCAGGTACGTAAATCCAAGTCCAAGGACTCTAATTTGGGTTGGTGAGGTCACAATATTTTATAAGTATAAGTATAAGTATATTTAAATTTCTATTTATATATATATATTTAAATTATGTTCAAACTAATTTTTAACAATTATTTTTTTGTGTGCGTATGTGACTGCAGGTTACAAGTATCATAGACAAGTGGGGTCTGTGGGCTGCTAGTTTGAAAACACTACTCTAATGGAATAGGAATAAGGAAGCATTTTAGAGGTAATCCACCCGCACTTTCGTGTAAGGGGAGTGAAAAATCTTTTAGGAAAAAACTATATTCGGTAAACCTGACTCGGATTCGAACCCTGGTCTCTCCGCCATCAGCAAGCCAGTCTAAAATGAAAGTGATACATGTAGACCATGCAGCCACCAAAGCTGGGGAATAGCGACTTATTCATTGATAATGTAACTGAATTTACTAATAATACAGTACAAAATACAATTAATGCTTTACCTCAACACTTCTGCTTCTGCAGAAACATAGCTTCAGTAGTATTTATGAATGTCATACTTTAGCGCAGGGCCGCTTGGAGCCTGCCAGTACCCCCCCCACCCCCACGTATTAAAGTGTTTTGGCGGACACACACACACACACACACACAACTTTCAAACAAACGAGGATAAAGGAAGGTCAGGCATAAAGCAGACAGAATTAAGAACTGGCTAAGCCTCAAATAATTGGAAGTAGTTTATTTTCGTGTTTGATATTTTACACACCACTTTCTTACGTGAAATAAAAATCTGCCCAATAGCACATTGCTCATTGTTCCATATGTTTAATGGGGTTCAAACATAGATAAAATTTAAGGGGGGATAAATTTTGAGAAACAACTTTTTTTTTAAAGTACTAATAGTTGCACCCTTTTATATATAAATTGAATCTATAACGTCCCTATTTATTTGGGGTGCCCAGTAGCCAACACTAACTACTACACTTCCGGAGCACCCTAGGGTGTTACATGGTTCGGATGGACCCCTAGCGGTAGGGGTTGGGATGGATGGTTCATGGGGAATGATGCTAGTGAGTTAGTCGAAGAAGATATATTTATTACTCTAGATAGAGGCTAACTAATACATAAGTATGAGGTAATCCCCGTGACAAGGAAGCACGCGTGATAACGAGACTCACGAAAACTACCCAGAGACCCACGATCAACCCTCCGGCAGGGGTGAACCGCCAGATCACCTGTTATATCGTCATTCACCTAACCAGCTACTCTACCACACATGCACCCAGCATGGCTTCCAACATTCAACGTGTGTTCTTCTCACACACAAACATGCTGATCTCGATTCACACCAGTCCAAAGGTCCATCGGTCGCACTGTGCTCGCTCGTCAACAGGATGCAAGCTATATGAGCTATATGCTGTTCTCAACAGGAAGGCAACCCAATACTCTTGACTTCCAAGGAAATGTATTAAGTGTGGGTTAACCTCCTGCCAAAACAAGTTTTAAAATAATCATGCTCTTACAAATCCTAGCTTGGTTTTATTCGATTTTATTTTGTTTCAAAACTTCGATGTAATTCCCTTACATGAAGTTATATATTAAGAGAGAGGTTTACCTTTGGAGAGATTTGAAGAAAATCTAGAGCGGGTGGATAGGTCCGATCCACAAGATTAATGCAAAACTGGTAGAAAGAGAAAGATTTGAGGATTATTGGGGGGTTTCAAGGGGGGTGGGGTGTTAACAAGTCAAAGTGAGCAAAATATTTTACCTGAAGATTTTTGTCTCTCTTTTGTTTTGAAGACTGTTTGCCATCTCACATTAGTAAAATAAATGTTCTTTTTTTACTTTCTTATTTGGAGAAAGTAGTGTAGTAGAAAACATTTTCCCTCAAGATTATGATAGATCTTAACGTTTTATGTGGCATCGAATTAAAAAATGAGTATCACATTTCTCTGCATTCTTAACGATAGGCGTAAATAAAGTGAGCCCAATTTTTTACATGTTTCATCTCGCACACAAATGAATCTATCTAAATAAAATGCTCATCGCCCTATTTCCCCAACCACTGAACCTGGAAACTTTAAATTTCGGACGAGTATTAATTTTAGGGCCTAGGCAATAGATATGACGGTATTTTTTTAAATTCAACCTCTTAGAGGCAAAAAAGAAGGGTTGAAAGTTCGGTCGGTTGGGAGAAAAGAAGGTGGGGGCTCAAAACTTCCTAAACTAAAATATATTATTAATCACAGTAGTAGAAAATTGGAACGTGTCGGGCAGCTAAAGGAACTACTCCATAAAATAAAAACTAATTACAGCAATGTGTTTTAATTGGAAATCAGAAATAATTTAGAACACTTTGCTTTTTAATATTCCATGTAATGTTGGCAGCTTTATAAGGATCTATGAATTTCAAATAATTACTTAAACTTATTTAAGGTTATGTGGTATAGAGCACTAGGCTAAATTGGTTAAACTTATTTAAATAATTTGATTGAATTAACATAGTGATTTGGCTCCACTCTAGTACACAATTAGTAAATTAAGAAGATTCCATCTTGCTGCCCTCTACCAAAAGTGTGACAAAGCTTTTACGTTCAACATTCCTTCTGTTAAACCTCAAGTTGGCCATTTGTGATATGATTCAGGTTTTCTTATAAAGGTGTATATTTTAAAACTGTCTGAATGTATACCATTCTGAATGGATACAATTCTAGTTTTTGTGGATATAATTCAGGATTTTCACAAACGGAGTGTATTACAAAACTGTCGGAATGCACACCATTCCGAGAGGATAAAATTTCAGTTTTTGTGGATACAATTCGGAATTTTCACAAAAGCTGTTTATTACAAAACTGTTGGAATAGATACAATTCAGGTTTTTCACAAAAGATGTTTATTATAAAACTGTCGGAATGGATACAATTCCAGTTTTTGTGGGTATAATTCAGGTGGATACAATTCAGGATTTTCACAAAAGCAGTTTATCACAAAATTGTCGGAATGTATACAATTCAGCTCCCCCCTTGTATTATACATATACTACAGTGAACTAATAAAAATATCAAAGTATCTTGTCACCTTTAGAATAAGAATTAAAATTTTAAATTCCACCATTTCTGGATAAAATTATTCCAGTTTCTCATTAGGTTTGCTTGTTTGAGAATTGCTGGAATGGATACCATTTCAAACTGATACAATTCTGATTTTAGCATGTATAATTCCAGTGGGCACAATTCTGATTTATCATTAAGGTCACTTGTTTGGGAAATACTGGGAATGGATATCATTCCAAATAGATAAAATTCCAATTTTTCACTAAGGTCACTTGTTTGAGACTGGAATGGATACAATTCAGATTTTAGTGGTTGTACCTTATCACTAGCCCATTATATTGTGCGAGACGGGTAGTAAGACATGGTAAAAAAAAAAGTTATCTTTAAATATAGGCAATCGAAGTCAATTGTATAGCCGCACAAGGACCTGTATATGTATATGAGGCAAGCCATTTCTGGCTCAGTTCTGGACATATCCGGTCCAGTTCTGGCCTGATATGATTTTTACACATGGGTATAATTCCAGTGGGTACAATTCTGATTTTTCTATAAGGTCGCTTGTTTCTGAAATACTGCAATGCTAACCATTCCAAATGGGTACAATTCAGTTGTCTCGAAAAAGCAGTCGGACTGAGATGATATGAGCACGTAAAGATGAAAAAAGAGGATGCCAAAGAAAATTTTGGAACTGAAGTATGTAGAAAAAAAGACCCCAAGGGAAGCTAAGAAAGAGATGGGAGCAGATAACAGAAACTGCACAAATGAAGAATGAAATAAATTAAAAGAAGAATAATGGTTGAAAGATAAAGTAAAATAGAGGCATTTTACTAAACTGATCTGGCCACAGGTTGGAAACAGTTGATGTGTAAATTTAGAAAGGTTTTAAATTATGCAACAATATGGTGAGTCACACAGCTAGAATTTAAGTGAATATAGTATTACATAATTTAAATTAAATAAGCCATAAGTACCAAAAGTTGATTATATTATGATTTGAGAATGGAATTTTTTTTTATGTCAAATTAGGAGAAATTCACTCACAAATCAATTTCAATCACCTCAAAACAAGATTCTGAATTTTCTGATTATAGCAAAATAAATGTGATGAAAAATAATTATCAATCACTAAAAGATTCTTAAAAACCTATCTAAATGGTATTTTTAAGCACAGGTCTTACAGATAGCCCAAAATTGTTGACAATTATTCCACGTGAAACCAGCTTTTTAATAAATGGTTGCTTGACTATTTTAAATATATTTATAATGGTTGACGCCACCTGTGAGTAGCTTCAAACCAATTTTATTTTTATCTGCCACCGTTTTGGATCCAGCCTCAATTTTTTTGCAGAGGTAGGCTAAAAAGGCCATTGTTCTCCTTCCATAATAGATAGAAAGTTCTGGTTTTCAATAACATTACTAAGACATTATAGGATTTCAGAAAATATTTTAAAAACCATGAAGCAAATGACCTTGAAATGTGGTAAATTCACAAGTATAATCACCATTTTTTGTGACCTTTTAAGGTGACTAGTGGTTGGGACCACAAGGCGGAAATTTTTGTTTCATAACTATGGCTAGTCGAGTTTTCAGCTATGGAGAATAAAAGTCTGGTTTTAGCTCCCTTCATGCCATTTTTTTGTGTAATAATTTCAAAAATTTCAATTTTTGCTTATTTTGTGGTCAAATTTCTTACTCTGTAGTGTATTCTGTTCTAGAAGCACGGGTGTGTTTATTCTTCATAAATAGAATCTTGAGGAGAGGTATTTAGGTTGAGATGTTAATATTTTGTGAAGCAATACTAATAAGTGTAGTCTTCGCCTTTCATCTATTCTTACTAATACAGTTCTGAGTTTATTAGGTTATACATTTTCATTGTTCCTATCTATGTGTCCTACCATTCTTTACCATTTTCCTTTTTCTCCTCTTTTGTGTTTTTTGGTTTTCTCTTTTAAGAAGTTGCGTTGCGCGTTTCACACTCCTCCCTGATGAGTTCCAATAGAATGAAACCTAGGTCGGGGGATTGGGCGGCGACGATCAATTTTCTTTAAGAGACATCCATTACCTCTTTGTTCATTGGCAGCAGTGTAAAGTGTGTTCTTCTTTTCATTGTAAAGGCCATATTGTGTCCGTCCCCCTTTTATAAGTTTATATGTTTCTATCCACCTTTCCTATACCTTCTTCCAAATATAATACATATTCTGGTATAAAATTCTTCAATCTTCTCAGAGAATGTAAGCAGGCATATACTTTCTCCCAAATCGTAGTTTCTTTATCTGTTCAGAAAAAATGTTCATAATTAATCACACCAAAGCTTTTAGTATTCTTTGTCAGTTGTACTGTACTGGTATAGGATGTTTATATTTATTAATGCAATGTTATGACATTAGGAGAAGAATAGTGTTGAAACTTGTCAAGGCAATATTGCAACATTGGAAGTAGTATGTAGCTATCTCTGAAACATTGGAAAAATTGAGGTAGTATGTTATGAAAACACATAATTGAAATGTTGCAACATTTGAGATTAAGAATGTGACAAAACTTATCAGTGTTGCGTGAGATTAAGAAAATAATTCAAATATACTTTAGAAATTTTAATATATAAATAAATATTTACACTACATATTATAGTTTGTAAAACAATTACATTTGTATTTTATAGTGTATATTAACAAACTAAAAAATATAACATTACATATTATAACACTTTTAAATACTCTTTTATGCTTTGAAATTACTGTAACTTTTTATTACTTGTGCGTAAGACTATTTTGCATTTCAAAGTAATTTATTCCTTATACTTACAGAGATTCTTTTTATGTTAACTATTTTGTACCCAATTTAACATTTTAATACTGAAGTTATCCTTAAAAGACGTCAGGTTATTTGTGACATATGGTACTTATCAGTAAAACTACTTGAACAAACTTACTATTTCATAGTTTTCTTTGTAAACACTGGAGAGAATAAACACCATGTGATTAAAACCAACCTGCTTTAACAAAGAATCGAATTTAGAAACAAACACAAAAGCATTCGCCCCCTACCCCGCATTGATTTGTCATTAAAATCAATAACCTATTAAATCGAGCCAATTCCAACACCTGAAAGACTTTGGGTGGCAAAAGCTTGTGTTTTAAATGTGCCTAAGTTATGTGAAATCTATGAACACTATAATTTATCTTCCAGAAATATTTAGATTACTATCTATAGTCCTGTTAATTTATTTTAATTTAATCGTTTTATACAGGAAATTAACTTATATTTTGGTTTTATGTGTTATCTACAAGCATACACCATACTACAAATATGACAATCCAAATAAATTTGTTAAATTTGTAAAATAGTAAAGAGCGTAATTTTATCACAGAGTAAGTATGCAAGAATTCCCCCTGATCAAATATTAATAAATATTCACATTCATGTCCTTACAACTCAATTTTATACAATCTGTTTTACAAACTAAAAAGCAAAATATAGGTAAGTTTACTATGCCTTTTTACAGATTCTCTAAGACAGCAAGTAAATAAACCTATTTTTAAGATCAAACACCAGAACCTCAAAATGATATTATGATAATAGAGATTCAAGCTCAAACAAAGATTTCGACAGTTGCAAAATCAAATACTAAGAGCACTTTCCATATCACCATTAGGGAGGGGATGATCTGCCCTTTGCCAAGGATTTGTTGCAGACTATAACACCAGACATTAAAATTAATAGAAAAAACATTACAATATATAATGATAGCTATTTAAAACGGTTTTACAGAGACTAATAAGGTAGTTGGGTGTTGTACAAATTCAAAATTCTCGACTGTGAAAATAGTTTATTAATAATTTATACAGTAGCCCCATGGCTTCTTTGGTGCTGACTGACAGCTCACAACTGACTTCTGACAGTCAACATTTAGGTATATACCTACATTTTGACTGTCAGAAGTGACAGCTGCTAAACACATGTTTTTGCATATCATATGGTTTGGCATAGGGATACATAATTTGGTCTGGTGACTTTTCAATGCTGTCAGTCAGCACCAAAGAAGTCATGAGACTACTGTAGTAATAATAATAATAATATTGTAAATACAGTACTATTACAAAATTAGTCAGAGGGCTTAGATTTTGTTTATTTGCTTATTTTAATCTTTTTCATGAAGAGTCATAAACAATTTGTATTATTTATTTTAAATAACATTTTTAAAAACAAAAATGGCCAAACATGGAAAATTTATTTTTTAATTTTATAAAATGAACTGATTATTTAATTTAATTAGTTTTTAAGGTAAAGACTTATTAAAGCAATCTAGTATTCATAATAAGAATGCATAATAAAATGTTGGAAATGATGTATGTAGGAAAAAGAACGCAAGGGAAGCCAAGAAAGAGATTAGAGGAGCAGATAACAAAAAGTGTGCAAGTGAGAGGAGAAGATGGAGGCATTTTACTAAACTGACCCGGCCACAGGCTGGAAACAGTTGATGAGTATTCATAATCTACTTATGACACCCTCTAATTCCCTTTACTATTTTCACCCCTTACATCCACCCTCTCATTCACACTTTCTCTTGTGTGTTGCTCACTTTCTGCTTTACTTGCTAGTTTTTACTACTACACTTCCCTACTAACCTTTCAAAGGGTAAAAACAATAATGTGTTATCTTGAGCACATGCCTGTAAGTCGGTCAGCAAACATGAGTAAGCAAGATGGGGGTGTTACATTTTTCACACCAAGCAGCAGCAGCCTACACCTTCTGTCCATCTTCCCCAACAAACAAGTATAAAGAAAAAGATTGCTTAAAATTACAGGATGTGACCCTCTGCAGGCTAAAGCACAATTTAAATTATCAGTAGTGTAAACAAGTGGTGATATAGCATTGATCACTCATCGGCTCAAATAAATGTGTCATAATCAGCAAATGATAGATGGGGAGTGGGTGATTGGCATTGACCAATTCTTAGTCACAATAACATATTAATCGTATGTTTTACTTTTTCTCTCATCTTAGTTGAGCCTCTTAATTCTGTTAAATCTGAGATTTTTTAAATTCATTAATTTCTTTTTTCCCATGTTAAAAATAATTTTAGCCATATGACATCAAAATTGATAGTAAATATAAATTACACAAACAAAATATCACGTTTAATTAAATGGATACCACTGTCCCAAACAGACAAAAACAGTTAGTTCATAATTACACTGAAACATATCAGCATTGTGGGTGAAGAATTCTTAAATAATAACGTTTTGAAAATACATATACATGGGTTCTGTAACTTGTGTATGTGCGTAAGCACCTCTGATTCTATTTTTAGGGGCTAATAATATTGAAGCCACCCACCCCCCAATATTTTCCATGTATAAAATATATACAAAGCAAAGGATTGTATAAAAATACTTTTAATAATAATTGTTTAACTCAGGGTTGTGGAGTCTGAACTAATTTTGTGTGGAGTTGGTGTCGGTATTAAAATTAAAAACTTAAACTATATAATAATCAAGTAATTGATAGGATTAATGCTAAATTTATGTTTGGAGAACATACTCAAAAAGTTGCTTTCCTCAATATGAGTTTTGAGTGTTTTAAAGATGTTGTTCTTAGTAGGAACCAGGCAGATTTAAAATTGTAATGAGCTGTTTCCCTGAGAAGATATTATAAAGTGAAAGGACACAAGGAAATGTTGTCAATGATTGATAATTATGCCTATGTATTATAATAATAAGATTATTAATGACCTATGCATTTGACATTTAAAAAATTACTAGAACTACCTTCATATATTAATATACCAAGTGATGCGATCTGCAACTGTCACTCTTGTTGTATACTCTCATTACCAAAATATAAGTTTGTATTTTCTAATAAGCCCTTCCTAGTGTTGTATTGCTATTAATAATAGCAAAGAAAGTCAACATACGAAAATAAAAACAACATTCAAATAGCTTTTAATCATACCAGCTTTAAAACTTTCCTTGGGTGAAGACCTCCAATACCCCCCACACTCCTTCCAAACACTTAAAATGTAAAGCCCCTAACTAAATAATTTTTTTTGCCATTTCAAGTAATAAATTAATAGCAGTGAAAATTAGCTAATACACTATAAATTTAATGTAGCTGTGGACGGAATGAATAATTTTGGCTGTGATTTTAGCCGCAGCTGTCATGTAAGGCAACCAAATGAGATCATTATGTAATGGACTAGATTGTGTGGAGTGCATTGTCTCTAGACCTCCTCTTCTAATGTGTCTCCTGATGGGTCCAAGCTTTGCACCTTCCTTCTTAACTCCTTGAGCTGTTCGTTCTTCTTCGATAACATCATTTTCATATTTGTGTACACCACTGTCTCACTGAATTTTCGCTCCAACTCCTGAACACACAAACATGAGAGTAACAATTATTTCTAGTTCTTCAGAATACCATGCTTATGATATGTGCAATAGCCCATATTTTAATAAGGTAAACAGCTATGTATATCCCAAGAATATCTCATTATCAGTTCAACGGCTTTTAAAGGTACATGTAGAAAATAAAGTAGATAAAATTAATTCCTGGAATAAAAGAATAATTTACTAAAGTATTGACTTTGTTTAAAAATATGAGCCAGGAGTGCTACAGTTAGAAATAAGCCTCTTACCACCCATAAAAATATAAAAAAAATACATCTTGGGTTTTTAATGTAATTTCAAACTCTCTACTTTATTTTATACAAAGAGCAAGATAAATTTTGTTTCAATCCCTTGGTTTAAATTTGACTAAGTTATTAGCAATAAGAATTTGAACACAAGACAGGAAAGAAAATCTTACACACATTGCTACTTGTAAAAACTGAAGCATTAAATTAAAATTGATTTTTTTAAACCCATCATCATCATCATCATCATCATGTTTCCAGCCTGTGACTGGGTCAGTTTATTAAAATGTCACCATCTTACTCTAGCCTTCCACCACCACTCTTCCTACTTTAATTTCTTCTATTCTTCTTCTCTTACTTGAACACTCTCTGTTATATGCTACACCTATCTCTTTCTTTATCTCTCCTGTGGTCCTTTCCTCACATACTTTATTTCCAACATTTTCTTCGGCATCATCTCTTTTTCCATCCTTTATACATGACCATATCATTTCTGTCTTGCTTCCTCTATTATCTTATGTACTCCAGACACCCCAACTCTTCCCTGATAGCTTCATTCCTAATCTTGTTATTAAACTGTCCAAACCAAACACATTTGAAACAAATGTTAACCAACTCAAAATAAGCATAACTTACCTTTAAGGCCTAAGCTATAAATTACTCATAATGAGGAACACAAAATTATTTAATGTGGTTGGAAATAAAAACATACATTTTTTATCAGCACCAATATTATCAGTCAAAAGTGACAACAAAACATATGACTTGACATATGAATACATGAGACTAGCTCTAGTAACTTTTGAGCCGTCACTCTTGCCTGTCATGTTCTTTCTATATATTATAAACATTACATTTTAGGTCTATCTATATACCTTAGAGACTATAATAATAAAAGAAGAAGAAGTAGTATTTATGTAATTCTGTATTGAATTTATTAATTATAATGACTGAAGACAGAAAATGCAAGTAATAATGCCACCACAAGATCATCATAAACTGTGTCCAGTCTTTGACCGGGTCATTTTTATGAAATGCCTCTACCTTCCTCTTTTACTTATGTCTATTATTTTCCTCTCACATGCACACATGCTGTTATCTGCTTTGCCCATCTATTTCGTTTGTCTCTTGAGTTTTTTCCTTGCATACTTTTATCTCAATCAATCTCTTTGGTATTCTTTCCTTTTACACCTTCAGTACATGAGCATACCAACTCAGCCTTACTTCCTTCAATGAGTCATCTCGTATACTCCCTTTACCCCCACTCTTTGCTAGACAACTTCATTCCTAGTTTTGTTTCGCATTGTGATATATGTCTGGCTAGACATGGGTGCCTCCACTCATACACACGAGGAGTGGGGAATTACTTTCCCATGTGTAATGGGTGTAGCCCCATTCCCATACACATGGGAAAGAGTGGAGATCGCAAGGTCGCTTCTGTGAGCGGAAGTGAATGGCTCCAGTTACCATCCTGGATAGGTGGGAGAAACAAGCCTCCGGTGCTGATCCAACCATTGAGTGACTGGAAGGGTAGGTAGAGTTAATTAACGCCTCCCTGGGTATCCGGCTCGAGCCGGTTCATCCCTCCCCTCGGGATGTGGGGGTTGGAGCATTTTAGGTACCAATCTAGAAACTGCCTTGGGCCACGATGTCCAGGGGTGTTAGGTGCCACTTTTGTGCCGAGTCCATTACACGTTAATCCAAGGTTGTGACATATGTCTCAAAAACTTCATTCTCCACTTTCCTGGTCTCTCTTACATCCAATGTCCATTTCGATGCCACCACAATGTTTTCACTAATTATAATGTTAGGAAGAATAGTTTCTATCCAATCCAAACTTTTGCTCCTTTTAAATGAATTAAGAAAGTGGTACCCATTAGAAATTATATAGTTCAAGTAGGAAATAAAACATAAAAATAATTAGGGTTGTCAAACTTAGGAGTTTTATTTAATTTAATTCATTAGATTACCAATATATCATTGCCAAAACTTCATCACTAATTTCTGACGAGGTAACATGCATAGGATCAGTTATGGCGGCCAACTTAAAATTTTCGTAACGTATGAAAGGTGTTCTTTCTGTTATAAAATCAGCAATTTATTGTATTAATTTTGAGGTTTTTTTTATTACTTGGTTTTAATTTTCAGTTTGAAGAATTTTAGTGTGTTTAGTAAATATCTATAAGATTGTGAGATTAAAGTCTCAAACAACATGTGTTGTAATGTCCAAGTTTTGCATTCAGGGGGGCACGTCAGATTTTGTATGCAATAATGCTTGGAAAAATAATGAAAAAGAAAATGTTCAAGAATCGGAATCGAGAATCGAAGACCCCCGGTTTAACTTAAGAATCAGAATCGATAATCGAACAACCAAGGTTGAGCTTAAGAATCAGAATTGAGAAAAAAAGGTATTGTGACATCTCTAAAAATAATTAGAAACAAAACATTATTTAATTACTTTGCATCTTCAATATAACCAAAAAATAGAGAATGAAGCTTAAACTATACTGCTGTTAAGACAGTTGAGGTCAATGATCAGAAAATGTGTGCGCGACATGAGCTGCAAAGCTGAACACAACTCACATCATTTTTAGCCATATGACATTAATGTGTGATAGCCCTTCCTATCTAGTTAATAAGGATCAGTGGCAATGTGAAGGGCATAGCTGTTTTTTTTAAATTCTGAAAGCCATTTGTATTTTGTATTTTTATTTGTTTCTATCTACTCTTTTCCCCACTTTCATTCATATATAATATTGTGTGCAAGTACCTCAAATAGTGAATACAGATTTTTACTAAATATACAATAAATTCATGTTCTTTTTGTTATATTTCTTGTGTTTGTCAAATTGTTAATTGTTTCTTTTATATCATCCTATTTATATGTCTTATAATCCTTAATAAGTTTCTATTCTCCCCCCCCCCTTTGTTTTGACTTTTGGTTGCTCTTTTAAAAAGTTGCATTGCATGTTTTACCCTGAGTTAAAATAGAATGTGACCTAGATTAAGGAATTGGGCAGTAAATATCAATTTTCTTCAAGATACCTCTTTGTTCAACAGCATAAGTGTAAAGTCCAAACTGCATTCTCGTTACAATGTATAAGGCATTCACGAGCTAAGTTTACCTGAATGACAGCTCGAAATGTTACTAGAAGTAATACCTAATATATCACTACGCCAACAGCTGACATCTATCACTTTGGATGACTGTAATGAAAACAGATTGTAATATATTAATGTGATAGTTAACCACAGTAATTTAGGCCAATATTATTTATATATTTATTTAGGTCGGACACAAAGTTTATTTATAGTTGTATTCCCCTTAAAATAATATTAACACCACTTTCACAAAAACTTCTAACTAACATAGCCTCAAAATGGCGACTGACGAATTTAAACCATATGGTTAAACATAACGGTAAACAAGTTTTTTACAATAATGCGGACACGCAGTCGATGAAAATACTTTGTTCAGTTAAATATTTCAAAATATGATAAAATAATCATAAAATCATGTATTGTATGTAAAAAAAATTACAACCATTTTCTCTTTTCCAAGTAAATATGATGCCTGTATTAAAAGGTATTGATGTATGCATTATATAACACAAAATCAGTAACGTTCCAAAACGAAAAATGAGTACTTTTAATTATGTTTAAAATATTGTTTCGAGTTGGACAAAAAGAAATTATTTAAAAAAATTAAATAGTATGAGAAAACTTAAGTTTACGTTATTTTAAATGTAATATATAATAGGCAATTAAAGATATTTACATTTATAACAAAACTGTGATCTTTTACAAGTGTTGGCAACCCAAAACCTAAACATATGATTTTCGAACTGTCATCCAGGTAAAAACCTATCGTGAATGGAATATATTGTGTTTGTTCTTTAATTTTATTTACTTTGTCTGTTCTTCGTACCTTATATAATTTGTCCTCACACAAAGCAACCAAAACTGCTAGTCATACAAGTTGAAAAGTATGAAAGAAGAAGAAGAAATACTGCCACTTTCTAACCCAGTAATTCCCAACCTTTTTTGTTTGGAGGAATTCTTGAAATATTTTTAAAAAATCTCAAGGAACCCCTACCTGGCTGACATAAAATAGATTTTACAAGGTTAAATTAAATAAAAACACATAAAAAAATGGGTTAGTGGTAAATATTAATTAAATCATACTTTTGAATAAAATATTATACAAGTATTTACTGCCGATTAATATTTAGCTTACTAATATTACTGTTAATAAAAAAAATTACAAACATTTTCAGTTTACATCTGGCTTACTGGTTATAAACAAACTTGGTGTATATATTTTGCAATAGTTTTGTGTTATTCTAATTTTTTTATAGACTCGTTAACGAAAAAGTAAGTTAAATTTTATTGTTTTATTATTAATTCACAACTGAAAATAATACAAGTTTCAATAGAATAGCATTGATTCCTGTTGCTTAATTTATTGTGAAACTTGATCTTGCGTTTTTGAACACAACAACTTAATTTGTGGTCGAATCTTTGATAGGCACACACCAAGTTCTTCTTTCACAGACAAAAGTATATTCCTTCGTTTAATTTTTAAATTCATTAAACATGAAAATGTTTGCTCACACAAGTACGATGTTGAGAACTGTAGCAATATATTTATAGCTTTCTGGGAGATGGCAAGAAACTCTCTTTAAACTGATATCTAAAAAATATCTAATGACAGTTCATTAAATTTAATTTTTTGTGTGTGATCATAATTCAGTTCAGTCAATTGATATTCTTCCTGCAGGCTGAGTAAATTTTCTGAACTGCTCAGAGACTCTGTGAAAGGGTTCCTGACCCAATCATACTCTTCTGATGACAAAGAAGGGAAGTACTTGGCAAGATTTTAAGCCACAGATTCCATATGGCCGGAAATCAGGGGCATAATGGTTTCATGGTGGTTGTCAGTTGTAATGCTCTGAAGATGAGAAAATAGGGGTAATATTTCTTTTCCAAACACCAATTTTATTTTTGAATGCTACAAGTTTGTTTGTACACATCAAAATATTTTCCTTGGGACCTTGAATGTTGACGTTCAACTTACTTAGGTCATAGGTGTTCATAAATATCTGCCAGCAGGGCTATTATGACCATTCGACGCAAAGTTAGTTGCTACCGCTAGTTAGCTTCACTTTCGAATAAAAGATAGCGTTTGGGTTATTATGACCACCACACTTAGTATCGTCCGCTAGTTTTAGCTTCGACTTTGCTTCTAGCGTTAACGCACAGAATAAAATCAGTTTGCGTCAACAGTTGGCAACACTTTTCCAAAGAATATTACCTTTTAAGAAGTTAGAGGCTAGAAATAAGTTACATTTATTTCAAGAATGCTGGTATTCATGACTGGACATTATTCATTTATTTCTATTTTCCCAAACAGCTGATTACAAGTCACATTATTTTCAAGAAAGATTTAACCTAGCTTAATTTAATAAATCTCTCGCATAATTTTGTTTTCTTACGATTTGAAATGAAAAAATACTAAGCTTACATTATTCAATACACATAACTTATTGTAGTCAAAAAAGCATGTGAACTATGCATTAAAATAGTAATGTCACACGGGGAAATGAATAAATTAATATGAAAAGTTGGCTAATAAAGAAACAATGTTTTTTGTAAGATGTATGCTTTACAACCCAATGCTTTATTCTTCATGTATTCATGTTGATACTGGAACAAGTGTGTTTTATTCCATTAATTTAAAATAATTTCAACAGTTTATAATGTACACTTCTCCTTATATTTAGGCCTAATTTAATTAAAATAACTTTAATTTACAACAAAACAAATATACGCCTTATAAAACTTTGTTTCAAAAACAACATTTATCACACAGTAGATTAATATTTTGTATTTTGGCTTTCTTAGTAGGCCTATTGTAAAACCGTTCTCGATTTTGTCAAGCCAAAAATTGAACGTTCAAAGATATAGGCCTAGAGTAAGGTGTTTTAAATTTTAGGTTGTTTGATTGAGTTGAGATTAGATAAAGATAACTTCCTATCTATACAGTACTCCACTTGAACATATATAGGCCGACTTTGTGCTAATTTTATTAATTTACAGTGTTGAAAAGGTTCTCATGTTTGAGATTGAATCAAATATGCGGTGTTAAGATCTTAGAAAATAAAACTAATTATTTAAAGTTGATGAAAGCGTTCAAAATCTCCCAAAAATTGTTTTCACACTGAATATTTTCGACAACTTAATGTCAGTCGTCCTACTAAGTTAACAAAAAAAAAGTAAACGAAAGGGTGGTTTGGATGGCTAAAAAAAAGTAAAATGCATATTTTAATTAAAAGGAATTATTGAGACTTTAGTTAAGTGATTAAGAATATAAGGATATTATATTTCTTTATAATGAGTTGTTTGAAATTTATTCACTTCAGTATAACTAGGCCTAACAACTAATTATTGATTTCAGATAAATTTAGTAAACCTTTTATGATTAAAAAACCTAGGCCTAAGCCATACCACATGTAAACATTAAGCTAGGGCCTATTTTGATTTTTCCAGTCTTGGCTGCAATATTTCATAAGCCTACAACTCACATGAATGTGGACAGTAGCTACTACTATATGTATGATTCAGTTTAAATAGGACTACATTATTAAAGTTTTGTTGAGACTTCTTGAACAAACTAGTCCTGCATTTTTATTACCTTGTCAACAGAATGATAAGTGTGTTGATGGTGACTAATAATGCAATTTGATAGTGTTATGTTTCAAAGAAAATATTATTGTAGCATTCAGTATAAGCGTACTATCCCTACATTATGATATAGGCCTATTTAAAGTTAGATTTATGTGAAAAACACACAACGTTTTGGGATTATTATATTGGGCTAATGCGATGGCAAGTTTAAATAATGTAACACAAAACACCTAATAAATTACAAAAACTAGCAAACATAACCTCATAACGCAAACCAAAGGACAAGTAAAATGTCTGCGCAACTTAGCGTCACGCAACTAGGAAAATATTTGCGCTCGCAAGGACTCTGCTTTCGCAAAGTGGTCGGCTATAATAACTTTTGACGCAAAGTCTAGCGTCTCTCTGCTAACGGTCGCAAATTCGTTTTGCGTCGTGGTCATAATAACCCTGCAGGTATGCTAGTTTCAGGAGCCACGATTCGTCCTCAAGATAGTTGGAAAAATAACTTTTATTATTTTCTCTGCTGGAGCTGCTCTCATAGTTCGAATATGTGTGTCAACTCTTTTACCCTTGAAAGCCATTTAACTTCGGTGTGTAGAAGAAGTCACGTGACTTGGTCTTTACCCATGTTTTCACACATTTTTGTAAACATGCAAGGCTGCAGAGGACGCTAATTAATAAAGTTAACTATGTTAACAGCTGTATCAAAGACATGTTTCATATCTTCTCTAATCGTATTAGAAACCAGAACTTCTCTATGAAGAAAGGAGTGGGTTGTTATAATGTCTGGATTATTTCCTTTGCCAAGAGTAACAAATCCCTTTATTGAGCCAATCACTGAGAGGGTGCCATCTGTGAATATTTCAATACAACGCTCCCATGATAGTCCCAGTGACTATAAATAAGAAGACGTGTGTCTAACCTGAACAGGTAGTAAGATGTGGTAGGGTCAACCTCAGTGGTCTTGGGGTAAAGTGTTTGCCTCAGAACCCAATGTTTGTGGGTTCAAACCCAGCCAAGGTCAGCGGATTTTTCCTCGGCTATAAAAATCTGTAGTATAACTTATGTGATAATACCTTTCCTGGCGAAATTGGTATAGACCCTTTTGCTGTCACTCAGAAATTCTCGTGTGCTGATATAATCAGTTGGTTCAAAAAGTACACATTAAATATCTCAAAAAATATGGTAAGACTCTCATAGTTATGCCAAAAACTGAAAATTAGATTCATTTCCATGTCAATGTGATTGCAACTTCACATTTCATCGATTTACTATATAATTGATTGTCTTAGATGTTTAATTCATCAAGTATTATAGTCAACTTCCCAATGTTGTGGCCAAAACATTATTCAAATTTGATCAAACTATTAAAAGTGGTTCATAAAGCCTAAAATATTGGAAGAGTGAGTCAAATAGACAAATAGTCGGAAAACTATCCATAATTGGGTGGAGCTTGTTTAACATTATTTTGTATGGCAGTGGCGTATTTTGAGAAAATCAATAGGTATGGTGTGCTCTAAAAGCTGCTGGGAGGATTCGGGGGTCAAAGATTCTTAACCACCGTTGACCAAGAAGGTCAAGAGATGCTTCTCCTGGAAATATTTAAACATGAGTACCTCTAGTTTAGAGCAAAGGTTCTCAAACATTTATAATTTTTTCGTACTCACATGCTATTTTGGGAAAGTTTTCGCCTACCAACTCTCTTAGTTTCTCTTTTTCGACCTTTATATCTTTGTTTGAATATCCACCTTTATGGTCTACTACATATTCTGACTTTATAAAAGTACACCAGAACAATGCACAAAATACACCAAAATGTGAAACTACCTATGATTATCATTCCCTTCAATTGTAATGGAATATCAAAACATAGAATGCTGCAGTTCATCGCAATACCTAAATAATTAGATATTTAAGTAAAAATGTCTAGGCTAAAGCTGAAGTCACATGTACACTGAAATTTGAAAGCAGTACAGTAAGTCAGCACTGCTTAGTGGCGCAGCTGTTCACACGCTCGCGGAAATTTGGGAATCTCTGTTTACCCATGATGCATTGAAATGTCGAACATAAAAACGAAAATATTACAATCAGTGCAAGTTACTGTATTTAAAATAATACTAAATGTTTTACTTACAGCGGTTTTCTGTGAAATCGATGGAAAAGATGAAATTATCTCTACTCGAGCAGTACAGGCTACGCTGGCCACATGGACTTGCTGTGATTGGATTATAGCTGTCATGTGACCAAATCTCAGCACTGATCGTGTTTTACAGCGAACGTGTGAATCCACAGTTTTAGGTGTGTTATGAGCACACTCCTGACTCCCTATTAAATTGTTGGAGTGTAATTTAAAGTACACACAGGTAGCATTTTCATTTATCTGAGGTATTTAGCATGCACGCTTTCAACCAAGCGATTATATCAGCACACAACTTATAAATTAACGCAAATTTAGAACAGACACAGCACTCAGCCCACCAGCCGTTAATTCATCATCGTTGGAAGGGAAATCCAAATTTTACCGATGTTTTTTTTTTGCCTAGCCGGAAATCAAACCCGGAACCCTTAGTTCAGTGGACAGGCAAACTACCGACTGAGCTAAGGTGTCGGATTCACAGGTAGCGATATGGAAGGGGGGACAACAGAAAAAGAATAAAACAAAATATTACGGGATTAAGCATCCATCAGAACTTGGTGGGAAGAATAAGGTAGATTGTCCAACTCAAGTTGCAATAATAGAGCCTAATTATGCTCTAGAAGCTATTTAGATCTGTAAATTGTGATAACAGTACCAAAGGGGAGATTTTTTCCTACTAAGCCTATTACTCTTATCTCTACATCATTGGTTTAATGTCAAAACATTTACATCTGAAAATAAATTTAATTTTACCATTTTCCTGATAAATCATTTTGAAATTGTGAAATTATACTCTTAGCTTTTGGGATTCTTTGATGTAAGTTTTATAATTATATAAAATCACAATGACTAATAATTAGACAATGTATGCTGCAAAAAATTATCAACTTATAAGCAACAACTAAAAGAACAAGGTAAGCTCCATAAATACTCCAACCTAAAAACAAAAACAAAATCCTTGTATAGCTACTACAGTTAAATCAGCCCAGTATCTTCCCCCCCCTCGCCCCTTTTACTTCACTGGTGTATACTCTAAAATGATGGTAAATAGCTTGTCAAATATATAATGATACATGTGCCTAGCTAGAATGCATAAATATAATCATATATGTATTTAATTAGTACATAATTTAAAGTTTGTTGTTTATACAATTATTTTACAAATATTATTTGCATTTATTTTATTTATTTGAGCGATACTAGCTTAGTAAATAAAATCATTGTGATATTGACTCTTGAATATTTGTTTAATAATTGGCACACACGCTCTTTTACTTGCTATAAGTATTCGGCAGGCCCTGGGTTGTAATGTTGTCAATGTTTATAGGTGAGGGTAAAGGGGGAGTGTTTCAACCCCATAAACATTAGTCAAGGCCATTAGAACTTCTCTAACTTCTCTGCTTCATAAGCTTGGTAGGTAGACCCTTTCGGAAGAATAACTACTTAAAACACAATATTTTTTTAATATGAACAAATATTAGTTTAAAAATTAATAATATATAGATACATTATACATGTATATTATTTCACAATCTAAACATTACTATTTACACAGTCTGCACAGACAGCATAGAATTAAGAAACTAGACCATATAATTATGGATATGCGGCGCAGGACTAGCATACCCAGAGAATATGCCACTGTTGTATGGTCTCACCTGGTCAGCTAGTGTGAGTTGTGCTCGCACTTCTGCCAACTGCCTCCTGGTGGTGGACAACTCAAGTTCCAACTGCTGCTGACTGCACACAGATAGCTCTAGATTGGTTGCTAGAAGACTGCGCACTTTGCTCATCTCCTCTTCCACCTATAGATTGAATAACACACCATGATCATAATTTATTTATGTAAAATTCAAAATACTATTTATAACCTTGTTTATTGTGTCTTATTGCATAACTAGGCGATCCGCATTTAATGTCACTAAAGAGTGGAGATGAGGAAGATAGAATATACCTATATTTGCATGGAGGGAGAGTGGAAAACCATTTAGGGGTGTAAAAACCTTCAGTACATCCGGTCAGAATTTGAAACTGGACCACCCCATCGCTGGTAATCAAGTCTATAGCAAGAATAACATATCAATTCGTTAACAGTACAACCTTTGTAATGTACTTTCTATTATGTTAATCACATAACGATGAAATACAAGATTTACAAGTATGTTTCTGGTTTGATTTTCTACTGTGTCTCAGAAATCATACGGTATGCATGCATATGTACTAATTATGCTAATCGGTAGGGATGGCTAAGATAAAATTTATAGAAAATGTATCCACATTTGCATGGAAATAGAGTGTAAAAACAATTAGGAAAAACAGTCTCCAGTAAACTCAGAATGGATTCGAACCCCAATCTCCCTGTTAATGGAAAACCAAATTAGGTTTGATATTTAAATCACATGACCATTGGTGCTATGTTTCTGTTATTTATTCTTAAATAATCTACAGAAACAATATGGCAGCAAATTTTAACAAAGTGTATAAGAATATGCATAGGTAAAGGATGGAATATCAGTCATAATGCAGGAGAAACAACAAAGTATAGTCAGGAGGATTGAACACAGGAATTTTGTCTCGGGAATAGGTGCGCTTACTCCTCACCTCTATCTGATAGAAAGGAGTTGTTTAAACTAACTTAATTTAGAAGTATAGAATAAAAAAAGAAAAATATAGCTAATGGTACTAAAATATTAATGTTAATGGTTTGTCAACATGCATAAAAATCGGTTTTATCATAAATTCTCAACACATCAAAGTTCAAATGTTAGGTCAAGCAAGGTGAATTAAAAACAGGTACTTTACTTTCAAAATAGAGGTCTTTATGTTTATACCTTTTACATGTTCCTATATATGTGTTCTATCTTTCTTTACCATTTTCTTTTTTCTCCCTTTTTTTTTTCTCTTTTAGGAAGTTGCGTCGCACGTTTCACACTCCTCCCTGATGAGTTCCGATAGAATGAAACCTGGGTCGGGGGATTGTGCGGTGACTATCAATTTTCTTTAAGAGGCAACCATTACCTCCTTGTCCATTGGCAGCAGTGTAAAGTGTGAACTGTGTTCTTCTTTTCATTGTAAAGGTCATATTGTGTTTGTCTCCTTTTATATGTTTCTATCCACCTTTCTTATACCTTCTTCCAAGTATAATAAAATAGAGGCCAGTGTAATTCATCACTTACTTTGTTCAAGTTTGATGGCTCTGGTTCTGCTGAAGGATAAAACTGTTGACATTCTTTCAACGCTTTCTGGGCTTCCTCCAATGACAACTTCAAATTGTTGATCTTTTGGGAATATGAGTCACACTATATGGTGCAATGAATAAAATATTAATAACAATAATATATACATTAACAGATGGTGATATGAGAAATTATGCTATTTGGCATAATCTAGCGATACTAATTGAGTGGCACTGTGTTATATTTGAGTGTGTGTTGCAACATTAACGATATAACCTTATAGTCTCGAATTGTATCTAAGAGGTTACCAGAAGAAGTGTAATTGTGTAGTTTTTCCACCCCCTTTATATTTAAAACCAACCCTTTAATGTAAATAATATTCTAGTTACTTCTTTCAATATTTTTTTATCCCGCCTGTGTATGATTCAGCTTCTGGAACACGTGCAGCTTAAGACTATTCCTTCCTCTTTTGTATTAGTTTAATTTAGTGCATCCTTAATTGGTGGGTGAAGAGAAAGAGAGTTAGTTTTGATGTTGAGACTTCTGAAAAATAGGGGTTCACACAAACAAGCACAAAAAAACCTGTGTGACTTAGAAACACCTGTTAGGGAATTATTAAAGAAGTAATATGTGTAAAGTACTCGTTCATGAATTATTAAAGAATCAAAATATGTAATATACTTTATCAGAAATTATTAAAGAAGTAAGAGGTGTAAAAGATTTGCTCAGAATTTTTTTTAGTATTGTGCCTTACTACCGATTTGGGTTGTACGCTCGGAAATTATTAAAGAAGTAAGAGATGTAAAACACTTGTTAAGGAAATTGTGAAGTAAGAGACATGTTTTTCATTCGTCCCATAAAATGTAAAGGTAGTGAGACGTGTTTTACTTTACATTTGATTGTAAGGGTGCACATGCATGTATTTGCACATAATTAAGTTTGTGATATGTAAAATTAAATATATGCTTTAATAATAATAATAAACAGTGGTAAATTATACTAAATTAAAGACTAGACATCTTTCCTATATTTTAATTATAAGTAGTCAGAGCAAATCATATATACTAGAACCCAAAAAATCAATGATGACTAAATATCTAACTAAAGCTGGGCATGAAGTAGTCACATTTTTGTAATGCTTAAATTATCACCAAACTTGGTCCATTTTTGTTCATAGACAGTATGTCAAGAAGCGTATCGCTTCACGAGTGAGAGAAACAAATAAAGGGATTGACAAAATATCCTTTTTTATTCCTGTTTGGATATCTTACAATCCTTTGCCATTTTACTTTGTATGTGTGTTATTGATTGATATTTAAAAAAATTGTTTTGTATTTTTCACACTCACTATTTTGAATTATCTGATGGAATGAAACTAGAGGTCTGTGAGCTCAAATTTAGTGATTCAAGACAGGATTGGGTCGACTGAATATCCCATTTTAAATTTAACTATGTAAATGGTGAATTTCACAAACCACATACAAACAAGTAGAGAGAAGAGTAAACAACGACTGATTTATAAATAGGGACTCAAACCATGGCAAAGAAAATGTATTTTAGCAAGATTTCTTGACAAGCCCCACTATCTATTTAATATTGATTCTGAAAGTGAATCTTAGTAAATATAGTACACATAGTAGATTAACTTATCCACATTAATATACCTTGTGCTTTTTTTTTCTCTTGCTTTCCACATACGGGTGTGTGCACGCACACACTCACACACACAGTTTTTTTAGCATTGCATCTTACTACCTGTTCAGGTTATGTGCATATTTACTAATTACACTAATGTGTTAGGGATGGGGAAGGTTGGAATTAGGTGAAATGTACCCACATTTGCATGGAACCCCATTTAGAGAAAAACCACCCTCAGTAAGCCCAACCAGGGTTCAAACCTCTATCTTCCTGTGATCAGCACTCTAGTATATTGCGAGTGTGATGCCTTAGACCTGAATATATTCACATAAGTAGGCCTTACTTATAGAAAATTGAAGTGTGTGAATTTGCATTCATCTAGCGGTAAATTATGTTATTGGATTTTAGAAATGCTCTCGAGGGCAAATAGGGCATTTTATCCACCCAAGACTCCATATAATTTTAATAAAAACTTAAATCATATTAAGTACAAATAAAATATAAAGCTCATTGAAATTAGACAAATGTATTGGCTAAATTTTAAGACTAGGCTTACAACTTGATATTCAAAAGGTGTCTTCCAATATGCATATTAAAAGTGCCCTTGAAATCAAGATTGTAAAAATAAAAACAGCTTTAATAGATGGTATGAAACACCATATTAGATAAAATGTTGATCAATACTGTCTTTTTTACTGTTTAAACAGCTAATTAACTCATTTATAAAGAGCAAATGTTATCAAAATAGTTCTAAAATTTGAAATATAGCAACTTTTTAAGCATATCAATTTTACTAAGGCTTTAGTCATTAAAAAAATAGTGTATAAATTTGGTACATTTGATTGATTTTTACTATAACCACCTGAGTGCAATAAACTGAAAATATAGAAATTATCACTATTTAAGAATAACAAACCATATATTTCCTCTATGAACACAGCACACATTAGGATGGATGATGATCACCTTACATAATGTGCTACTAACAAACTTTCAAATGTTAAGCATGCTATTTAGCTCTGATTAATTATTTTGTAAATATAATAAAATTATCAAATATATAAAGGACAATCTGTAAAATATGGTATTTCTGCCAATTTATATTCACAAAGTTTTACTACGGTCCAGTTTTAATAGGAAGAGCCTTTTAGAAAGTTACGGCCAATGTTAATATGTATTGATATTTTCTATCAAAAGTGACAGCTGCAGCTCACATGACTTTGTGTTTGAAAATGTGAAAGTAGATTTAGTACCTAATTTTTATATCTGACAGATATGCTCTTACTTTAAAAATTGGACTGTATTATAATACTGTTAGACTAAATTATGCCTATAATGGATAGCCAATAGGTGACTCTAACCTTGTCCTTTGTCTCTTCAATTGAGCTCTGCAAATGTTCATTCTCATTCTTAAGGCGAACAATCTCCATATTAAGCAGAGCAACGGAGCCTGTAGGCTCTGATAAAGGGGCTAGTTTAAGTTTGGCAGGGCTAAGTGGGGCTCTGTCTGGCTTCAAAAGTTGTATCTCTCTTTCCTCTATGGCTCGTACAGTCTCCAATTCCTCCCTAAAATGTTAATATGGTATATCATTTTACGAAAAGAAAGCTTACTAATAACTGGTAAGACTTTCTGATAACATGTTAGTTACAAATTCGATTATTGCTTAAGCTGAATACAGTTTGGATATATGTCAACTTTTGAGGATGAAAAATTAAATATAATCCATTGTATATTAATATTAAAGTAGGTACTAATTGAAGTTAAGACTTAGAAAGCTCTGAAAATACTTATAGCAAACTTTTTTTTAATCTAACGAATTAGATAGTTTCAAAATTGGTAGATGTATTAGTGACATTAAATTTCAACAAGATTGATTATAATTTGCTTTTAATGAGCAACAAATTATCATATATGAAAATTTTCAATAAAATAATATAACATCAACTAAATTAAACCATAAGTTTTTACCTAACATATTAAATTACAAACCTTGTTTATATCCACTCTATATTATATTCTTCAAATCTTTGCAACGAGAACACATAATCACTTTATTAAACTTCATATGGCAGATGTTAACCTACTAATTCAAATTTTATAATTAGTTACAACTCAGCTGAACTTTTAACTTTGTTTTGTCCTTAATCTATTGTATCCATGTTTTGTAACACATTTTTAATATGTAACACTTGTATTTTAGACTTGTCATCAACCTATGGTTTAATTTAGTTGATGTTATATGATTTTATTGAAAATGTTCATATATGACAAGTTGATGCTTATT
The DNA here is from genome assembly GCA_902141385.1 of Timema californicum. NCBI lineage: Eukaryota > Metazoa > Arthropoda > Insecta > Phasmatodea > Timematidae > Timema > Timema californicum. The sequence goes on along the minus strand of CABFOW010000784.1, from coordinate 15,690 downwards.
AAAAGCAAATTATAATCAATCTTGTTGAAATTTAATGTCACTTAATACATCTACCAATATACCAAGTACTGAGCTACTTTAAACTTTTCAGAGGACTAAGTTTATTTTTGGAAAAGGTATAAAGGAAAATGTTATAGGAACAAATAGAGGGACAAACACATTGCGGATTTCACAAGGTTGTTTTTTTTTCTTAGAAAATAAAATATTAAATAATGGCAGAGGTATCCATGAGAAAACTATCTTTGTGCTATATTAAACAAGTTGTATATATTGTAAATGTGATAATAAATCTCCTAAAGCCATACAATGTATGTGTTGTATAATTTACTAAAATATTAATTCCAAATGTTAATACAAAATAAAACTAGGTACTTATAAGATGTGCACTGTTAATAATAACAATACTGTAATAATAGTAATGATTTAAAGACACCAATATAGAAGAAGTCATTAGCACCAGAAACGTGCATTATAATTTCACAAAGCTCCCATAAAATAAGGAATTTTAAACATTATTTGTCATAAGCTGTCACCAAAAGAGATATGATTAGGAATGAAGATAAAAGGCCAAGAGTTGGGGTGCAGGGGGTACATGAAATAGTTGAGAAAGCTAGGATGAGGTGATATGGACACATAATGAGGATGTAAGGGGAAAGGATTTCAAGAAGATTAATGGATATGAAGTATGTAGGGAAGAGACTTCAAAGGAGACCAAGGAAGAGATGGGAGGAACAAATAGCAAGTGTGCAAGTAAGAGGAGGAGAGTGGAAGAGATTGCAGGGGGAATAATGGTGGAAGGACAAAGGGAGCTGGAGCCATTTTACTAAATAGATCTGGCCATTGGCTGGAAACAGTTCATGATGACGATGAAACCTTAAAACCAATTAGAAATCTAGAAAAGAAAGCAAAGAAAGACTAGATAAGAGAGAGGTCCATCTAATAAAGAATAAGAGAGAGAATTATCATTTAAGAGAATGAGTGATTAAAAGATCAGAGCCAAAATAACTCTCGCACTTAGTGAACCCTTTTTAAATCGTGTTCTTTAAGACCTATTTCAGGTGTCAAGGTGTTTAGTTTTACCATGGACTTAATACTATTATTGTATTATTTTCAACCCTTTGATTTTGCCTCATATTCAAATATTTCTTTTTAATTTACTGAATTTAGTTTAGATTTTATTTTGAAAATAACTTTCCCCATGAAACCTTCCGATCATTCTTGATTATGACAATGTATATAAAGAAAAATAAAGGATGGCAAAGAAATTGTTAGAAATGAAGTTTGTAGAAAGAGACCACAAGAGAGGCCAAGAAAGAGATGGGAGGAGCAAATAACAGAAAGTGTTCAAGGAGGCATTTTACTAAAATGACCCGGCCACAGACTGGAAACATGATGCTGATGATGATGACGACTCTAAAGAAACTCTCTAGCACACAACATTACAATATTTTTCTGAACATTATTTCAAACTAGTTTTTTTAGTTATAAAAAAATTCAAGTTTGCAATTTACCTGAGTTTATGTTAAGATTTTGTGTGTTTGTGTTGTAACTTTCAATATTTTGTTATAAGAAGATACAGGTAAGGATAGAAATGCATAAAAGAGAGCAAACACTATATGGCTTTTACAGCGTAAAGAACAACACAGTTAATGTTTTAAATTGCTGCCACTGTACAAAGCGGCAATGGCTACCTCTAGAAGAAAATCTATTGTAGCTGCCCAATCCCTCAACCTAGATTTCACTTTATGACTGTGGAGGGTTGGGGGTAAAGAAGGAGAAGGGTGTTTGACTTGGGCTGCATGACTCCTTTCATAGGGCAGGCAGAATTCGGGTGGTTGGCAAAGGAAAAAGGGGGTCGCTGACTATTAACAACATTTTAATAGATGTTATAGTAGGACTTAGTGTATATTCACATCCATTGTCCATGTCCTATGTTTGAATATATTTTATTATTTTCCTTTTACATGTTTCTATCTTGAGTTTTCTATCATTCCTCACATATTTTTGTTTAGTATTGCATATTATTTTGTTTCAGAACTCATCAGGAGGGAGTATCAAACATGAAAAGCAGCTTCCTGAAAGAGGAAACAAAATAATATGCAATACCAAACAAAAATTTGTGAGGAATGATAGAAAACTCAAGATAGGAACATTTAAAAGAAAAAAATAAAATATATTCAAACAGAGGACATGGACAATGGATGTGAATATACACTAAGTCCTACTATGACATCTATTAAAATGTTGTTATAGACAGCGACCCCCTTTTTCCTTTGCCAACCACGCGAATTCATAAGTCCTACTATGACATCTATTAAAATGTTGTTATAGTCAGCGACCCCCTTTTTCCTTTGCCAACCACGCGAATTCTGCCTGCCCTATGCAAGGAGTCATGCAGCCCAAGTCAAACACCCTTCTCCTTCTTTACCCCCAACCCTCCACAGTCATTGTTGAGCATGCTGTTGTTTGCAGTTCTACTGTATGTGCATGTGTGACTTACATGTTTATCTTTCTTTGTGTGTATTTATAGATTATGTGTTGTATTATCTTGGTGGCAGTTCACTTCTATAGTTCCTGTGAAAATGAATAAAAAGAAATAAAATAAAATAACCTATTCTGTAGCTCGGAGAGATTGGCTTGAAGCCGAAGATGCCATTTTTCTGCTTGCGAGAACAATTGTTTGAGCAGCAATATATTAGTATGTGTGGTATTAATAAGTTCTGTCTCTACTTCCCCAGTCACCACTCGACACAGGCCAGCCAACATATCTTGCACTTCTTCTGCAGTATAGGTCTCTTCAAGCAACCTTGAAATTAAAATAAATAGCCAATTATGAATTTTTTTTAAAGGTACACAAATGTGTTATTTCTTTCAGGATGTAGATTTTTAATGATCAGTTGATAAAAATCCTGGTGGATTTATTTTATTATTTTTATTTTAAACAACCCTGTAAATTAATGTGCTGCATTAATTTTGAAAAAAAATACACTTTTATTTAAAAGAGTAGCCCAATCAATTAATTTAATTTATGGGTGGATGGATTTTTTTTAGTTAATGTGTTTAAAAAGAAATTTGGTTTCTACCTCCAACCAAATGCCACTCGATTACATTGTGCAGCCTTATAGAATCCTAAATCCATTTGCATGATTATGTCACGAGTCACAGTTAGAAGGCCTTAATAGTTTTTATAGATTGGAGGGAGAAAAGAAAACTAAAGATAATGTTTGTCATTCTCAGGATAACCAATATTGTCTAATTATAAAAATAAATTTTCTTCAAGCACAAAAATCGTATGGCCCCAATGCAAAATGTTATCTTCACCTCTACAGGTAGTTAAATGTATCAACACAGCAATATACCTAAACCTGGACATTTTATATTAGGCTATCCCAATATTTATTTTTTTGTATTTATTATTTTGGCTACCGGTATTTTTTTAAATCAAATATTGGCTATGGTTTGATAAAGACCTAATGTGCATACCTAGGTATTATATTAGGTTAACTATTTTACAGTTTTGCCCTTAGCAAATGATTTAAATATATTCCAGGGACGTAGGGGGGAGGGGAAAGAAGGGGGGGGGGGCAAATCTAGATCTTTTATGTGTTATTAAATATGTTTTTTTTTTTAAATGGCACTCTTTGTGTTGGAATGTTGGAGCAGGGGGTGGGGGGCAGTGTTTGGGGCTATGGCCTTACTCATGGCTAGGAGGGGAACCCAAAGAAAGTCTTCAATTTTGTAAAAAAAAAATCTGGTTGAGGGCTTGAGAATTTTAAAACTAGTTTTTTATTTACCAAATATTATGAAGATTTAAAATGGTAGGAATATTTACGGGTAGCACAAAGGTTTGTTATTAATATTGTGATCACTGGGGGAATTGTCAGCAATCAGGCACCTAATGATCTCCTACCACTTATCATTAAAATGAGACATCCATAGTAGTTTTATAGCACTTAATTAAACATAAAAACATACATGATCTCTTGGACAAAACACGCATCAGGCAATAACTCCTGAACATGCACCTGTAGGGTATTTTACCGCAAAAATACAAATGTGAATCTTAATGCGGGTTGAGTCAAAGAAGGGTTAACAATTTGTCCCCCGCTCCCTCAAATCAAAATATTGTAAAAGTTAATCCTATAAAATGTAATCAAACCTGTCAAATTAAATTTAATTAATTCCGTAAAAATGCCAACAAATTTGAGTACCTATAGCTGATTTTTTCCCCCTTAAGTTGTCCCTGCTTTTTAAGAGACAAGGATTGCCTTAAAAAGTGTCTTTTGAGACTTCAATTTAATGTATTTTACCGGGGGAAGACTCTCAGATACCCCACCATTCCATAGAATACTCCCCAAACGCCCTCCCCCAAGGAAAATGCATGCAGGTGCTTTTGAGGAGAGCTCATCAAGTGAAAAATATGGAAGTCACCAGCTCGCGCACCTATAATCACCAGTTTAGTCAGTTTTCATCTGAAATTGGGCCCCCTTCGAAAGTTTTTCCTAGCTATGTGCCTGATATGTTTCACCCCCCATGGGTAGCTATTAGAAATAAAACTGAGGATTTTTATAGCTTAAACCAAATACCATACAGTAGTGTGTCAGTACCTGTAGTGAAAATTATACATATAGCTATATGGCATTTGTTTATTTTGTTTCTATGACTATGAATCTGTACAATGTATTCATAATAGTTTGGACCAAGTTATAAATGTTTTTCAATAATATGTTTATTCTAAAAAATTTTTATCATACTAGATGGTCCGGAATCTGAGATATGTAAAAATTCGATATATTACAGAGATTTAAATCACTTAGTAATAAATGGCTAAGCAATAATGCAAAACTTACCTAGACTCTATAACATTCTTGAAGGAATATTCAACAGCTTTCAAGTTTTGAGTTCGTTGGAATCGAGCAAACCTCAAATAATTCATGACAAGTATTTGATGGTCTTCGTTTATACCAAGCTCTGCCTATAATAATAAACCACTAATACAATAACTAAAAAACACTGTAATCAATTAATGGTGTAATCTAAAGGTTTAGAGCAAAATAACTTCAATTTGATTAATTTGATTATTTGACAAAAATTAAACTAAAATGTAAAGAAACAAATAAGACAAATAAAAAATTAAATATACATTAATCAATATGAGAACATTATATGCTGTTTAAAACTCCGATTCACATACCATTTCAAGATTGTTTTCTGTGTCGTGGAATTGTCAATAGAAAGTGTTATAGAAAATCAATTTTCCGCCGTTTTTTTTAACCGCATATGAATAATCAATTGTTCTATTACTGTAATTTAGGGATGTTCGATCTTGGATCGATCTTTTAGAAAATCGATTCGTTCCCCTTGATTAATCGATTTTTTGAATCGATTCAAAGGTCTTGATCTGATTCACGTATCGATTCTTTTTCTAACGATTTCTAAAAGATCAAATCGAAAGATCGAAACAAATCAAAATTTCAAATCAATTAAGGAAATTTTAATTTTGTTGTTGGCCTTAGGAAATGTTTTGTTGACTATTAGTACTAGGAAAATTTCGAAACCAAGTCTTTCAATTTTGGGCTACTAATTAGTTTTTATTTGTCTTTATTTAGTAAAGTGAAGAGAATAATCCACTGATCTGCACTTTTCACGTCTAGGTTCTGTAAATGATCACATCACGTTTTTATTCTGTGATGTATTTATGGTGAGGTGTTGGCCAAAAAGTCAATAGTTTGAAAGTATTTCGTAAAAACCTCATTTTCCCCATAGAGTTTTTGTAGTTATAGAATGCTTACACCTACAATCTACACTTCCACCAAGCTAGTGATTCCCAAGTTTTGAGAGACACCCTCCAACAAAAACTTGTGAGGTTTTCTCAAGACGGATGCCAACAAGTGTGTTTAGTTTGAGTACAATCACTAGTTCTCGAACAATTAATTCAAACAAATAAGGTGTACTGATTTCACAGTTTCTGAAAGATTAGTTCGCTGCTACCGAGGAAAGAAAATATGTGCGTCCCTCTCTGGGGTCTAGAGGTTAAGGTTCTGGTTTGTCTCCAATATATAGCCTGATTTTCTTAAGAATCTTCTGGAAGCTCCTGAATCCCCAATCTCCCTTTTGATTCGGAGGGCAAAAACCTTTAAAAAATACATAATTTTACTAACTGCCTTCTTCCCCTCATATAAATATGATTTTCTACCAGCATTGATTCTTCTCTTCAAGTAAAACATTTAAAGTGCTCCTCAATGTGAAAAATAATTATAGTAGGCCTACCACCACACACAAGTGCATCTAAATTTAAAAATTGGAAAACAGAACAGGAACAAAGTGTACATTGTATGTAAGGCCACACACATTATTTAAATCACTGCCCTTTGTGGTTACCACAAAAATAATTTAAATATCTTCCAGAGGCATTTAATAAGTCATACATTTTTGCTGCCCCCTCCCCCTAATACATTTTGACGCCACCCCCACCCTCAGTACATTTTGACACTTCCCCGCCCCTCCACTCAATACATTTTGACGCCACCCCCACCCTCGGTACATTTTGACACTTCCCCGCTCCTCCACTCAATACATTTTGACGCCACCCCCACCCTCGGTACATTTTGACACTTCCCCGCTCCTCCACTCAATACATTTTGACGCCACCCCCACCCTCGGTACATTTTGACACTTCTCCTTCCCCTCGATACATTTTGACACTTCCCCCTCCCCTCGATTCAATTTTGACGCCTCCCACACTCCTCCCCTCAATACATTTTTGCTGCCCCCACTCCTTCCCTCGGTTTAAATTTCTAGGTGCGCCTCTTTTGGTTAGTGTAGAGCAAACTTTATTTTCATGAATCGTTAGATCGATATTTGGAAGATCGATTCAATGCACTCGATTTTTTGCCTGAATCGATACTACGTTTCTTGATCTAGATCGATCCAGAGAATCGATTCAAAGCCCATGAATCGAACATCCCTACTGTAATTGTTATTTTTCCAAGGAGAATAGGATCAGATCAACTACTTAATTCTTAGTTGCGGGACGAGTTTTGATTATATAGTTCATAGAGTGAACACTACAGTCCTCTTCTTTGTTTTGGTTAAATATTTTAATTGTAAGTCAAAAGGCAGCAAAAAAAATTAGTTCTCCCATATTTAAATTGCTTAGATTAAAAAAACCTTCAAAACCCTGCATACAATTTTCTAGAATATAGATCATTAACTTGTAATGTTTTTTATATTATATTTAAGAACGAAAACTTTAAATTTTATTTATACACTCGTAGCTCAAAGTTTTCTTGTGAACAACTATCCATCCAGTAGCAAAATAATGGGTTGATAAATAATTCCTTAATAAATGTGGATAGCGACGTCATCGAAGGTCTTTTAACGAGATGTTTCGGCATAGCATGCCATCTTAAACAGGTCTGAGGGCAAAAAAAATGAGAAAATGAACAATTTGGCAAGACTATAATACTGTTAAATAAGCCGTTGTTTGAAAGGAACTCTTAAACCAAAATGAATATTTAATTATACTGAAAATATCCCTTTAAATTAACCACTTAAAAGGCATAAGCTTGTTAGTTCAAATGTGTTTTCGGTTAGGAAAAAAGAAATGTCTCCAGGTAAGAACTAACCAATTAATCAATCATTAAATCAATTAAACTATATTTATTCTAAATTATCCACACTCAAATACAAGTACCACAAATATTTATAGTTTCCCACAATTACTCTATTAAAGAAGCCAAGGCCGTATTCAGGGGGAGGTGGAGGTTCAGGGTTTCAAACATCCCCCCATCCCTCGAAATTTTATGAACAAAATATATATGGCTTTATTTTTGGTTCAAACAATATCAAAATTAAGGTACAAGTACAAATTAGGGGGCTGTGTTACCATAAAAACACTTCAGAGAGCTTCTAAAAGAGTATATATATATATACCTAGGGTAGTTAGGGGGTTATGTTTCCATTTAAAAAAACACTTCAAATAGCTTCTAGAGGTGTTTAATATTTAAAAATGTCCCTAGCCTTCAGCAATTAGGGGGCTATGTTACCATAAAAAAACACTTCAGATAGCTTCTAGAACTGTTTATCATTTAGAATTTTTTTCTAACCTCCACCATTTCAAAGATGTGTCCACCAAGCCCCCTCTCCCCCCGAAATTATTTGCTGACTACGGCTTTGAAAGAAGCATATTACTACTTGTAGCTGCTCCTGTATCTCACCTCTGCCCCACACCCCCCGGAACTGAGTTTGGCACGTGGCACGCATAGTTTGTAAACATTCCGAGAATACAAGTACCATGTTATGTCAGTGTTTGAACTAATGATAACGCATAAACCACTTATGTGGGAAGATTTTAAGCTTAAATGGGGTTTGACCATTAGTAAACATACAGAGACATGTAATATATATAGGACATCACTTCGGGTCAGACAACGAAGTCAAGTCAGAGGTGAAGTTGTGCCTACGTCATTTTTAAAATTCTATCGTGATGGAGACATGTAACTAGTAGAACATTGGCAAAAGTGTGTTAAATGCAAGAGTAATTATGTGGAAAAATAACTGAATGGAGGGGAACAATAAAGTACCGGAAAGCCAACGGTTTTGGTTTTTATTTGCGTATATACACCCACTTACATTTGTTTATAACAAGACGCTGCATAATATATTATATTAACAAATAATTAAACATCAAAAATAGAAATTTAAAACATTAACATCACAAAATAATAATTCTTAATTTGTTACATAGTATCGTATTATTTTTAGTGGACCTTAGGTATCGTTTTCCAGATAGTATAACATTAATTTGGTATAATATCTTGAGCTGACATATTTAAAAAAATTGAATATAGATGCTGATCAATTAATCTTGACCTTTTTAAGTTTTCTTATTTTTCACCAAAGAAAACAGATGTTCACATATAATACTGAACTTAGACATTATGTTTATCATATACTGGTTCAACTAAAGGGAAATAAAACACAAAACTCACTCACTACAATTCTACTCATAAATGCTGGTGATACGATTGAACTTCATCTTTATATTAATTATTTTCTCTGTAATACATTCAAATATGTTCTATCAGTGAGTTTGGTTTCAGTTTTCATATAAATAAATGATCAAAAATAGCTTTTAAATGGGAATTAATTTTCAAAAATGTATAGCCCCAATGACATTATAAACATCCTTTGGATTGTTAATTGGTGGAGGGGGGGGGGAGGTTAAGCTCGTAAGGATATGTTAGTGCTAATTTCATCTCTTAAACTAATGGGGTTCTACATCATGATTCTCTTCCAGTTAAACTCTAAAAGTGTCCTGGTTTGAGAGGAAAATATTATGGTAAGCCTACAACTGACTGATTTGGCTCCTGTGAGCTGATATCAAAAGTAGTAGGGATTGAGATATCAGTGTAGTGATAACCGTGCACTCTTGGTTACGGAAGCTACTACTGTAGCCATGACAAAATATCAGTAGGTGGTAATATTGTGGTCGAGGTGGAATATGTGGCTAGTAGCAGGTGGAAGGTAGATTTTATAACCTGTACTCTCATGTACTTATAAACAATATTTGCTCCCGAGATGCTATTTGAATACTTGTGACGGTGGTCTAACTGTATAGGGAGCTAAGGCTGTCGACATCAAGGAACACAGAATTTTCATTACAATATCACATATCTAGGTAGTATTTCTCAATAGTTTCTCCAAATTGTCAACTTCTGAAGTATTAAACCGCAGTGACTGTAAAAAGTTATCAGACAAAAATTTGAGTGAAATATTTATTTTATTTTTATTATTTTCAAGGGCCAGAGAGCGGGCCACAGACCTTTTGCTGTGGGCCTCGTGTTTGACATTCCTGCTCTACTGGTTGTGGTAGCTTGCTAGTGGTAGGAATAGCTGGAAAACGGCTCACTAAAGCCAAGACTTCACTTACACACGCTCATGTGAAAGGCTATATTAAAAACGCGGTATCCTTCTGGTTGCTTCAGCTCTCGTGAATTTTCTGAGAGAATAAGGGGTCTTTTGACCAATGTATAAGTGCCTTAACATGTTCTAAACAAAAGTATTAGATGATCCATCAACTCATGCTTTTCCTCTCATATTCTCGTAATCGTTACAGCAGATTATAAAAGGTTATTCTCTTCATTTCCCCTCTTCATCTTAAATTCTCTTTGAGAAAGCTGTTGCCATGAATGTATCATACTATACCAACCTAAGAATTACATTACGCTGACGCATTAATTTTTGTTAATTAAATGTAGGAATTTAAAAAAGGATGGATTGTTTTATTAAGCTATAAAATTAATTTTTAATCTTATACTTTTGTTAGATTGTGTTTATTTTTTTCTATATAAGTAATCTAGTTTAAGTTTCCAATACTGAAGACTATCCTTCAAGATGGCTTCCTCAGGTTTGTCTATTGAGCGATTGTCACGTGAATAAATTGGACAAATTACTAAATTCTGAAGCATTTTTAAGATTATTTCAAATGCAATTAGTACAATTTCATTTTTCTCTGAAAATAGGATCATGTTTTACATATCTCTTTAATTAATGTTAATAGTTTTCGTCCACCTGGTGCCTTGATTCACCGCGTGGCTAACATTTTAGCAATTTATCTTGTAACCTGGAATATATTTTTTTTAAGGGAAGATGCTTTATCTATATTGGCCTATTATTACAGCATACCTATTTATTTTATATTCTGTATCTGAAAAATTTACTCTCATACCTAACACACAGGTTGAATCTCTGTGACATTTTGCCAGATATTATGTAAAGTTTATTTTGTTTTGGCAGGGAAAAAGGGGAAGAAAGTTAAAGGAAAGACAGTGCCACTACAAGAATTTATAGGAGATTCCCCTGGTGTTGTACCTGTTAGGAAATACAACTGGTCTGATGAAGTGGACAATGAGGATGGTGAGTTAACCAACTATATTTTAGAAATGTATTCCATCAGTGTTTCAAGTTTTCACCACACTGATAATTTTGCGAATAGTGTACACCGCAGGCAAGAGTCTTTCTAAGCCATGTAAGTTAATACATTTTATAATTTTTAACCATTTACAAATATTTAAAAGCAAATTTCAATTCATAAAAGAAATTGATATTGTAAAATTCATATTGCTTGAGTTTTTTTTAAAGAAAATTCACCAAATTCATAAAACCTCATTAAGAGTATAGAACATAAATATTCAAAAGAAGATCACAACATGGCACCAAAATTATTTTAATACACAATAGTTAACATTTTTATTATATAATTAACTATATGAAACAAACAAAACCTAACCTTATAGTGGACCTACTATACAGCAACATATTTTTCATTAAATTACAGGTTTCTTAAATATGTTTCACTGAAATACTGTATTCATGTACACGCCCACAGATTATAATCACAGGTTTTATGCAGGTCCTATAAATTCCTATTCTATTAGGCTATCTTGATTCTTCAATCCTTTCGCTTAAATTATTTTAAAAACAATAGTGTATCAAAATTTTTATTTATTTACACATGAAGTGTTGGGTTGAGCTTGTTTGGGATAGTTTTAATTATAAATGGAAACATTATAAATATTGTACCCCCAAAAAAAGTATCATCCATTATAATATCTGCAATGCAAATAAGTTTTTGATTGAAATAACTGACTGTCTCCCTTAGGTCTTTTTCATTAGAAGATTTTGCCCATACAGCGTTTTTAATCAAAATAAAATGACACTTATTCACTTACTATACTTACCTAAGTTAAAAGTGTGTCTACCAATACTGGAAATATACTTAATTTTGTGTTTGATACTGGAAATACCGAAATTTTGAATAAAATACTGGAAAAATATTCAGCCTTTTTACATTGAGTGAAATGTTGGATTAAGCATTTTGAGACCCCTGGTATTATTTGGACTACTGATAGTTTTATTATGACCACCCCTCAATTACTACCCCTGTGGTTTATCTTGTTTGCCACATAATTAGTTGACCTTGTAGATGACCTATCAGTGGGAGTGTTTGCCTCACTTGCTGATCTTTCTATTCTCAGTCTCTATACTAAACCCTTCCTCCCTCCTCCCCCTTACATACTAGAGTAAGAAAGAAATCAGTAACCATTATGAGTGATGAGTTATTAGTAACTGCTAAAGTTCAAACATCTCTTCAAACTATTGGCGTACCTGCCTGACTTTGACATTCCAATGGCACGGTTGTGATATTACAGTGAGAAAATGAAAATATACATCAGTCTAACTCAGTACAAGGTAAAGTCTTTTCTGTTAATACATGTTGCAGACATAAGACATTACAATACACAGCCATAGGTAGCAAGTCCTTGGGGTAACACCTCTGACGCTCAATTTGTTCCTGGATTGAGAGTGTAGTTCCTTACATAGCCTCAGGGTGCTACCATCGCATCTCCCCTCTAAAGATAGAGACAGTCTACGGGTTTCCTAGACCGTTGTCTTCTTCGAGCGGGAGTGGATGAATTGGGAGAAGAACCATCAATTTGAGGTACTTCAATTACCACCTCTGAAGACGTTGGATGAACTGGTAGAATTGACTCTCTTCTTGGAAATGATGAGCTGTTATTTGCCAACTCATCTGGCTCTTGCTGGACCTGAGGAACACTTTCATTAAGAGGCTGAAGAGACTTTCGATTCTTTCTAAACTGTCCGTCCTCTGTTTGTATTATATACGACCATGGTGTATTATGTTTTTTCACTATAGTACCTTCCTGGTTTCGGTCGGTGATATAGACTTTTGTTCCAGGGTTCAAATTTGTGAGAGGCCTAACCCCATGTTGACGATCATAGTTTTCTTGTTGTTTCGACAGTCTGTGTTCTTTGTGGAACAGCTGGTCCAAATTAACTGGTGAGGGAACGAGGTTACATGGCAATGTTTTGGTATAAACTCCCTAAGTTTTCTCCCCATCAAGAACTCAGCAGGGCTATAGCTAGACTCCAGAGGTGTGGAACGCATCATAAGTAAGGCTCTGTATAGGTCCTCGCTCTTTTCAATATGATTTTTTAAATTCTTTACTTCAGACTTTATAAAGCCATTGCTTTGTGAGCACTTCAGGCTGGATGCAACAAATTTAAAATTATATTCTTTACCAAACTAAAAAACTTTTCATTTATTATCTTGTTATGGATCCATTGTGAGCCACAATCCGCTCTAATAACGTCAGGTACTCCATGCCTGGCTAGAATAGATTTAAGATGATTTATGACACAACTAGAAGTAAGGCAAAGATATTTCTGGATATCTGGAGTAGTAGTCAGCAACAAGGAGATACCAGTTACCTTTCAACTTCAAAAGATCCATGCCAATTGTTTGCCAAGGCCACTCAGGAAACAGAGTAGGTATTAAAGTTTCTGATCAATTTATTCTAAATTTGGCACACTTGACACAATTCTCAACAGGATCTCTCATTTGTGTGGACAATCTTGGCTACCAAACACTTTGTTTAGCAAGTGCTCTACATTTGGTAATCCTCGGATCATGTAGTTTATTTATTATTTCCTTGCACGTGCAATTAGGAATTACTAGTATATTACCTTTTAGAAGGCCATTTTGTAGAAATATTTTGTTTTGATGTTGCCAATATGGTAAGCACATTTCCGGTATTTGTGACTTTAGAGGCCATCCGTCTTGGCAAAACTGCATGAGGTGGATACTAGCCTCATCCTTATGTAGATTCTGAACAATTTCTGCTAACTTAGCATCATACGCAGGAAGACCACAGACAACCTCTTGGACATATGCCATCACTTTAGCTAGTTCTCTTCCCCAGCAAGTAGTGGCTGCGTATTGCATGAAAGAGCATCAGCAATTTGCTACATGAACAATCTCAAATGAATACCTCATTAATTGAAGCCTAATTATTTGTAGCCTAGGGGTAATAGAATCTAGGTCTTTGGTGGTGAAAATTGGAACTAAAGGTTTGTGACCAGTCTTTATTGTTATATGAATGCATGTAATAAAATCAGAAAAGCATTCACATGCCCAAGCGAGAGCCAGTTCCTCGTTCTCAATTTGTGCCCACTTTCTCTTAGTTTCACTGAGAGTTCGAGAAGCGCAGCTAACAGGTCTTAAGAGATCCATCATCTTGGCTTATTAAAACTCCACCAAGGCCATAGGATGATGTGTCAGCTGACAAAATAGTGTCATTATTGCACTTATATAAAGTAAGACTAGGTGGCTTTGCTATGACTATCTTTATGTTTTCAAATGCTTGAGCCTGTGGACAATCCCATAACCAGTCAACGTTTGAGCAGAGAAGCTCATTAAGAGGTTGCGATAACAACTTAACTACCTTAGAAACAGGATATCGGTTGGTCATATTGTCTCCCAAACTAAAGGTAGGTCTATAATTTGATAAAGCTGCAAAAACCCTATAAAACTACCACATTTGTGAACATAACTCTCGAAAATTAATAACTATTTTTCCTTTATTTTTCTTAAAAAATCTAGAAGACCTTTTAATGAACTCACATGTAGTAAACTATCACAACTGGAAAGTGTGAGTGGACCACTTAGTGAAATATATAATGGTAAAGTTGCTATTTTGGCAATAAACACGTAGTTAGCATCATTAATTGATATTTGTTGACTTCAGAGGTCTTTGGGTAAAGTGCTCGCCTCAGGTTGTTTGGGGGTTCAAACTTATCTAATGCTGGCAGATTTTTTTTAGCGATAAAATTGCATAGCATAACCTGCTTTGGAGGAGAAGTAAAGCTGTTGGTCCCATGTCAAGCCTTTTAAAAGAAACTTGGAAGATATGTGAAAATACCTTTTTGGCAAAATTGGTTTGCCCTTCTTCGCTTGCTCACAGAAATATAATGTGGAAGGCAGCATTGAACCACCACACTTCCTGAACTTCTGTAATATATGGGTTTTCTATCAGATGGTGCAGACAGCACTAACCAGTTGGAGGGCTGAGTCATGGCCGTCTTTAGTTACGGGCCATAGTGTTAAATGCAGCAACCTCGCTTGTGATGTCATGAGGCCTAGTGATCTGCTGGTTCTTAATGAGAACTGTGTGAATATTTACAATTTTCTTCATTTAAAAACTGATGAGTCGTTTTGAATGATACTGACAGTAAATCTAAACATGTTATGTACATATCAATAAACAAAAATACTTCAGAAGTTAAAAAATACAACAAATAAACATGTAAATAATAATTTTAAAATAAATTTGCTAGGTAAAGATTATGTAATGTTCACAAATATGATTAGAATATTATGATAATTAAAAACTTAGAAAGAGCATTTATTGTTGTACTAATCCTAAAGTCCTGGGTTCAATTCCTATATCCATGTATAGCAGCTTAGCAAATATTATAATAAAATTAATAAGTGCTATTTATATATTATGTATGAAAAAAGTGCATTGAGCAAAAACATTTAGTAATGAATAAAATTATAAAGTATTAGGAAAAAAGTAGAACACAAATAAAAGAAAAGACACTAACACAAATTTACACACACTTCAACCTAATTTACCAACTAGAATGCCAACAATGTACTGCACAATATGTTGGCCTCACCACCGAAACTCTACGTAAACGCATGAACGGACACTGCCATGACACCAAAATTAAGAATCCATAAAAACCAGTTTCAGCACACGCCTCCAATCATAACCTCAACTTTGAAGACTGCTACACTGTCAAGGTGTTAAAATCACTCCA
>CABFOW010000783.1:183994-200531 GCA_902141385.1 Timema californicum | reverse complement strand
GGAATATTGCTCTCATTTCAAAAGTTAATAAAATATATACTAATAGTTTTCTTAATATAATTACTAGCCAAGTTTTTTCATAAAATTTAAGTTGAAACGGGCAGCCATTCAAAATATTTATCTTAAAATTATATGAACGTGAGAGAACAAATGTATCGGGGTCTCTCCCAAAGAATAACCAAACTAAAATTTATTGAGATAGCGCAGATAAAAACAAAAAAACTTTCGCAAATTAGTTTATAGCCCAAAGGCATTTAATGGCAAATCGGTAGAAGGTAATACTGGTGTAATTTCAGCTAGAAATTGCTTTTCCTCATTTATTATTAGCATTAGTTTCTTTTTACACAAAATGTACCTTTCTCCAAAGATATCGTCCCGACAAGCGAGCGAGTTTCACATATTCAAAGGCGGAACTTTTATTTTACACGAAATTAAGCACCTATGTCATGTAATGATGGAAAAGGAAATAACGAAGATGATGCAGGGGGAAAGAAGACAACAAGACAAGAGCGGATAACGGCCAGTGTGCAAGAGAGTGAAGAAGAATGGAAGGACAAAGGGAGATAGAGATGTTTTACTAAACGGACCTGACCACAGGCGGAAAACAGTTTTTTTTAGCCCTGCATCATACCATCCATTTGGGTTAAACACACATGTACTAATTAGTTAGGAATAAGGAAGGTTGTACTTAGAAAAAAAAAAGTGTACCTGCGTTTGTTTGGAGGGAGTGTGGAAAAACATTTATGAAATCACCACCTAACAAGGATTCAAACCTCGGTCTCATCATCAGCAGTCCTGTTTATTGCAAGAATGACGCCTTAGATCATTCACTTATCAAAGCGGGTAGTAAGAAATATTTAACGCTTAAAAACACCCTTATGTTCAATTTATACTGTTATTTAAATCACTAATAAATGTTTACAAAACTTACTTTATCTGATTAGTATGAAATATGTTAATCGTGTTTGCAATATAACGTTTTTTTTTAAATCATATTTAATACCTAGAGTCGCTTAGCTACTCTGTATGAAAAATATATTTTTAAACTACTTTTTTTTAAAATATATATTCAAGCTTTGGTTTGGCTCCAGGAATAATTCATATTTGGTATTGGTTTCTACCTGGTTTTGAATTTAAAAAGTGGAGTTTGCAAATCCCTAATAAATAATTAAACATTCACAATTTATGATTTTCTTTTAGAATCAATTTTTGTCAATACACAAAAACATATCTGCACAGATTGTTATCAAATTAGTACCTATTTAGTGTTTTTTTATTATTCAACATTCATGCTCACTAAATACAAATAATGAAACGTCTTCTCCTCCGCTACTCAATAAAGGGGACATTCACAAGATACTCTATTCCTGGCTCGACAGACGGGGGCGGGGCCAACTCAGTCTTTCCAGTCCTTCTTGATGTCAAAGCTCCATTCCCACTTGAGATGCTCGTGTTTGTCGTCGTCGGTGAAGAGAGAGTGCACCGTGTAGGAGCCTCGGGCCATCATGCCCGTGGGGGCGTCCTCCAGGGGTGTCGTGTACGACTGGATCTCCGTCTTGGGTGGGTAGCTGCCCACCATGTGTGTCATCTTGTCCACTACGACACAACGCAAGACACGTGTTAGAGGGCGATGACCAAGAGACCAATGAGATAAATAGTTTTATTTTATAACCCCGCCCCTACTGTTGCCAAATTGTGTCACACCAGCTCACAAAAAGGAAAATAGAGTTTCCTTATGCGGTTTATAATAATTAGGGTCACCACTATTTTCTTTATTACAAAATTCCCCAGGTTTACTCAAGTTTTCCAAACGGAATTTTCCACTCTGATGGACGACTTAGATTGAAGCGTAGAAGAAATATTTTTTATTTAGCGCTGCGTATTACTACCTGTTCGGGTTATACGCTTAAGGATTAGGAATTGATGAGGTTGGATTTAGAGGAAGTGAGTCCGCACTTGCATGGAGAGAAAGAGATAGTGGAAAACCACCCCCAGTTCACACGACCGAGATTCAAACCTCGATCTCCCCATCCTCGGCAGTAGAACTCAACACGACTAGCGCGTTAGCCAACTACGCCACCGAGGCGGGTAAGAAAGAAATTAATGTTTCAAATGGACAAGATTGAAGTTATGTAAATAATGTTTACATCATAATTAAACCTCAATCATGGTGTCTACTCAACTTGACCAATGAAATCCCCGACCTTTTCCCTGATTTCCTAAAATTCCTGACTAAAAAAGTATGTCACTTCCTTCTAACTCACCCCCNATGAATAATAATAAGTTTAAAATTTTGAATAATATTTTTAAATTTGTATTAAAATTGTTTACTAGGAATTAAAAATATATTACACAGCTACGAACAAAAAAATGACACAATTTATCGATTTAATTATTATTGTAATTATTTCATATTTTGAGTAAAATATCATTTTCCCAGATTTTTATTGTGATTTACAAAATTCCCGACTTATTCCCGTTTTCCCGGATGGTAGACACCCTGTCGATGGGTACGTTTCTAAAACCAATATTTCTAGAGTAGGTAAAATAATAATAATAATTATTATTATTATTACACACTTACACTAATGTGTAATGGTGGGGTGATTGTGAGATGAAATGGAGGACCTACAGTTTAACGTGGGATCCGAACCACGGTTGAGGCCTGGCATTCCCCACATTCACAAGATGTCTTGTCAGAGGTGAAGGAAGGGTTTGGCAATCAGATAAATCTGTGTCGGGGCCGGTGTTAAACTTAACGTTTTTTTTAGCACCACGTCTTACTACCCGTTTGGGTTATATGCTTATGCAGTAATTGCGCTAATTATTTTAAGGATTAGGAAGGTTAAATTTAGATGAAGTGTACCCACATTTGTATGGAGAGTGGAAAACCATTTAGGGAAAATCAACCTCAGCCCACCTAACCAAGATCCAAACCTTGATTTCCCCGTGACTGGCAGTTTAATCTTAGACCATGAGGCCATCGAAGTGGGTTTAAATTTAGTTTAACTTTAATAACCGGAATCCAGAAGAAGAAAAAACAGGAATCATGCGTGACATAATATCTAATATTAATATATGAGAAGTAAGGTGAGAGTTGTGATGTTAATTACAGTCAAAACAACGACGGGATGAAACAAATACTTTAAAAACTACAGTGATTGGATTTTGTTTTCGTTCAATAGTAGAAGCAATAGGCAACGTGGACATGTCCAAAACATTATTATCCTATTAAAACAAAGCAACGAATCAACGTTGTTGTTGTACTCACCGACAGTTGCTGGTGGAACAGAGGCATTAAAGTAACAATAAACTGATATTAGTGACATTTTTTAATCTTGATGTAGCAGAACAGTTCATCAGGGCCCCTTCAGTTTAACATTATTATTATTATTATTATTAGCACCGCGTCTTACTTCCCGTCCGGGTTACACGGACTTACGCTAATGTGTAATGGTAGGGTGATTGTGAGATGAAATGGAGGACCTACAGTTTAACGTGGAATCCGAACCACGGTGGTGGCCTGGCATTCCACACATTCACAAGATGTCTTGTCAGAGGTGAAGGAAGGGTTTGGTAATCAGAAAAATCTGTGCCGGTACCGAGGATTGAACCCCGGACCCCCAGCACAGAAGTCAGACACCTTACCCCGTAGACCGCCAGGTCACCTACAATGTATAGTAGTATTTTGGTAGTATAAAAAGATTTACAGAAGAGGATTCCTAACAAAATAAGGATACATAGCTTACTGCATTCCACCGCATGATCGAAGCATATTTTATGCCTAATTTCTGATGAGAAAAAAATTGGGGTGAAACCATTACATGAAGCTAGTAATGCGCACAATAGTTTTTATATTCATCCATTAAAAAAAATACTTTGCACGTTAATGTATTGTTAGCAGACAATCCCTACTGTTGGTAGCTTAGTCTGCCCGCCCCCCTCCCATTGCTACCAACTACGCAGCTTGGCTTTCAGAAATAAATCTACTGGTAATCAGCATGCGCTGAGAATTTCGGGCTCGCAGTGTGCGCGAAGACCACTGCGCATACAAGGTCGAAAGTTATAGATATTGGTGAAATATGTTCTATATATTTATGACAGCATTCAGCCCTAAGCACACACCTGGGACCCCCATCCGGTACGTCTTCTGGATGTATTTCAGTCCGTGAACAATCTCCCTCTGGACAATGAAGTCGATACGAATCCTGTAGGATACGCCCTCTTTGATCGCAAACACCTGGAAAACAGTCAGGTGTGTTGTAAAGAGCCAGGCGTGTTCTCGGCTTACCAAGAA
This sequence comes from Timema californicum, assembly GCA_902141385.1. Taxonomy (NCBI): domain Eukaryota; kingdom Metazoa; phylum Arthropoda; class Insecta; order Phasmatodea; family Timematidae; genus Timema; species Timema californicum. Next base: position 196,234 of record CABFOW010000783.1, on the reverse strand, counting down.
CTGAAGATAGTCCCGCTTGTTATCATAGAAACAACTTCATTCAACTCTAGACTTTATAGATAGTCCCAATCCAAAATATAGACCCCATGACTATAATAAAATACATTTAAGGTAAGTTCACTTGACGTGACTTATCTCGGCACACAAGAATTTCTATGAGTGAGAGAGAAAGAGCCTAACAATTTTACTGGGAAAGGTATTTTCACATACCTCCCAGGGTTATTTTACAAGTGGGTACAAGAGCTCAGCTTCCCATCTGTAGGAAATTGTGCTACGTATTTTTATCGCTCAAGAAAAATCTGTCAATCCGCGGCCGGGTTTGAACCCAAGAACGTAAGAGTTCCGAGGCGAGCGCTTGACCACAAGACCATTGAGGTCAACTGGGGGGAGTGAACCTCTTTTAAAATTTGTATACGAGATTTGTAGGTAAGAATAATTTAAGAAAATGTGAATATGACCCGTCTCTACATTAAAACCAAACTTGGTAAACCTGGTGTTTGCCAACCTCCCATTCGATCGACCCCGTACCTGTTTCTTGAGCTGGGAGATGTCGCCAGTGAGGTCGAGTTCCACGTCGGGCCTCCCAGGGACACACAGCGCCAGCTTCTTCACAATCACTTTGCGCGGGTCATCAGGTTCTGCACACAGTCATACAGTCTTAGGATAACTTGGCGAGGGAGAAAGCGGAGGGGCTATCAAGTTCAGTAAGATTGTTTAGAGGGCTGTACAAAGTTTCAAAAGTTTGCGACCTACTGTACGCCCGAACTCAAGAGAGAAAAAAATAGCTAAGGTAATTTTGAAGCTACATCAATAAAACTATTAGCGATCTTAGGTACCAGAAACTGCCGAGAGAGAGCCCCACAATTGGGGTGGCTGAATATTAAAGGTCTAGAGAAAAAGAAGTGCACCAATATTTCTCTAGGATCATAGGTGTATTTTACAAATCAAATAAATTATTATTATTATTATTATTATTATTATAAGCACCGCGTCTTACTACCCATTCGGGTTATACGCACTTACGCTAATGTGTAAAGGTGGGGTGATTGTGAGATGAAATGAAGGACCTACAGTTTAACGTGGGATCCGAACCACGGTGGAGGCCTGGCATTCCCCACATTCACAAGATGTCTTGTCAGAGGTGAAGGAAGGGTTTGGTGATCAGATAAATCTGTGCCGGGACAGGGAATTAAACCCCGGCCGCCAGTACAGAAGTCTGACACCTTACCCCCTAGACTGCCAGGTCACCAAAAATCTAATAAAACAAATACTATTTTTTTTTCTTCAAAAAAATTAATCTGTACAAAGGTATAAATTGATATTGGAAAAACTGAGTGGTTATTAAACTTGCCAACGATTATATTCCCGGTTTTCGCTTCCCCGAGAAGTTTCTCCTTGTATTTTCTTAGACTCTCATCCTCTTTGTCCGCCTCGAGGATTTCATCGATAGTTTTTTCGGGAGGAGGTTTGTATTTGGTGTCCACCTCGTCCTCTATGTGCAGGTGTTCCACGCCCTGAGCGGCTGTGTCCGCCATTAAAATACTGTGCGAGAAAGAATATCAAGCCTGGATCCAAATAAACCAACAGCGCACACAATGATGTGGTACTACATGAGGTAGTACAGATACTAAACTTAGTTCTACTGTGGTGTACTTACTTAGACCTATTCACTAGGGCCTACTCTTCATAAAGAATGATCTTTATATTATAGAGCATCCAAAATATTGATTTCTAATTTATTCTTTACAAAACAAATTTATAAATATAGCCAACATATTTTTGTTCTTGTTATCATCTTGGAGAGGGGCTTTAATTGTATGATTTAAAAACCTTTGAACCTTTTATGAATATGTTTGTTAATTATGTCTTTTAAAGTGTGTAGTAATAGGTAAATAAAATAAACATAATTGTAATAAAACAAATAAACTAATTTTTGTACATGCTCTATGTGAACTGTAGACTTACTATCCTCTACACAAACATTTCCTTAACAGGTTCTTCTAAATGAAAACTTCAACTGTTGAGTACAAATAGAATTTCAAGGAGTTACGTTTTTACAGCTGACAAAAATGTTTGAAGTCTTGGTTTTGCAGGTCCATACTCAAGGGACAGGGTTCAACCCTGATTATGCACAATGAAAGTGGTTTTATATCCTCCCCGAACAAATACCAATACCTTTCCTTAAAATATGTCATCCTTACTAGACAACAAACCGACAATTTGGAATTTTTAAAAAAAATGTTCGAATTTCGAAACATTCAGAATGTAATATTATGTACTAAGTAGTAGGCCTACATTGCTCTGAAATGACAATCATACAGTATTTAATGGACTGCAAGAACAGGGTTTTAATTTATTTTAAATATAAATGTAAGCAATACATTAAAACAGTAGGCCTTTTTAAACTTTGTATTTCTTCGCTTAATAAAATGTTCATTTTTCTCTTGCGTGATCTCCGGGAGGTCTTAAACTTAATTATTTTTTTAAAAATTTGATAGCTATGGACATTAGGGCCTAGACATCAATCACCAAATTATATCAACGTTAAAAGATACTTATTTTACTTACTTGGAAAGAAACACAAAATAAGAACTGTCAAATTAAGACAGAAAACACCCAATACTATTATTTAACGTTATCAGAGAACTAATCAAGCTCCACCTTATTCTATGATGAAACGGAAATTACGTCTAGAGTAGTAAAATTGCTTTCTAAACTACCCATTAATTTTAAGACAAGGAGGTTTATAACGAAGGAGATAAGTTATTTTTTCTCTATGAACATGAGTGACCTATAAATAGAAAAAACTAAATTTGTCTATACTAGCGCTAGTATATCTCAAGCTGTTTATTTACAAACTCATTAGCCAATATGATAATGTAATAGACTTAAAAATAAATTATTATTGTTAAATAACGTATTCACGCTAACAGCAAGGTTTAAGATTAGAGCTCAGCTAGTGAACTCCACAGTAATAAGATTTGAGAATTTAACTTATAGCTAAGAGAACACGTACCCAACATTTGCAATTGACCAATGCTGGCTTTATAACCATGCATAACGCATAGTAAATAGTACATATCATGTAGTGCAAATTAATTATAAAACTATATGGTTTATAATGAAAATTAAAGTCTGACTTAAATCGATGGTCTTTTATTCAAAGAAAATGGCCCAACCTCTGCACAGCTAGAAAGGGTCTCTAAAAATGCTTCCACTAAGAGTTCACTAGGAAAAATATATATTAATATAACTTTATCTTACCCAATAATCTCTGATCTTACCTGTACTTTTAAACCAAATTTGATTTTTATCTGGTTCTGATTTTATTTTTGTCGTGCATATCATGGTATGCGCGAATATAAACCCCAGCCTAAGCTATTATGACAATTAGTTATGTTGTCTGTTTCATACCGAGAGGACCAATTTGTCTGTTTGCTTCGTAGTTCTTGAGTGCAAACAAGTCTATGGCCTATAAAATTGTTATTTTTTTAAATATTTGGGCTTGGATACATTTACACGCAAGGAAACACAATTCAGATTGAAGATAAATATTATCCATATATGAATAAAGCCTTAAATCTAGCAAGATATTATTCTAATCACGTTATCAGCTATACAAATCTTTAAATTGCAATCAACATTAAATAACAAACTTTTTAATTTACTTCTGGAAAAATATAGCGATATAGTTGATAAATTTAGGCCTACTTAAGGTACCGGTAGTTTATTTAAGTGTAAGACAAAATAGTATTAATTGAATAAATTAATATATCTCAAATAATACTATGCAGGGGCACTCTTTTACAGTAGAAAGTTTTGACACCACCCACATACGAGTGGGGCTAAAGGCATTATTCAATATTTTATAATATTTTTTTTTGCTTTACTTATTTAAAGATCAATTGTGTATATAAGAATATTGAAGCTTAGCAAAATATAAACTTTCCATGTTCACTGTTTATATATTCAGTTAATAAAAATAAATGAAGCACAGAATTTGTCTTAATTATTTAACGAGAAAGGAGAACCCAAAATATTTTACCATCTCAGACCCTTTGAATCATGTAGCCGAACATTGTATACTATTACTAAAAATATATGTGATGCGCAGAGCCAGTGGCAATGTATGCATGTGAAAGAACAAAGTATGTAAGAGTCCCGATTATCCAATATATACTGTGCAGCAAGGAAGGGAAGCAAACTTCAATTAATAATGTTGTAAATATCGATTTTAGTATTTTACATAGTAGAGTGCATGCAAAGTTTCTGACTTCCCTTATATTCAGCTCAATTGGATTCCTAGAAGTTTAATACCGGCACACTTAATTATTTAAATACCATGTGGAACTTCCATCAAAAGCCTTTTTGTAATCAATGAACACTGCTTGTACAACCTTATATAAAAAGAATGGAATGAACACAAATAACCCTATTAAAATTCAATTGTTTTTTGAGGATTTTTATTATGTACTTATTACCTGATGTTTTACTATACACCTTTTTAATATCTCCATTAAAATAGTCTTCTATAGTCTAAATTAAAATAAAATGAGTTTACATGTTTGGGGTGTAAAATAGTGTCTTTTGCCCGTAGTTTGGGAAGGATATTCAATTTAACAACTAAATATAAATATTTTACCTCCCATTTCATGTTTTTGGATGTATCGTAAGTTACCATGAAAGATAGCAAGCAGTCTTACCTTGTTGGACTACTTAGGCCCTTCCTGTCAGCTATCCTTAAAGTAAACGTTCCTCCCCCTAATCACATAAGGGATCACAAGCTTTTCCACCACCTTACCCATCTTACAAATTGGTTCACAATTTGGTAAATTAGATTACTGTAATCGTTTTTTAGACAAAGCATGTTATAAGAAATTTTAGAATATTCCAATTGTAGTAAAATTAGGTGTAATACAAGATAAGTAAATTAATGTAATCATCATCATCATCAACTGTTTCCAGCCTGTGGCCGGGTCAGTTTAGTAAAAATTCCTCCATCATCCTCTATCCTACCACCACTCTTCCCCCTTTAATTTCTTCAATTCTTCTCCTCTCACTCTTAACACTTTCTGTTATGTGCTCCCCCCAGCTATTTCTTGATCTTCCGTGCGGTCTTTTACTTACATACTTCATATCCAACATTTTCTTCGGCATCCTATTTTTTTCTATCCTTATTACGTGTCCATACCATCTCAGTCTTGCTTCCTCTATCTCATGTACTCCCTGTACCTCCACTCTTTACCGGATAACTTAATATAAATGAACTTTAATAATTAATATATATAATAGAATTTGGTCTTACTTTAAACATCAATAAAAATATATTTTACATTAAGATAGTCTGGCCCACCCCTCCCCCCTTACGCCCAAGAAAATACCGATCTTCCCCATCTCACACCTTGAGCCAAGGTGTGGCCTTTAAAAAAATAGTTAAATCAACATTTTCCCTTCCCTCAAAAGTGTGTCCCGCCCTCTGCCATAGTGGAACCAGGCAAGGTGAGCTCGGGTGTAGGGAGATTTAATTTGGGCGGGTGGTCAAAATCGTCGGATGTTAAGACTTGATATTAAACCCAAAGAAATAAGAATATTGTTATTCTATACAGTAGTGGCGGAACTTTGTTGGAGGAGGCCCATCAAGTAACAAAACAGTTCTTATGGACTTTATACCCTCCTCTCCCCCAGTTGACGTTAGAAAATTAGATGTCTTTCTATTAGCTATTTTGGAGTGGTCCTTCTCTGGCTCAAAAAGTTTTGAAAAATGAACGCTTCAAGTTATTTAGGAACTATGATACAAGGCCATTTTTAAATTCACATTTACAGAAATTCAGAAAATTTTGGAGGGACGGATAAGGGGCTGAGGGGAGGGGGGGGGGGGTTGAACCACATATATCTTCCCCCTTCTCCTCCCTTCACCCATGAAGGTACATAGCCTTTGATGGTCTACAAGGTGTACATCCAAATAAGCGTGTAGTCATAGTATTACTTATGCTCCCTTCTAGAGGCTAGGCCCCATAATATAAAACTCCTTTTCAACGAAATATTGTTTATATTACAAATAATAATATAATATGATAAAAACTTTGGTACTTTGGTATACTTGCAGAAATTGACATTTTTCTTCATTCAGTTATCAAATGGCCGAGATAAATTTTATTTAACTGTTTACTCTGAAGTCATCAAACCATTTTTGCGGTTATATTTTTATCCAAACAGCTCGAAAAAAACACCTCAATCTTAGCATAATTATAATGTTTTTACAACTGAACAAAACTCTAAAACACAAATAAAAAGAGAAGTATTTGATTGCTACCCTGCAAGTTTATTGAAGTCTTATATGACCAATACATACCATATCATTTATACAAAAATTTGGTGCAAAAGTAGTGTTCTCTTTAGGACTCGATGCTTACTAAAACTAGGTTTAAATAGTGGTGCACAAAACCTTCTCACAAGCACTTGGTGTAATCAGAGGTTCAATTAATGTTTGGTTGTTGCAATATCACTGCAGAAAATTCGCCACCCGAGAATGCAAGTGTTCTATCTCCAAAAGTGTTAATTAGGAGATATTTGGTGTTTACGTCATCTGCAGTGAAATTGAGACTACTATATAATTACTTGAGAAGATACAAACTCGAGTTGTCATCTAGCAACAATGTTTTTATACACAAGGTCAAACTTCAGTGTTCTCTTAAAATTGAACATAGGACACTTGCATTCTCGGGTGATGAATTGTTGCAATATTATGTTGCGGAAGTATCTCTCAAAGACTTGATGTGCTCCAAGAGCTCTGAACAGTCTTTAGTGTTGCGAAAGTTTCCCAGACTATTATTTAGCTTCTCCCAGAGAAGTCGCGGGTGGATGTGAGAAAGGTCCTTCAGCGCATCTGAAAATATTACATAATGCGATCAGGCTTAGCCCAATGGGAATCACGTTTGCCTGCTTAGATAACAACCCTCAAATTGGTTCTAGAAAGGGTCGAAAATAGAGTTCTAATCATTCACGGTGCCGAATTAACATCCAAAGGGATGAGTGAAGGGTTTGTAGGTTATGTGCGGTTAAAAAGTGTACATAGTAATAAAAAGTCAAATGATGTTCCGGGAAACATAAAAGTCAAATAGGTTTGGAATTATATTTTAGAAGCAGGTACAGGGAAGGTGAATAGAAACATATGGGAGGGAACGAACACAATATTGCCTTTACAATGAAAATAAGATCAAAGTTCTCACTTTACACTGCTGCCACTGGACAGAGAGGTAAAGGTTGCCTCTCGACCACCCAATCCCCCGAACTAGGTTTAGCTGTAATTAGTTACCTAGCATGACTCCCTGGAATATGGGATCAGGGTCATCTAAATGTACCAGCATGGTGGTGTAAAGGGCATCTACCAGGGCCGAGGAACACTGGACATCGTAGTCGGCCGGCAAAGGGGTGTACAAGGCGACAACAGTCTTAACAGCTGACACACGCACATCGTTGTTTATGTCATCGAGGCGTTTTATTACAGCTGTAAGAAAACAAAAGCAAATTGAATTGAAGCAATCACTGACCACTTTTATAAATCATCATCATCATCAACAGTTTCCACCCTGTGGTCAGGTCAGTTTAGTAATATGACTCCAACTTCCTCTATCCCTCCACCATTCTTCTCCTCTCACTTGCACACTTTATGTGATCTGCTCCTCCCATCTATTTCTTGGCCTCCCTTGCAGTCTTTCCCTCCCACTTACTTCATTTCCAACATTTTCTTTGGTATCCTCTCTTTTTCCATCCTCATTACATGTCCATACCATCTCAGTCTTGCTTCCTCTAATATCTCATGTACTCCAACATCCTCATTACATGTCCATACCATCTCAGTCTTGCTTCCTCTACTATCTCATGTACTCCAACATCCTCATTACATGTCCATACCATCTCAGTCTTGCTTCCTCTACTATCTCATGTACTCCAACATCCTCATTACATGTCCATACCATCTCAGTCTTGCTTCCTCTACTATCTCATGTACTCCAACATCCTCATTACATGTCCATACCATCTCAGTCTTGCTTCCTCTACTATCTCATGTACTCCAACATCCTCATTACATGTCCATACCATCTCAGTCTTGCTTCCTCTACTATCTCATGTACTCCAACATCCTCATTACATGTCCATACCATCTCAGTCTTGCTTCCTCTACTATCTCATGTACTCCAACATCCTCATTACATGTCCATACCATCTCAGTCTTGCTTCCTCTACTATCTCATGTACTCCAACATCCTCATTACATGTCCATACCATCTCAGTCTTGCTTCCTCTACTATCTCATGTACTCCAACATCCTCATTACATGTCCATACCATCTCAGTCTTGCTTCCTCTACTATCTCATGTACTCCAACATCCTCATTACATGTCCATACCATCTCAGTCTTGCTTCCTCTACTATCTCATGTACTCCAACATCCTCATTACATGTCCATACCATCTCAGTCTTGCTTCCTCTACTATCTCATGTACTCCAACATCCTCATTACATGCCCATACCATCTCAGCCTTGCTTCCTCTACTATCTCGTGTACTCCAACATCCTCATTACATGTCCATACCATCTCAGTCTTGCATCCTCTACTATCCCATGTACTCCAACATCCTCATTACATGTCCATACCTCCTCAGCCTTACTTCCTCTACTATCTCGTGTACCCTAACTCCTCAAATCCTGTTTCTCCTCGTGGCAGAATTACCGTCACCAAACCTTTCACAAGTTGCAGCTTCACACCAACCCCCACAAACACGACGGACCTAAACTCAGAGGTAGTCGAGCAGTGTTGCCACCCACCTGGGAACACCTGGTGGATGAGGTCAGCGTTGAGCCGGCCCTCTCTCCTCATCAGTTGAACCAACACCCTAAGCACCCAGCAAGCGACGAGACGAGTCTTGCGGGCCGAGTCTTCCACCAGACCCAGGACCAGGGGCAGACACATGTCGGTAACACGGACCATGGAGGGAGGGACGGGGTCCCGGAGCGCCGCCCACAGGCACGCCACAGCCGAGGTGCGCACAGTCTCGGCAGTACGGCCCGCCTGCCACACCAAGCCGGGCAGGATCACGTCTTGAAACCCGCACAGAATCCCGCCGGTCAAAAACTCGTTTATAATTAAATCAAGCGCCTTTGACATTTTATAATACATCCTTGAATAAAGATGATGGCTTGATAGGAAGCTAATTGCAGATAAAAGTAAGAAACACTACTATTAACTACCTTTGTACACGGTGCACCCTTACCACAACACCATGGGGTGGGAGCCCCAAGATAGCATTTTATATCAAGTCTTCTCAAAGATGGTTGCAAATAGACTTCTTTTGTCATGCACTTTAGCATGGCCTCTGCTCAACTAGGCTGAAGCTCCGACATACAATCAGCTAACAAGGTTTTACCAGTCAATACTTGAAACTCGGAGAGCTCAACATTCCATCTATCAGTCACACCATGCTCCCTTGTCAACAGGAAACTGTACACTGTTCTCAGCAGGATGCTAAACCTGACAATGTTTTACTTACAAGGAAGAGTGAATGTATGGATAAAATCTCGCAAGAATAAACTTTAAAATAATATATATACAAACATATCTGTATAAGGAAAACCTCTTTTCGCTTTATGAGGTGATTGTATTATATTTGTAAGAAGGTACAGGAAAGGTGGATAAAAACATATAAAAGGGACAAACACAATATGGCTTTTACAATGGAATGAAGAACAGGGTTCACACTTTACACTGCTGCCACTGGACAAAGAGGTAATGGTTGCCTCTTGAAGAAACTCAATCGTCACCGCCCAATCCCCCGACCTAGGTTTCATTCTATCGGAACTCATCAGGGAGGAGTGTGAAACGCGCAACGCAACTTCCTAAAAGAGAAAACAAAAAAAGGGGGGAAGGGGGAAATGGAAAATAATGATAGGAACATGTAAAAGGTATAACATAAAGGACAAACACAAGAAGAGGACATTGGCAACCATTACCTCTTTGTCCATTGTCAGCAGTGTAAAGTGTGAACCCTGTTGTTCTTTTCATTGTAAAGGCCATATTGTGTTTGTCCCTTTTATATGTTTCTATCCACCTTTCCTGAACCTTCTTACAGAAATAATATTTACAAACATATCAATATTTCAATGTCACACGGTATCTAGCTAGGAAGAAGACCAAACAGGAAGTTGGTTTTAATCCAACAAGTGATGTTTTCATCCGCCAAACACTAAGTTGGCACCAATGAAGTTAAAATAATTCCTACGTAAATATTATTTATATAATACTCTAACTCGACTAAAGGGGACTACAGATGAGATGACTTATGGGCCTGACAGTCTGCCTGACCCGATCATGTTGTCTGTAGCCGGCTCGAGCGTCAATGTTTCCGTTCAAACTCGACTTGTCAGAATGCTGACCAGCCTCTTAACAAAATACTATAATCTCCGTGTAAACCTGATGAACCGCCAAAGCTGGTGGATGTGAATGTGACGCACCTCTGACAACGGTGACGCAGAAAGTGTCCAGCTCGTCACAGCCCTTGGTGTCGAGAAGTAGAGACAGGGAGGTGTACACACTAAGCTTCACCCTGGGGTCCTTGTCTGTCCCCGTCAGATGCACCATGAGGGACGAGATGATGCCAAGGTAGGGGCCCGCGCCGTCATCTGCACACAAATACAACTCTTGACGCCCTCTAATGGGTGATCCTTCATTTAACAAGCTCAGCAGTGGTTTCATCATAAGAGGAGTTTAAAGGAAAGTTGTTCACTTGAGCTGAGGGGTGAGTCTGGTTCAACTAAAATGTAGATTTATTTTTTATACCCAATACAGTCTCCAGCCCGTGGCCTGGATCAATTCTTTATCCAAGCCATATATTCTCCACTATCGGCTTGCTAGTTCTGTCGTAGCTTCATATGTATTATAATATAACTTAAAACTAGGACAGGCACAACATCCAGTCCCCGACACGTTAATTCATCACTGTGAAAGGCTAAACCCCAAATTTCACCGATGATACATTTTTCGGTTATGCCAGGAATCGATACCAGGACCCTTGGCTCAGTAGGCAGACAATATTTAAAAAAATATGAATCCACAAATTACCTCTTAACCTCAAATCTTGAATTTAAATCGGATTCTTGTAAGAAGGTATCAACATAAGAGGAAATGGAAATATAATAAAATAGAAAATAGGAAGGGTAACTAAATGTTAACATTTATTTATAAAGTCCAAACATTCAGTTAAGTGTTAAATTAATGGTCTGGGGTCTGGTTGTTAAGTTTGTATTACGACACGTTTTTGTGTATGTGCGTGTGAGCCCCAGTTTGTATCCAGTGTTTGATTATTCCGTCGTATTTAGTCTCTAGCGGGGACACTTACACGAGACAAGTTTCTCCACCAGGGTCTGGAAGATGGACCTCTGTGGACTGTTGAAGATCCAGGTATCCAAGGACAACTGCAGGTCCTGGAACATTGACCCCGCGTGACGACTGTACACAAGATGTGGGGGGGAGGGCCCTTCCATCTGCCCCAGACTCATCAATAACTCTGAAACATCCATCACCATCACCATCACCATCACCACCATCATCATCTGAGCCAAACATATTTTTCCCAAGCTTCCAGCACGACCCATATGTTTTACCTACCTACGTTGTTTGAAGATAAAAATAAAGTGATTTATTTAATTTTTTTTCCCAAAAAATAACAAAATAATGTTTCATGTTTTTTTTATGCACCTGAGGAATAAAAAATAAAATCAGAATAAAGCCTGTGGCTAATCACACACCAACAATCTGTATTTAATATTTTAGCAACCTTATTTTGATCAAATCTTTATCAAGATCTTGTATTAATTTAAGATCTTTATAATTTACTTTTTTGTGGTATAGAGCACTGGGCTAAATTATGGTTTAAATTAGGAGGGATAGCCAGCACACTTACCTTGGTGATACTGGAGTAGAAATTGTTTAGATATAACACTAAAAAACACATGGACACATTGTTAAGGACAAGCTTTCACTGTCACAGACACCTTCATCAGGTCAGGAGAGTAGACTGATGTCTTGGTTGAACTGTAAGGTTGACTGTTTTTCAGTTATGACATCACTGTATAGTGCTGCTATCTATTCAATGATTACATTCAATATAACATTATTCATAGTGCTGCTATCTATTTAATGATTACATTCAATATAACATTATTCATAGTGCTGCTATCTAT
>CABFOW010000783.1:142317-183645 GCA_902141385.1 Timema californicum | reverse complement strand
CCACGTTAAACTGTAGGTCCTCCATTTCATCTCACAATCACCCTACCATTACACATTAGCGTAAGTGTGTATAACCCGAACGGGTAGTAAGACGCGGTGCTAATAATAATAATAATAAGAAGAATAAGAATAAGAATAGGAATAATAAGAATAAGAATAATAATAATAATAATAATAATAATAATAATAATAATAATTTTTAGTGCTCTATCTAAACAATTTCTACTCCAGTATCACCAAGGTAAGTGTGCTGGCTATCCCTCCTAATCTAAACCATAATTTACTTTTTTTTAATTCCAAAGCGTTTAACCAAATTTCTAAGAGTTTTTTCAAAGTTTTTATATTGGTAGGCAAATTTCAAATGACGATTTATTTTGATTAAAAGATTTATAAACTCTAAGAGTATCTTTTGATTGTTTTCTCTAAAATATTTAAATAAAGAGTCTTTGCTGGCCGTCAAGCAGTCCCCATGTTCTCTCACCTTCCGCTGTGTTCCTGACCGCCGTGTCCCCAAGAGCAGCGCCCGGGAACGTGATGTTGAAGAACTGCTGAGAGACAGGCTGGACGCTCTCCTCGCACACAGTCAGTATTGCCAACATACAGTTTTGCAGGTAGCGTTGGAACAACTCCTACACGCAACATTATGAATAAATGAATTCATTTGAGTTAGAGATAACTCAATTTTCAACTAAAACTGCTGTCTCACTCTTATCTGCTTATCTATTAATTACGCTAATCTGTTAGGGATCAGGATACTGGAATAGAGAGGAAGTGTATCTACATTTGCGTCGAAGGAGAGCGGAAAACCTATCAACAAAACTACCCTCAGACCACCCGAACGAGATGTGAACATCGGTCTTCCTGCCATTGGCGTCAAGTTTTGAAGGTTTTAATTATTCACTTGAGATATTATATAACATGAACTTTTTAAACCGACCGATTATATTGGTACATGATTTACAAACTAACTTAGCCATGGAACAGATTAAACCCGGCTGTTAATCCATCAATGTGGGAAGAGAAGTGACCTTGGGAACTAAATTCAGTAGGAGACAAACTACCCTCCGTGTTGAGGTGTCACGATAGTTTTAAATCAGAAACACGGACAATGAATGTCGGAGAGACTAGGAAAGTGGAGGACACGGGAATGAAGCTTGTGAGAATGATGGAAGGGTATAGGAAAGTGGAGGACACGGGAAGGAAGCTTGTGAGAATGATGGAAGGGAATAGGAAAATGGAGGACACGGGAAGGAAGCTTGTGAGAATGATGGAAGGGTATAGGAAAGTGGAGGACACGGGAAGGAAGCTTGTGAGAATGATGGAAGGGTATAGGAAAGTGGAGGACACGGGAAGGAAGCTTGTGAAAATGATGGAAGGGTATAGGAAAGTGGAGGACACGGGAAGGGAGCTTGTGAGAATGATGTAAGGGAATAGGAAAATGGAAGAATTTTACTAGACCGGCCCAGATACCGGCTGGAAACATTCGATGGTGATTATGTTTCAATATAAACATCATAATGAACAGTTCCCAGCCATTGGTCGGGTCTGTTTGGAACACAAGCCTATCCTTTCTCCCTTTATCCTGGAAACTTCTCTGCACTTCCTTCAGCCACTTTCTTCTTTCAAAAAGGTGACCTGGTTGGTCTAGGGGTAAAGTGTCAGACTTCTGTGCTGGCGGCCGGGGTTCAATCCTCGGTCCCGGCACAGATTTATCTGATTACCAAACCCTTCCTTCACCTCTGACAAGACAACTTGTGAATGTGAGGAATGCCAGGCCTCCACCGTGGTTCGGATCCCACGTTAAACTGTAGGTCCTCCATTTCACCTCACAATCACCCTACCATTACACATTAGCGTAAGTGCGTATAACCCGAACGGGCAGTAAGACGCGGTGATAATAATAATAATAATAATAATAATAATAATAATAATAATAATAATAATAATAATAATACTTCTTTCAACGTATGAATCTTTGCCGAATTGGCTCCTGATTGAGGGTTTTTGTCCATTGTTAGATGAAAGTCGTACAACCACCAGAATCCCGCTAGTCCTATCACCTCAATACACAACGTAGCTCATATGGGCCTGCATCTCGCTCACCGACTGCTGCCAGCAAACGTCGTGTCTCTGCAGAAAGTTGGCGACTCCCTCCAGTTCCCCAACGAGCGCCGATTTCTCGCTCCCCCACAATATCCCGCCCAGTACCTTCAGGTGTCCATGGGTGACACCATCCTCCATCGCGGGCAGCACCAGACTCAAGGTCACATTCGGGGGGACAAAGTGGGCCAAGTATTTTGCCGCCTTCTCCACCTGAATAGGGTTTGATAACACCTTAGACAATCACTACAAGGGGAGATGATGGGTGTTAAGTAGGTCTACAACGAGCTTTGAAAGCAGGCATGTCAACCCCACTTGGTCAAAAGCGATTCATTAGAAATTAATCCCAGCTTACTGCCTTATTACAATTAAAAAAAGAGTAGGCCCCTTTAATAAACAATAAGAAGGACCCTACATTCTCTTCACCAGATATTTAAAACCTTTAATTTGCAGCAAAGATGTGAGTGTCAGTGTTTAAATCTTGTGTGGACGTCACTTTCATAACTGTTGACTAATGTGTGCCGAGATCTTTTAGAGGTCATTTTTATAGATTTTAATGTGGGGAAACTGACGTTAACATATGTCTGTGTTTCCAAAAATTGCATATATTTGGTGCCAAAATACCACACCATTTAGGTATTGATCCCTTTTGAAAAAAAAAAAGTTCAAATTTGGTCCCCTGACCTCACAGGGCCAACTTTCTCTAACTATGTCAAATTCCCAAATATTGTATTTCTACAAAGTTTATAAAAATAAATATAGAGTTCCATTGTATTTTGGTTCATAATAAGGTATACCTCCGCACAAGTTCATTGATAGGGCCACAAGTTTAACATATCAGCACTATGGTGTAGCTTATAAGAGGACCATAGTGTAATCAGTCAAGGTAGGACTGCTACCCCTCCATGTAAACGTTGTGTGCAATACACACCATCGACTTATCTCCACTTGTTTTATGAGGCGTCAGCCATGTCTAGGTCATGTGAGTACGCAACCCCCTTCCCCCACCCCTCAGTTGTCCCGACTATCTGTCCGGCCAAATGTTCCCCAGAGAGACTCACATTCTCGACAACCCTAGCGTCGTCATCTTGCACGGCGCGGTACATCGCGACCAGCAGCTTCTCCAGGTGGTGCGTGAGATGAGTCTCAGCATTCAACACCAGCTGGCACAGTAGTTGTGACGCCTTCAAGCGCACGTCCACCTGCCAGTCCCCCAGTTCGTTGGCCAGGGCGGGTATGATCTTGCCGGCGTTCCTCTGGACCAATGTCCGGCAGCCGAGGTTTGGTCGTTGCACTGCAATTCACTACCAGTCGTTTAACAGTCCATCCTCCTCCAATAAACAGGTTCAGAACTTGACCCGGATGGGGTACATCGACAGGAAACATTAGGCCGAGCTACTTTGAACCCAAATACAAGATGACATAATCTAGCTACCAACTATTAACTACCTGGAGCCTGAATACAAGATGACATAATCTAGCACCAACTATTAACTACCTGGAGCCTGAATACAATATGACATAATCTAGCGCCAACTATTAACTACCTGGAGCCTGAATACAAGATGACAGAATCTAGCGCCCACTCTCAAGTGTTTATCGAGAGAATCAAGAAGTACTTATATTCGACTGGTCAAGATCTGAACCAAGGATTTTCGTTGATAATACGTCGCATGCGGTTAGAAATGATTCTTACAATACTTATTCAACACAAACAAATCGATGCTATAAGGTTTACTCCCCCCCCGAGTCGGTAACCAAACTGATATCGTGACACACTCTTGTTACCCACCTTCGGGGGGGTAGTGGCTCGGGGGCTGGGTCAGGAAGTCCATTGTGTCCTTGAGGTCTTTCTCGTTCTCAAGCAAGTACTGCTCACCAATATTCTGCCAAAGTTCCCACGCCTCCGCCGCCAAGTCCGGCATCTCGTCGCACAGGCTGTCTCGACAAACAAAACCTGACTGGCTTACGTAGCCCTGAGGGGGTACATGGTGGTACTAGCTTTATTGTGGCCAAAGCTAAATCTTGATACTTACTTCAGTTACCATTATTCTCATGTGACATCTTAAATAGCTCATGATATTTGAATAAATACTTTTAATTTAGTTGAAAACCGACACAGTACTTTATAGTTTTATTGTTAATTCAGAGCGTTAACTTATCAACCTAAAGTACGAGGCATGCTACACAGTTAGACTCACCTGGTGAGTATTAGAGGTAACAGTCGATGAAAGTACGAGTAGCGGTCAGGGAGCTTCATGAGCCAAGCGGCCACAACTTGCGCGATGGCCTGTCTCACCCCAGGGACTTGGTCGAACATACGCTCCCCCAAGGGGCCCATTACCGGGTCTACAGACTTGTTGTTACCATGGCAGACCACGTCCCCTGAAACAAGGTATATGTGCTCTTGGTCAGTTCACACCTGGGACCTCCTGATTAGCGTGAAATAGAACCCCCTTGTGATAGTGACCTCTCCGTTTCAAATTCAAACCAGATGTTCAGATACCAGTGGTTTAAAGAGTACAGTAGCGTAATTTCAACCAGTGCAAGGGTCTTCGAGTATTTAGTGAGAAAGATACTAAGTTTATAATTACTTTTTTTAGCACTGCATATTACTACCCGTTCAGATAATACACCTATGTACTAATTTTGCTAATCTGTTACATATGATAAAGATTATACGAGGATAAATGTACCCAACTTTGCATGAAAACCATCATCAGAACACATGACCGGGATTCAAACCGCGATCTTTCCATCATCGGCACTCCGGTCTATAGCAATGAGTGATGTCTTAAACCATTTGGTCACCGAAGGGGGTCCTCTTTTGACATAAAAATGTTCTGAATAATGTCACTAGAATATGTAGCCTATTCAGAAAGTGTTAGGGAGGAGATTGCTCAGGATGTATAAGTTATATCCCTGCTATGTTAACTTAGCATCCAGAGGTCAGGCCCTGCAATCAATTACTTGACATAGGTACCTCCTTCTCTATTCCACAAAAGGTGACCTGGCGGTCTAGGGGTAAGGTGTCAGACTTCTGTGCTGGCGGCCGGGGTTCAATCCTCGGTCTCGGCACAGATTTATCTGATTACCAAACCCTTCCTTCACCTCTGACAAGACATCTTGTGAATGTGGGGAATGCCAGGCCTCCACCGTGGTTCGGATCCCACGTTAAACTGTAGGTCCTCCATTTCATCTCACAATCACCCTACCATTACACATTAGCGTAAGTGCGTATAACCCGAACAGGTAGTAAGACGCGGTGCTAATAATAATAATAATAATAATATTTCCCGCATGCTCCTCACCCTCATCCTTAAATTAGGCTTATTTATATAAAGTAACTTTATTTATTTGTGACTGTACCTATGGAGAGAATGGCTGTCATTCTTATTCTTGAATGCTGATGAGAGAAATTCTGTAGAATTGGTTTGACAAGCGATTCTGACTGCATGAAGAAATTTTGAGGAAGAGCTTTCGCCAATGCTGATGCACACAGGCAGCTTTCTTGTTTGATTTTAGGGTAGGGGTCGACAATTGTCATAGTCAAAATGTTTATCAAGTCATTTAAATGAGGAGCTAATTTTGAACTGTATTTCTGAACTAAAAGTTGTAGTAGTGAAATGAGAGAAAGTCGGACTTCTTCAGATTTTTCCACTATTTCTTGACCTCCCAATCTTTGTACGAGTACAGGCATGAGGTATGAAATTATATCCTCATTGATGTCCGAGTAGTGGTTTATAATATATTTCACAATACCAACAGCCAGTTCCCTGCAGGCTTCGGATCTGTCCATGAATAATCGCAAGATCTGTTTAAAAATTGGTAATACATCACAGTTTCCAGAACTAAGGTCAATATTTTCAATATCTTTGAGCAATTGTTCACAAGCTTTTCTTCTTTGTATTTTGTCATCACTTTGAAGTGTATTGTAATACTTGTCCAATAAAGAAGTCATATTATTAAGTTGACTTTTGATAAAAACAGATAATATTCAAACGTTCGACATAGCAACAACAAAACTATCCGCCATTTGTAAACAAAATATAAAGGTCTAAGATAATAGATATACTGTAGGCCGGGTCGCTAACTCTCTTGTCTCAAACGCTAGGGACCTGTAGTCACCTAATGTTTTGATCATGCGGTCCATCAAGTCTGGTGTTAACTTGATCTGTGGCGCGCGTTAGTTAAATAATATAAACAAATACATCATTTTCAAAACTATTAAATATTTTGCATGTTTGCAAAGTCATAAATAGATAAAGTCTAATAAAAAGGCTTAGTCACACAATCACACTGAAATATAAAAGACAAAACTTGTTCGACCCTCAGTGATGTTTGAGACTTATCATGTCTTTTAGATCTGAAAAAGTAAGTATCAAATATTTTACTTTAGTTATTACATAATAAAATAATATCAATAATCACCATCTACTTTTAATACTCTTGAAGAATCTTAAATTAACCAAACTAAGCCAATTCAACTAAGTAACTCCTTCTGAATGTTCCCATCTTGGACACTTTCATCACAATAAACTTAACATAAAGAAACAAGTGTGTAATCAGGACAACTATTTGAGTTAAGGTAACTTCAAGTTAACTGCATCATGAGGTCTTCCATTTAAAAACAAGAAAACCGCTAACGTTACATGAAAGTTAATTTGATCGTGGTCCCGGCGTAAGTATGCTTGACTTCTACCTCAACCTGCTGGGGTTTACATACTTTACTTGCAGGCTCTCATTGGATTACAATTTAAATATTAGGCTACTATAATTTTAAATGGATGTATATATGTTATAATTTAGAGCTATTTGGTCTGGTCAATTTATTCCTTCCATTCAATTTTTTGTAAAGTGTTTTTAAATAACAAAAATGCACTATAAGTTTATGTTAACTATATTTTCAGGACGACACGGAGTGCATGAAGCAGAAGATAGACAAAATGAAAAAGAAATTGCTCAGGAGGGAAAGCATACTGAAAAAAAACACTCGACATGCGAGCAGTAAATGTCCTTCAGAACAACTGTCCGATCCTTTAGGATCTACAAATTTCACAAATGGACAGCCGAGAAGAACTGTCGCGACTAGATTGGAAAGTGTCGGTAGTAATGTATATTCCCATGAACACTGTACGAAAAGGTATAAAAGCACAAATTCAGGTGCTTGCGTTTCTTTTAAAACCAATGAGAATAACTTAAAAGATTCACTCTCAGGAATCCAACATAAAAACAGACCACCGTCATTCAGGCCTACTTCACACACATCTTCTTGGTCGAAAATCAAAGACGATGAAATAAATCAGAGCGAGTCATTAGTCTCAGACACTGCCGTGGTGCACGGTCCGAATACTCCATTTATTCATCGTTCGTCGTTAACATCTTGCAACGAACCTGACGGTAGGGAAGCCGACATTGCCGACACTTTGAACGCCTTGGATTTCTCGTCGGAAATATTTGCCCAATCACCGCCGAACAGGACAGTCCAAACGGTCACCCCTTGCGGTTCCCCTGTTTTGACCAAAAATACGAGGACTTCCCTGACGGACCCTCGTTTGATCACCAGAAAAATGAGGGCTCTCGGTTCCTCTTCTTTCAAGAAAAAGAATAAAGACCTGTCCACTAGCAAAGACATTCCGCTCGTGGTCCTAGATTTAGACAACGGCAATAACAGTTTGGAGTTGGGAACACTGACCATGCCCACCAATCAATGTGTTCATTCCTCGTTGACAGAACCCACCCTGCCAACAAAACAAAACCGTTCGTCTGCTGAAGGACCGATAGTTTTATGCAAAGAAGACGGAGATGTGACACTCATAGACTATCAGAAGGATATCCTGACAGTTGTACAGACACAGAGACTAAGTTTCTGGAAGTGTACCACCAGCGGGGACCCGGATAGGTGGCTCCGAGTGGGGCGGGAGCTCCAGGTGTGGCAGGGACTCTTTGTAGGTGCTCTGGTTGTGTCAAGGATAGTCGGAGGGGGTCTGTCTTGGAGCTGTTTCCAGTTATGGAGGACTCGAGCTGAAGTTTGCGACAACATTAACACTGTCTTCACGCTGACGATTCACACATATCACGCTGACAAGAACTGTGTCATCGCCAATATACTAGAGCTGAATACAATTTATGGGTAAGATTAACTTGTTTTCCTTAATGTGACCCTCTTCAGTGGCTGAATGGTCAGAGGTGTCACTCTTGTGCTAGACTGGTCTGAAGTTGATAGGGAGACCTGGGTTCGAATCTCGGTTGGGTGTACTGAGGGTGGTTTTTACTAAATGGTTTCCCACTCTCTTTCCATGCAAATGGGGATAGCTTGCCTCTAAATGCTTCATCCCAATCTCATTAGCGTAATTATCCTACATGTGTATAACCTGAAAAGGTAGTAAGACACGACGATAAACATCTTATACTTTGATCTCACCCGCTTCATTGGCTGCATGGTTTAAGGCGCCACTCTTGCAAAGAAGAAGAAATTGGGGATTTGAATCCCAGTCGGATATACTGATAGTGTTTTTTCCTAAATAGTTTTCCAATCTCCCTCCTAGCAATATTAGGTACAATCATTATAAATTCAACCTTCCTCATGGCTAACATTAGCGTAATTAGCACATGTGAGTTTAACTATGAACGTGCTGAGATGTGGTGAAAAAAAAAAATTGTTCTCAGTTACAAATAAATTGTAACCTACCAAACTCTTTCTTATGCTCAAATCCCCCCTTCATTAAATAATATTGAATCGAAGTTTTCCAAATGGATTGTAGTACACGACTAGTGTATCGCAGGTGACCTGGTGGTCTAGGGGGTAAGGTGTCAGACTTCTGTGCTGGGGGTCCGGGGTTCAATCCTCGGTCCCGGCACAGATTTATCTGATTACCAAACCCTTCCTTCACCTCTGACAAGACATCTTGTGAATGTGGGGAATGCCAGGCCTCCACCGTGGTTCGGATCCCACGTTAAACTGTAGGTCCTCCATTTCATCTCACAATCACCCTACCATTACNTAATAATAATAATAATAATAATAATAATAATAATAATAATAAACTAGTGTATCACTCGGTGATAAACGTAAGCCGTAGAACAAATCTTTGTTGTTTCTTTGTTTTCCGCAGCAAGACGGAATATGAATGTTTCCTGGCTACCAGGGAGACAGACACGCCGACCCTAGTGGTCAGCTGGTCCACAGAACCGAGTCTCGAGGAATCATCCACCGACTTGAGAGCATACACGCTTACCAAAGATTACGCATCTTTGTCAACTTGCGTTCAGTTGGAACTGGTGCAGGGGAAGGTCAAAACGCTGCTCTCTGTCGACGGTAAAACATTTTATATTATTATTATTATAATAATATTTAGCACCGCGTCTTACTACCCGTTCGGGTTATACGCTTTAAGTACTAATTACTCTAATGGATTATGAATTGGGAAGGTTGAATTAGAGGAAATGAACCTGCACTTACATGGAGGGAGAGTGGAAAACCATTTAAGAAAAACCACCCCCAGTTCACCCGACCGAGATTCGAACCTTGATCTCCTGGTTCTCAGCAGTCGAACTCAACACGACAAGCGCGTTAGCCAACTACGCCACCGAGGCAGGTCATTTTATAAAAAACTGTAGGGATGTCTCGGATCAATTTTTTTTTTATCTGATTCAAATTTTCACTTTACATACAAATACATTTATTATTTATTTGAGGTATTCAACATGCGCTTTCTGAACCAACTGACTATATCAGCACACACAAATTTCTTTGAGCGAGAACGAAAGGACCTACCAATATTACCAAAAAAAGTATTTCCACATACGTTCAAGGGTTCTTTTACAAACCACGATTGACACGGGACTGATGGCTTTACTTTACCTCTGAAGGAAGTTGTGCAACAAATTCTTACCGCACAAGAAAAATTCGTTGACCCCAGCTGGGTTTGAACCCATTAACCATACAAATATAAATATAATGTAAGTTAAAAAAGTGTGCTTGTTTGTTAATAGAAATGAATATTGACCACAAACTCTCAGTAAGGTTTTTCTTCTTTAACTACCAATCGTCCGACACCGTAGCTCAGTGGGTAGCACGTCTGCCTACCGAGTTGAGGGTCCTGGACTCAATTCACGACATGGCCGAACAATTTATCATCAGTGAACTGTGGGTTTCCCCTTTCACAGTGCTGAATTAATGGCCGGGAGGCTCGTTGTTGTGTCTGTTCGAGATTTAAGTTTGTTAACAAGTCGAGTGCTGATGTAATCGGTCGGTTCAGAAAGTGTACGTTAAATACCACAAATTAAAAAAAAATCCAATTTTAATTTTATTGTGTCAAGACTCTCATGTTTGTCTAAGTTGTGTGACTCGATAGTGGGCCTGCGTTGTGTCCCCAGGATACAAGGTGGTGTGCGGCTGCTCAGAGTCCTCGCTGTACTTGTGGTGCAGCGCCACGGGCGAACTACTCAACACCGTCACCACCAACCTGGACTATGCCCCTCAAGTGGAGACGGCCTGGGACCGCGTGTGGGACGTCAGGATGGAGAAGGTGCGCTACTTCCAATCACTTGCGTCATTTTACCTCTAAATCTCGAATTTGAATCTTGTAAGAAATCGTCAACAAAAAGGGAAATAGAAATTGGACTGATAACTAAATATTAATCTTTGTTCTAACACTTTCATTATAACATTCATACCAAGGCCATAGCCCGTTTTTTTTTGTGGGAGGGTTCAAACACACACACACCACCACCACCCCCTAAATTTTATGAACTGTAAGAGCATAATTATTTTAAGGTTTATTCTGGCAAGGGGGAGCGAGCACGGTGCGACCGATGGACCTTCCTGGTTTGTTGGACATCGAGATCAGCAAGTTTAAGCTTCAGCGGTGGTTTGCATCCATCTTTGTGTGGTTGATCTCGGAAATGGTTCCACTCCACACCTCTTGTCTCACTTGGTCAATACATTCCTTCCTAGGTCTTCTCTACCTCTTTCTATAGCCGTACACTTACTGCCCAAACTATTTCAGGTGAGAGGTTGCAATCTTCCCACTTGGTGGTTTGCGTTCTGTATTGTTGTTCTCGGGAACTTTATTTCTGCACTCTGTATCCTCCTCAGGATGTTGGTTGAGATGGTTCATGTTTATAGAGTATATATCATCATCATCATCATCATCATCAACTGTTTCCAGACTGTTTCCGGGTCTGTTTAGTAACATGTCTCATCATCCCACCATTCTTCTCCTCTCACTTGCTTTTCTTTCTTAGCCTCCCTTGCGGTCTTTTCCCTACATACTTCATTTCCATCATTTTCTTCGGCGTCCTCTCCTTTTCCATCCTCATCACACGACCATACCATCTCACCCTTACTTCCTCTAGTATTTCACTCTTTGAACTGTGGGTTCCATACTTCCCAGAGTATTATGTCATCTGCAAAGGCTTCGGCATTGAAATCTTGCTTGAGCTCTTAAAAAAACAACTATTACCCCACCCACGATGGTTATAAACAGTAATGGTGAAGATGCACTGCTTTATTTCATCCTTTGCTAGTTCTAATCCACTCAGTCTCCCATGTGAACACAATTCTGACAATGAGTGAAGGCATTCTCTACTCTTGTTTCTTAGGACAGTCAAATGCCTGCTCAGCCCCATTGGCCTTTAAAGATAATATGACCAATAACCGGCCAGTGCAGTTTCAATGTTAACTTTATGTACCCGGCACCCTTAAGAGTTCACTAATGTTCTTTCTTGTGTCAGGGATTGTTGTTCTTGGTGCTGGAGCAACAAGGAGGACTCTGTGTGACCGTAGTCAGTCTCGCTGACAACAAGTGGCTGTCGCTGACCCGCTTCCCGATCTCGGCCAACACCTGCTCCAAGTAAGTAAACTACTGACTGCTTCAACAGTAAAATGCTCCAAGTGGTTATCCTCACAATAGACTGGGGTTCAAATATATGTTGGGTGTATTTAGGATGAAAGGTGACCTGGCGGTCTAGGGGTAAGGTGTCAGACTTCTATGCTGGCGGCCGGGGTTCAATCCTCGGTCCCGGCACAGATTTATCTGATTACCAAACCCTTCCTTCACCTCTGACAAGACATCTTGTGAATGTGGGGAATGCCAGGCCTCCACCGTGGTTCGGATCTCACGTTAAACTGTAGGTCCTCCATTTCATCTCACAATCACCCTACCATTACACATTAGCGTAAGTGCGTATAACCCGAACGGGTAGTAAGACGCGATACAAAATAATAATAATGTATTTAGGGTGGTTTTTCCACTCTCCCTCCACACAAATGCTGGCGCACTTCTAAATTTGATCTTCCTCTTCCCTACACCCTTGCTGTAATTAGTACATAACCTGACAGGTAGTAAGGCGTGGTGAACGGTCACCACTTGACAATGTGAGCGGCTCCACTAAAAGTGTTGTGTTGGCGCAGGCTGTCGTCGGTGCGCATCGCTAACAGGTATCTACTGGCGGGGACTGACAGGGGCTGCCTCCTCTGGGACCTCAAGACAGCCCACCTCTTGGGACAGTGCGAGGTGTTGTCCGAGGGACAGCTTTTTGTCGGCGAGACTCACGCATCTTTAGTAAAGACCGACGGTACCGTTGTGGTTTACGATCTGAGGCGATGGTTCCCGCTGTCGTGAGTGCTCGAGATTTATTCTAGAGTGAACTTGCTAAAAGACGAGGTGTATCCAACTCATGTGAACAATGATGAGATTTGATTAAATGTGGGCACTAATATTGTTTACATTTATAGAAACTAATTAAAATGTTTACAATCTTGATTTGAATGTAAGAATCTACCTGTATATACAGTAGGTCCGTGGCTCCTTTGGTGCTGACTGACAGCTCACAGCTGACAGTCAACATTTAGGTACATACGTAAATTTTAACCGTCAGAAGTTGACAGCTGCTAAACACATGTTTTTGCAGATCATATGGTTCGGCGTAGGGACACATAATTTGGTCTGGTAACTTTTCAAAGCCGTTAGCTGTCAGTCAGCACCATGGAAGTCATGGGACTACTGTACATACTTTTTCACTTTTCAGGAGGATAGAGACTATTTTGTATTGTCAAGTTTTAATTTGCTCTGTAATAAGGTGTACACTGCGACATAGCTAGTAAGACGTGACCATAATAAAACCCATCGAGTTAAGACTGCGACTCTTCACAGTAAACTAAGGGTACATTCATGTTGCCTTCTGTTTGGTTCTTTACGAGATAAGGTTCTGCTTAGACAACTTTTTTTAATCCAAAGTGAAAAGTCTAATAGATTAATATTAGATATCCCTAAAGCTGAGTATTAAAACTATTTTAACATTATTGATACACACAAAAGGACCAGACTGACGATGGCAGGGAGATTTTGGTTTGGATCTCGGTCTGGTGTACTGAGGGTTATTTTTCGCTCTCCCTCCTGTTACGAGGTCAGGGATTTAGGCCCCATATCTCTCGGCCATTTCGTTTGCATATATTAGTTTGCCATTGTTTATTTAATACCATTATTAAAACCACTAAATTCACTATGGTTGTAATAGGCATGTAAGTGCCCAAAATTTATAATATTCAAGGACATTTAGTAAAATTGTACTTATTTTATCGAAATCCCCCCCCCTCAAGTTTATTATAAATCATGTTAATATAATCAAGACACTTATAATATATGATTGTTTAATCATAAGGGGGTGTGGGGTTTAATATTAATTACAAGTTGTAAGCAATATATGTTTTAAATTTCAATTCATTAACTTCATGATTAGGCCTTTTTAACTTTTAAATATAGTAGTTTTCATTTTTGTTAAATCTTTGTTGGAATCTTAGCGTCTTCTAAATTTATTACTTTTACCTTTCATTTTAAGTATCGCGCTATTTTATTTTATCTGTACATGGAAGGTGGTTTCACAAATAGTCGCGTTCTTTTTGCGTTGGCCAAGGAGGGTTTCGAGATGGGTGGCGGAAAAAGGAACCAAGTGGCTAAATGTCCACAACCTCAACAATTTATCTATCTTCATGTATTAGGTAACCAGTGGTTTAAAATGTCTATTGATGTTTATCTAAAATAAAACTTCAGCATCTCTTTCATAAATGTCTACTTATTTAATCGACCATGTTATCCACCCCCACCATTAACTAACCTCAAGAAGCTCTGGCTGCCGTGGACAATATTTAAAAAAAGAGCATGGAGGAGTTAGACTGTGTAAATGCGGGTACACTTCCACTATATTATACCTCCAGCCCTAACTCACTAGCGTGATTAATACTTGGTGTATAACCTAAAGTAGTCAAACGCTGTCATAATAATATATTATCACCGCGTCTTACTACCCGTTCGGGTTGTACGCTTTAAGTACTAATAACGCTAATGGATTAGGAAGGTTGAATTAAAGGAAGTGAACCCGCATTTGCGTGAAGGGAGAGTTGGAAAACCATTTAGGAAAAACCACCCCCAGTTCACCCGACCGAGATTCGAACCTCGAACTCCCCGTCCTCGGCAGTCGAGCTAAACACGACAAGCGCGTTGGCCGACTACGCCACCGAGACGGGTGACATTGTAATAAAATAAGTGTATTTTAACTTGAATATTTTCCTTTGAAATCGAGGTCCGAGGTTCGAGAGCCTCCCATGGACCAGGTGCTAGGATGGGGCAAGGGTGAATATACCACTGTACTCCTTGTTAGGGAAATTTATTCTCTTCATAACAAATCCTTGATACACAAAAATATTTTATATTTGATAATGTGACTTCATATTTAACTAAGGAGGAGGTTCAAAAGCGTCAACAAGCTATTATATAATTCTACCGAGAATATTAAGCGAACTGTCTTGAACAACAACATATTCACACATGAAAATATTCATAATAGACACAAATTACAATATGTGAGTTTTCACGATTGACTTGGTTACGCCTTGGTACCGAGTGTTCTTGACCAAATGGAGGACGAAAACGACAGTTGTTTATCGTAAACAAAAAAGGAGGTTGGATTAGCTAACAGGTTAATTTATGTAAACCTACATGTAGTACAAATCAACGGTAAAGAACTAATTTGATTTTATTCTTAGATTGGTGCTTATTTACTAGTCCTAATATTTACACAACATTATCAGGCTAATCATATTTCACAAAAATAAACTAGAGAAAACATGGAGTAAATAGGCTTAGATAATATACTATTTCTTTTATCACAACTACCTAAATTAATGTTTCAAAGTATCTAATTACTATCATAGTAATTAATGTCCATTCTAATTTAAATATAACTTAGATATTCATTTAATATGACGTTATAATTGTTTAGATCTAACATGACTCGTGCTGTTTGAAATTGGAGCAAGATTCTCATTTCGTTGTTTGGCCAAGGCAAGTGTTACCGAACAAAGGTCTGGTAACGTCTCGGTCAAAGACAATGAAATCCAGGTCAATCGCAAAAACACACCTAATCACTAGATTACATCAACTAATCACGTGCAACCTCCGTCACCTTACATTAATTAGGAAGAGATATAAAAATATGTTGTGTTGGTTCATGGGAAAATAACACATTTATTAGTGATTAGAAATATTGACGGAAGTAAAACTGAAGGCATCAGTCTGAGGGAGGCTGCACGTGTATAACCTCTCTTCGCCAGAGTTAGAGCGACACACACGATATACAATACTTTTTACAATACTGTGTTAACATCAAATACTAGAAAGTGCTTATAAAAAGTTGTTTCTTTGCAGAATTTATAAGTTTGGCTCCGTTTTGGTTAGAGGTGTTCCGATTCAGTAAAACCGATTACCGCTTGTTTAAAATAATTGTTCATGCTGATTATTTACACTGATTAATCCTGATTATCAATGATTTATTAATAACTATTGGGAAATATGCTTAAGATACTGATAACAGCTAATGTAATCAATACAAAAAGATTTTATTCAAAATTCAACAGTTAATGCTTTGATAAAACTTTGCATAGCCGCCGAAAGTTACTAGATTGTTAGTTTTATCAGCGATATGAATTTATATTTCTTTATCTGACTATGCAATCTTTGCATGGCCCACAGGGCAAATGCAGTGTGTATGTGTGTTTTCCGAGTTTTATCACTAAACTCCTACCTAGAAAATTTTACTTAAAACCCCCCAATTAATCGGCATAATCGCCGGATAACGATTCATCGGTATTCGCATCGGCAGACCCCTAGCTTTGATATGACCACTACTGTAAACACTAAACACTACACTAGCAATTTCATTATTGTTATTTCTATTTTCAATGTATTTCCCCTGCATCCGACCTAACATTAAACATATGTTATTTATTTATATACCGTACTTTAATGTATTTGCAAATAAACAACACCTAAAAAAAGGTCATAGTTTAACACAACCTTGTTTAATTTGCATAAGACCACTGGAACACAAAGTTCATATCGGGGTACATTTACAATTTCTCGATATTAAAGTGAACCAGAATAAATAGAAGCTAGTAATTGTCGCAATGAAATTCACCCAATTCTTAATATTGAGGTTTCGTTTAGAGATCGGCACTTTAATTCAATGGGATTCAGGAGATAATAGTCTACATATCAAAACTGGTGCCACAGAGTATTCTGGATGTGCACACATCCGGAGGGACGAGCCAATTACAGAGGTTTTGTGTATTAATAATGACACAGCTGTTTCCCTAGTTTCGTAACTGGTGATTTATGTTGCCAACTTTGTATAAAATAATAGTGGAATGTTCTCTTTCTAGTGATGTATACAAGATTGGCCCCATTTATCGGGTAACACTAGATACAGCCCAAATCTGGAAAGCCGACCACACCGGCTCTGTCAATTTTTAAGGATTAGAAGGTAAAGCCGATCAGATCGGCCTGTGACACAAAGAGAAGACCGATTCTTGATTCTTTAGATATTAGTAGGACCCAAAGTATCGAGGAATCAAATTTGACATACTTAGGTAAAATCCGTTCCTGATTTCTTCTCCATATGGTCTTCAGCCATCTTTCTGTTGCTGGAGTCTATTTCATACTTTCATACAAAAATCCTGTGTACTGATTCAGACTTATTAAAATAAGGTATACCAATTCATTTCACACCTTTTTCACCGATACAAACCATAATGGTATTTGCTACATGTGCATAAACAATATCTACGATTGTGAACAAGGTTATACATTTACATGAGTACTAAACACATGTTACAAGTAGACAGTGACTGTTCAAAGTTAGAATACATACAAAGCGACTATACAATCAATGTAGCAATACTGAAGTCTGTGTACAAGACAAACAGGTTTTTTTAATGCCCGTCCTTTAAAAATAACTATATTTTGAGTTCTAGGTGTCTTTAACATGCATACTCTCGGTCACGATATGTATTTGAAAATCTATCAATTCGTATCTTTTAAATTTTTAGTTAAATTATCAATACAGCTATCTCCAAATCACCACAAATATTAAAAAGATATTTTTTTTTTCCCTACAATTATGAGAAAACCAAACTAACATTTCGAGAAAACCTTTTGTTTTAACTAATTAAAAGATCTAAACAAAGATAATTTAAAAAAATGTGCTCACTAGATAAGTTATTCATTTTATGATTAAAGTAAAAGTAAAGCTAAGATGGTATGGACATGGATTGAGGATGGGAAAAGATTGCAAGGGAGACCATTAATGAGTGAGTGTGTGAGTGAGAGGAGAGGAAGATGGAGACATGGCCACAGGCTGGAAACAATTGAAGATCCCACTGAGCCTTTTAGACGTATCATAAGTACTAAATAAAGTTTACTCTTACAACAGCTATCAAAGAAACTAAATTATAAAAACCAACATAAAATGCAACAAGAATGTTTATCGATAGCAAACATTTTGCTGTCAACATCTGTATAAACATTTATTTACTGAACGTTGATTCGATTATTATATCCTGTCCCGTCACCCTGGGAAGGGGCCCAAATTGGGAGTTTAATCCTCGAGAGTTACGTTCTTGAAGAGGTAAGACATGGACTCCTTGTTGTGGATACGGCGGATGGCTTCAGACAGGAGGACGCTGATATCCACCGTCTTGATCTTGTGACACTGCATCTTCTGGAGCTCGTGGGGGATTGTGTTGGTCACCACGACCTGAAACCACACGCTCACAATACTGACACCAGTGGCCCGCCGTTCCTCTTAACACTGTGTACCCCTTTAGGGCCCATGATCTAACCAGAGTACCCCTTCCAGCTCTTCATAGAACAAACACCTGCTCTCTTGTCGAATATAAAATGGTCGTTCCAATTGTTAATTTAATCTCGAGTTAAACAAAGCCGGCAAAGAGTGACTTATCCACGTCCTTGATATAAATTTAAAACCTGCATTCATTTGTCCATCAAACTTAAGTGAAAAAATACCTCCTCGCACACCCCTAGTTTTTACTCTTTAATGAACCAAACTTCTTAATTTTGAGGTATAATTACATAACTAAAAAGAGCTAACAGGGAAATAGAAATAAATATAGTTTCACAAAAAAATTATTGCAAAATATTACCTAACAATACTCTCTAATTTTTTAGTGTGGTTCAAGACAATAAAGGAATATTAAAAATACTGTTAAACTTGACGATAAAATATAAGTGTGAAGCAATGAATAATAAAGTTTCAAATGCCGACCAAACCCCTCTTCCTTCTACAACGCTTACGCATTAATGTACACTGTTTCTAGTTTCCACAGTTCAAATTACAATCCGAATCGTGGAAAAATGTATGACCTTCGGAGGAGATATAAATCTAACAGAATAATAGAAAATAGGAATATATTTCTATAAGAAAGAACTCTTCACTTTATGAGGTGATGGTATTATATTTGTAAGAAGGTACAGAGGGAGTTGCGTTGCACACTTCACACTGCCTGCTGTTGAGTTCCAGTGGCAGCAGTGTAAAGTGTGAACTGTGTTCCTCTTTTCTTTGTGAATACCATGTTGTGTTTGTCCCCCTTTTATATGTTTTCCATCCACCTTTCCTGGTCCTTCGTACAAATATAAAAGAACATACAAATAATAACTAAATGTTCCCATTCTTTCTTATAAGGCATTTATTATAAGTGTTACATTACTGGTCTAGGGTCTGGTTGTTGAGTTTGTCGTACAATTATGTTGGTTCTGAAACACCAACAGGCAGTGTTAAAGCTTTAAAACAAATTTTAATTGGAAAATTGAAATAAATTTGTTCTTTAAGGATTCGAGTTTCAAATCCTTGAATCTCAAACATCCTTAAGGATGTGAGGATCCATGTCTAGTTTTAATAAACTAATGATATCAGTGATATGTTAAAATGTACCACCTCAGAGTGTCTTGTTATTCCCATCACTCCGCCGAGCGCGGCGGAATTCGAAAGTTAGCACTCTACGAGTCATCACAGGTGTAACAAACAGTCACAGGGAGATTTAATTCTCTCAACAATATCTTGGGTGTAATACATCTCGATACAGATTGAAATTATGTTAGAGGAGTGGATAACAGCAAGTTTACCAGCGAGAGGAGTAGATAACAGCAAGTTTACAAGTGAGAGGAGTAGATAACAGCAAGTTTACAAGCGAGAGGAGTAGATAACAGCAAGTTTATAAGCGAGAGGAGTAGATAACAGCAAGTTTACAAGCAAGAGGAGTGGATAACAGCAAGTTTACAAGTGAGAGGAGTAGATAACAGCAAGTTTACCAGTGAGAGGAGTAGATAACAGCAAGTTTACCAGTGAGAGGAGTAGATAACAGCAAGTTTACAAGCGAGAGGAGTAGATAACAGTAAGTTTACCAGTGAGAGGAGTAGATAACAGCAAGTTTACAAGTGAGAGGAGTAGATAACAGCAAGTTTACCAGTGATAGGAGTAGATAACAGCAAGTTTACAAGCGATAGGAGTAGATAACAGCAAGTTTACAAGCGAGAGGAGTAAATAACAGCAAGTTTACAAGTGAGAGGATGTAGATAACAGCAAGTTTACCAGTGAGAGGAGTAGATAACAGCAAGTTTACAAGTGAGAGGAGTAGATAACAGCAAGTTTACCAGCGAGAGGAGTAGATAACAGCAAGTTTACCAGCGAGAGGAGTAGATAACAGCAAGTTTACCAGTGAGAGGAGTAGATAACAGCAAGTTCACCAGTGAGAGGAGGATGGAGGCATTTTACCAAAGGCTGGAAACAGTTTAGCGTCTTACTACCTGTCATGGATATACGCACATGAACAATATAAGCTAATATGTTGGGGGTGAGGAAGGTTGCACTTAGAGGAAATATACCCGCATTTGTGTGGGAGGAGGGCGTTATTCAAACCAGGGCTGTGGAGATGGTACACTGAGCCTTTGATCCTGACTCCTGTACCAATGGTCCCAAGAACGTTGCCAACCTCGGTTTCAGACAGTCGAGCAATCCTCCATATCTTACCTCATCTATGGGCGAGTCTATGATGAGTCGAGGAGCGTCTGAGGAGAGAAGGCCGTGAGTGGCCAAGACGTAGATCTTGTACGCCCCTCGCTCCTTCAGGACTTCCGCAGCCGCCACAAACGACTGGACGTCGTCAACCATGTCATCCTAGTACCACAGACAAACTGTTATCACTTTCTACCGAGAGGTTCATAGCCGGCTACACTATCTTTACAGCCGGCAAGTTTGATTCTGATTGTTAGATGTGAACCTGTATTTCTCAACAGTTACAGTCATCATCTCTTCTTACGTTATTTATTTCCATTCTCCTCTTCTCCCTCGCACTCTCTCTATTATCTGCCACTCCTGTCCCCTTCCCGTACAACCCAACTCACCACCATGATAGCGATGCGTCCACCAACATCTCCCACCACATTGATGGGAGGCTTCTCCTTGGCCGGGTGCGCAGGAACGCCCACGCCCACATCCATGGTGCGGGAGCGCGGCAGGGTGGGCGGGGAGTAGCGACCGTCCACCATGTCCGACTCTGCCTCCTTCTGCTCGCCGTGGATCACCGCGATACCGAGACGTAGCCTCTCGGCGTAGGAGGTGGCCTTCTTGGCCGAGCCCGGGTTGCGCGCCACAATCACGGCGTTACGGTAGTCAGGGATCTAAGTGGGAAGAGATACCTAAATAGTTGGTATCACTTATTACAGGCGACCTCACGACAAAGCTTTGACACTCCAAAGTCCGAAACACGGTCAGAAGTTGAGCATCAACATCCGATACTATTCGGGGGGCATGGAAGGACTCCCAGAGGTACCGACAAGCACACACAAACACTTAGAGAGACGTATTGTCACTTACACACTCCTGGATGTATTGCAGCAGGAAGGGAGAAGCTCGCAGGTTGTCCACCGGGCAGTCGAAGAACCCCTGGATTTCTTTCTGGTGTAGATCCATGGTGATGACGTGAGAGAGCCCCGACTTACACATCATCTTGGCCAACAACTTGCTGACAATACACCCCCTCTTCCTCATCTTGCCTGGAATCATCAGATGCTCTACAACGTCAGAGCCGTCTCAGCGCGACACACATCACACAGTGAGCTTTCTTAAGACGAGAGATGTCCCGATTCTCCATTTCCTCCATTCTGATTTCTTAACATTTACAACTATTTTAATACTTTTCCCTGGTTCTAGCCTCACATAAAAATATGTTATTTATTTATATAGGTCTTCATCATTACTCTTCTCCTCCCATCTCTTTCTTCCCCCATACTTCATCTCCATCATTCTATTTGGTGTTCTCATGTCATTACATGGCCATGCCAGCTCAGTCCTGCTTACTCCACTATCTCATGTACTCCCTGTACTCCTACTCTTTCCCGGATAACTTCATTCCCATGGCCTCCACTTTCCTAGTCTCTCTTACATCTTATCTCTCCTATATAAATAAACAACATAATTCTGAGGCGTGGAAAAAGATTCAAATAATCAATGTTAAGGAATCAGTTTAACGGTTATAATCTAAGAATCTGAATCGATATAAAGAGGAATCGGTGACATCTCTAGTGTAAATCACATAATTATGTCTATTTGTGCTAGTCCAGTTCCAGAACTGTCATGACGTGTAATGGTGATGTTAACAACTCGCTAACCACTTGGGTGGTCACATAGTCTAAGAAGCGTCATTCTTACAATAGTTGGGGAGGTCAGGGTTTGAATCCTGGTCGGATGTTCTGAGCATGGATATTTTCCCCTCTCCCTACACACATGGATGGGTACAATTTATCTAAAAACAAATTTTCTTCACCCCTAACTCATTAGTGTAATTAATACACACGAATATAACCGCTGGTGAGACGCAGTGCTATAAAACAAAAGTTGCGAGCGAGCGACCCATCGCAAATAAAGGTGATATTTATGGTGGCAATGTATGCAATAATGAAGATTCTATCTTTGAACCTGTGACATCGTTGGTGGTGATGTATGCAATAATGAAGATTCTATCTCTGACCCTGTGAGTGGGTCGTTTTTGAAAAGAAGTTTCAACACTGAATCCAAACTTTACTGATAAACTTTAAGCATAGGTTTGGCCAGAGTTTGTTCAACTCTTCTGGGGTTGTGTGACAGCATTGTTCTGTGCGTATTTAAGCTGTTTTGTTGGTCCTACTTACATTGCTTGCTGTACGGAAGGTAAGGTATAACCCCTACGATGCTCTTGGCCGAAGAGGTCTTGCAAGCGTAGGCCATAATCAGGAGTTCCATTATGTTGTTGTTCACGTCCCTGTGAAAAATACACATTCACCGCCGTCAGGTAATCTAACATTGTCAGGGTTACATATTTTCAGGGTGGTATAGGCAGGTAGAGGTGCATATTGGCTGTTGCCAGGAGAAACACGATTAGGAATGAAGTTATTCGGGAAACAGTTGGGGTACATGAGATAGTAGAGGAAGCAAGACTGAGATGGTATGGACATGTAATGAGGATGGAAAAGGAAAAGATCCAAAGAGAATGATGGAGAATAAATATGTAAGGGAAAAGACCGCAAAGGAGGCCAAAATATATATGCGAAGAACAGAAAACAGCAATTGTGTGAGTAAGAGGAGAAGAACGAAAGTAAAGGAGAAAGAATTGAGGAAAGAAAGAGGAAGCTGGAGGTATTTTACTTTACTGAGCCACCACATGCTGGAAACGGTTGTTGATGATAGTAACCTATCATTCTTTACCAGTTTTTCCTTTTGTAAATTTTAGTTTCCTCTTTAAGTCACGTACTCACTAGGGGACAATTGTTCCGCAGCATCGACCCAAAACATTGAATCTATGACGCACGCGACGTTGCCAGATGTTGCTCGGAACATTCCGCGGCATTTTTATATGACCCGCGTCATGTTGCTTGCTCTCGGACCGTGCTCGTGCGCGCGTGGGGCTCAACAGTCCCTCGTCATTCGTCGCATAGTGTAGACGTTGTATTTGTGTTCCGCAACAACGGCTATAGTGTGGTCTGATGAAAGAGTTTTACAGCTGATTGAGCTGTATCAACGTTATCAACTATTATGGAATGTGATAGAAAGCATGGGGTGGAGCACCCTCTTATAACATGCTGACGTTATTACAGGAAGGTCGAGGTTTGAGGCACTGGAGTGTTTTCTTGTTTGACCACCCTGACTACCAAATAACCAAAGAAGTCGGTTTGCACACCATAAACAACCATTACCAATGAATATGGAAGCTGCACATATCGATATAAACCTCCTCGGGCGACATATCTGTGACCAGTTTGGTGTGGACAAGAAAATGCTGCGCGTCTTTGTCCCTCGACGTTGCTTGCGACATGTTGAGGGTCATGTCCTGCAACTTGTTGCGCACTATTTGTCCCCTAGTGAATACGTGGCTTTAAGGAAGCTGTGTTGCACGTTTCACACTAACACCTGATGAGTTTCGAACCAGAAAAAAAACCTATGTCGGGGGGATTGGGCGGTAACGACCAATTTTATTCAAGAGGCAGCCATAACCTCTTTGTCCAGTGGCAGCAGCGTTCAGTGTAAAGTGTGTTCCTCTGTTTATTGTTAAGGCTATAGGCTATTTTTGTTTGTCTTTTTGTTCGATTCTATCCGTCTTTCCTGCGGCTTCTTCCATACACGCTAATGACAAAATATACGTCGAAAAGTTTAAAGATGTTTTCCTTAGACAGATATGTATTAGTTATGCTAATGATTAGGTCTGTTAGCATGAAAACTACCTATCAATAATGTAAATGAATGAAGAACAACTTATTCAAACCTTATGCTACAAGCTGTGTAAAATAAGATAGTATTTAATGTGAACAATGGTTTAGTTGCGAGGCTTACTTGGTTCCTGTTTGTATGATGTAAATATCTTTCCCCCGGACAGAATCTCCAATCTCAACCATAGTCTCCCTGTTTGTCTTGTGGTAAACAGCGCAGCCTCCATTCTTAACACCGAGGCGGCTAAAAAACACACGCATTTCTTATAGGGATCGGAAATACAAGTGGTAATTGTGCATTTGTTGGGGCCCTTTTTCGTTATTATAAATAAATCCTCTTACTTTTAATATTTAGCACCGCATCTTATTACCCGTTCGGGTTATACGCTTTAAGTACTAATTATTATTATTATTATTATTATTAGCACCGCGTCTTACTACCCGTTCAGGTTATACGCACTTACGCTAATGTGTAATGGTAGGGTGATTGTGAGATGAAATGGAGGACCTACAGTTTAACGTGGAATCCGAACCACGGTGGAGGCCTGGCATTCCCCACATTCACAAGATGTCTTGTCAGAGGTGAAGGAAGGGTTTGGTAATCAGATAAATCTGTGCCGGGACCGAGGATTGAACCCCGGCCGCCAGCATAGAAGTCTGACACCTTACCCCTAGACCACCAGGTCTCCTTAAGTACTAATTACTCTAATGGATTAGGAATTGGGAAGGTTGAATTAGAGGAAGTGAACCCGCATTTGCGTGGATGGAGAGTGGAAAACCATTTAGGAAAAACCGCCCCCAGTTCACCCGACCGAGATTCGAACCTCGATCTCCTCGTCCTCAACGGTTGAGCTCAACACGACAAGCGCGTTAGTCAACTACGCCAACGAGGCGGGTTCCTCTTACTTATTGCAAAATGACTGTGATGAAAAGGCTTGGGCCATATTCCGTTTCTTAAGAAAGCTAATTTGTATTATTTAGTTTTAAAAAAATTATATAATTTTTATAGCTTCATAGAATATACCTATTATTTTGACCATTGGGAGTATTGATATGATGGTTAGAAATTAATAAATCATCTTAGTTTGGTGATATCACCCCCAGTATGACAAATTCTTTAACTTACTTTGCTATCAAATTAACAAGCTCCGGGTGTGAATTTCCTCCGATGATCATGACATCGGAGGATGCAGGGACGTCCATCATCATTAGATCGGCCGTACTATCTGTCAAATAAATATTCAGACCCTTGTGAAGTTGTTCAAATGACGTAGCTTATTTAAAAGTAAATAAACTCCTACAACTAACATTTAAAGGTGAGACGAGTAAAAAAAACAACTAGACTTGTCTTGAAAAAACAATTTCTCTTTTTTGGTAAGACAGTACTGAAATATGGAGGTATAAAATTGTTTACCTTTCCCAAAACCAGACTACACTGATAAATGTTAAAGAATACACTAAATTGAGTACCTCCCAAGATTATTATTTCTGGAATTATTCTCGAGTAATTAAATACAAGTCGTTCCAAAGAACATAGAATGAGCAATGAGAGCACAGATTGACAACAAAAACGAATCACGACTATACCTATTACTCCTAGACTTCGCTTTCAGAATCACTACCATAAACTAGATCTTACTAACACATTTATCTGTAGCTCCGACTATTATTTTTGCCCCCATCCACAACATGCCACTACTTGATACTTGATAGCACATGACTAATAATAACTTCATTTGGGTTTGAGTCGAATAAGGAAAATAACGTTCACAGCTAAAAGACAGAAACTACTCAAACATAAACACTATCAATTAGTTAAAGAGTAGTCAATAGCCACGTATTATTGTGTAAATATTATCGTTAAATGAACTGTAGTTACAAAAGGTTAATGAGATTATTTTAAACTAACTGAATTCTCCACTCCATTAAAAAAAATCAGTATCACAGGTACAGTGTCAAATATTATGAACAAAGAGAAAAATTTATTTATATTAAAAATAAAACAGACAAGCGAACTGATAACGGCATCTTTCATTTTACAATGGCCGTTAACTTAACAAAACCACTTTTATAAATGATAAAATAAATAGCTGCGCTTTCTTTCTAAAATAATATTTACTAAAACAAATACTTAATAAAATTATTTTGTTTTAATTTTTGCTCTCAATTGAGCCTTCGCTTGGAGGCGAGATACGTTCTCTTCTACCCTTGAATTTAAAACAATTCTCCATAATCAATTGAAGATAAATATTAATCCATCATTATGTAAGTAGGTGCCGTGATTTAGGCACTAGTCATTTTATATACTAACATTATTACGAATTTAAATTCATCCAACTATCTAAAGATAATAAAATCAGCGAATGTGACCTGGCGAGCAGTGTAGGTCAATATTTTCAGTATATTCCGAGTGCACGTACTTAAATCATTTTCTAGTTCGTGATGCAGACCCACTTTTTTTGTTTTCAACTTGGCTATGGTTTTTTAAACGTTTTTTTAGTTCCTGGAGTTCATTACCTCATTTCAAAGCTCAAAAGAAGAAAAAGACCAACCACTAAGTATAATTCAATCGGATGGTATATTTGGGTTTTCTCCTTTCCTAATGTAATACTACTAACATATATTCTTTTTAACTTCTGAGAGCGTCATATTGTTCATTGTCTTAAAAATTCACATGTCAGTGTATTTAAACATTAAAAGGTAACACGTGCTATATATAATATTTACGTTTTACTACAGTGAGACTTGAACATTAATATGTTAATTATGTTATGTGACTAAGAATATAATATACCATTGTGTAGAAAACAGAGGAAATTAAATTCAAAAGGGGGCGTTCATAATAAAATAGAACAGAATTTTTCACCTTTTATTTTTGTGTGCCCTAAATTATTAATTGTTGTTAATTTCAGTGTGTATTTGGATACAAGATGGTATGGGTGGATGCTTAACACTAGACAGAGAAGAATCAAAAGCCAGGCGGAGAAGTGAGGAGATAGACAAACAACTTGAAGAGTTAGCTAAGCAGGAACGCAATGTTATTAAAATCCTGCTCCTGGGTAAGAGATAATTTTAAACCTTCTTTTATTCCTAATTATTTTGTTGAGGAATTGGTGGTTCCTAGTGACAATTAATTTATGGCTGTCAATCAGGTGGCACAGTACAAAAAAGTACCTAACCATATGCAGAATTCATGACTGATTTTAAAAAACGTAGCTAAATATGAAGCCATTTGATTCATGGGAAGGTCCATATCTGACACCGAGAAAAGTTATTAACTCTTCTGTCACGTATTCATACGTCAAGTCATGTGATCTGCAGCTGTCACTATTGATTGATATTATTGATACCTATAAAATAACTATATATTAAAATATTACATTATCAATGTGGACTACAACTTTATATATTTGTGTTTTGTATAAGACTCTTACTATGAAAATCGGACTGTAACCTAGATGATTTCCTATCAATCAAATTCTGTGACAGGCGCGGGGGAGAGCGGGAAGAGCACTCTGGTAAAACAAATGAAAATCATCCACAGCGATGGCTTCACCAAAGAAGAGTTGCGTAGTTTCCGTCCGACGGTCATGGACAATCTGTTATCGTCCATGAAATATGTTCTGACGGGCATGGGCCTGCTGAGGATCAACCTCCAGTCCGCTAAAAACAAGGTATGGTACACTAGTTTGATAGTTGGCGTCAGTTATACCCTCCAGAAGACTCGTGTACCTGCTGCAGTCCCTCACCTCAAAATGGTTGTGTGAAATTTCCTGCCGGGTTCACGCACCAAACATGGGCGGGGCGTAGTTGTATAGGCCTGAGCAGGAGTCCCCAGGGGACGGCACCAATATTCATGCTCATTGCCTGGAATAAATACGTCATTAATTATAAATAGAAATTACTGTCTTCAGTGATTGATATTCTAAGGTTCGCCC
This sequence comes from Timema californicum, assembly GCA_902141385.1. NCBI lineage: Eukaryota > Metazoa > Arthropoda > Insecta > Phasmatodea > Timematidae > Timema > Timema californicum. Next base: position 155,513 of record CABFOW010000783.1, on the reverse strand, counting down.
AATATACTGAACTGCCAATGATGAGAAGATTGGAGTTAAAGTACTGGTAGAGGGTACTGGAAGTGGTTTTATCTTAATCGTTCTCTCAAGCTACCTGCATGCAAATGCAGGTACATTTCCCTACCTCACTACTAACGCTTTAGCTTAATTAGTACATATACATTTAACCCAATCGAGACGTGATGATATAAAATAAAGAACACGGACTTGGTTATAAAAACGACGATTGCGGAAGACACCTGCATCAACGGGCTCATGGCCCCTGCTGTGTCTGTTCTGGTTTGCTGAGAACGGGCGCTCACTTTTCTGAATCCCGGGCAGGTTTAGTGAAGATGTTTTTTATAAATGGTTTTCCTCTCTGCTCCCACATAAATGTGGGTACATTTCCTTTTGAATCTGACCTTCCACATTTCTGCTCTGTCATTGTAAATATGTGATTAACCTGGATATGCAGTAGCACATGTGACCAACTTATTTAGACAATACGGAGAGTGTCCTCTCCTTCGCTGACGATGAATTCTCTGTCTCCAGAATCACGCCTACACGGTCCTGGCGAGCGGTTCTTGTTTCGACAAGTTCTTCAACATCCTGCCGGGCGTCGCCCACGCTCTACAGGCGCTCTGGCAGGACCGAGGCGTGAGGCTGGCTGTGGCACGGGGTTACGAGTATGAACTCAACGACTCTGCCATCTAGTGAGTAGGATTGTTATTAGCAGTAGGAAATGCTACATCATTTGATGTGAAAGTTTGTTTGCAAATAAGACAGGAGCAATCTTTTCCCCTAAAGATTTATACCGAGAGAAAAATCAAAATTTAGCTACCAATACTTAATTGTTATCTTTTGTTTGCTCTGTAAGATGGCAAGCTTACCTTGCATTGTTCTACTATGGTAGGGGCCTGCTTCGGTGATCGCATAGTCTAAGGCGTCACTCTTGTGTTAGACTAGACTGCTGATGACAAGGAGATCAGTGTTTGAATCCCGTTCGGGTGTTCAAAGGGTGGTTTTTCCAACATAGTTTTACTCTCTCTCTCTCTCTCACTCCATGTAAATGTGGTATACTTCCTCTAAATTCAATCTTCCTAATCCCTATCTCATCAGCGTAAGTAGTACATATCGGTATGTGTATAACCTGAAACGGTAGTAAGACGTGCTACTGTGGCGGGTCTATAGCTTGTAAGATAGTCGTAATGTAATCTGTAAGAGTAAGATTGCTACTTTTCAGTGTAAATGAAGTGTACCTTCCTCCGTGTACAGCATAACCTCATCAAAATGTGAAAAGACGATTTCTCATAGAGGTAAACTTAATCGTAAATAAATGGATTTTATTAAATATTTAAATAAGTTACACACATTATATTTTATACAATCATGGCGGCATAGTTAATCTTGTTGATTTGATACGTTTTTATTTGTATGTTTGAATTGAGAAATAATAATAATAATAATATTTAGCACCGCGTCTCACTACCCGTTCGGGTTATACGCTTTAAGTACTAATTACTCTAATGGATTAGGAATTGGGGAGGTTGAATTAGAGGAAGTGAACCCGCATTTGCGTGGAGGAAGAGTGGAAAACCATTTAGGAAAAACCTCCCCCAGTTCACCCGACCGAGATTCGAACCTCGATCTCCCCGTCCTCAGCAGTCGAGCTCAACACGATAAGTGTGCTAGCCTACTACGCCATCGAGGCGGGTAATTGAGATATAATTATGATTTGTCTCCGCCCCCGAGTTAAAATAATGCCTAGTCATAATCGTTACACCGTGTTTCTTTTAAGTTTGTTTGAGAACATGGAGAGAATCTTCAACGAGAAATACATCCCTTCGCCCACTGACGTGCTGAGGGCCAGGGTCAGAACCAACGGCATCATCGAGACTCATTTCAAGATTAACGAGGTCATTGTGAGGTAAGTCCTGTCTGCGGGCAGTACAAGGGAGTACGTACAGAGGGACATGGCCTGTTTTTACACACTGCCTGGCTCGGTCCAATCTTTATAGGACAGTTAGGAAAGTTACAACAGTCCAATCTTCATAGGAATGGGAAACCATTTAGGAAAAGCGCACCTTAGTAAACCTTACAGGGATTTGAACCTCCGTCTCCCTGTCATCGGTAGTCCAGTCTATTAGGAGAGTTACGCCATGGACTATTTGACCAGCATAGCGGATCTGAAGTATCTAAACGTGGCTCTAATGTACGATTGTTTCTGTTGGCAGTATGTTTGACGTCGGAGGACAACGTTCGCAGCGCAGGAAGTGGATCTATTGTTTCGACGACGTCAAGGCCGTAATGTTTGTTGTGTCGTTGAGCGGCTATGACATGACTCTTGTGGTTAGTTGATTTAGTTTTAGTTTCCCTCTTTAACTATTGTCGAGTTATTTCTAAGTGAATCTATTTTGAATAGCAATAAGTAACCTTTTGATAACTAAGTGTCCTTATCTTTACAGGAGGATCCTAATGTTAACCGGTTGGACGAGAGCCTGAATTTATTCTCACAGATTGTGAATAATAGATTCTTCCGAGAAGCGTCTTTCGTACTGTTCCTTAACAAGTTTGATCTTTTCCGTGAAAAGATCCTTTATTCCGGCAGGCATCTTAGATTTTACTTCCCGGATTATAAAGGCAAGTATCTTGAACCCTAAGCAAAAACCACACATTCCTCTTGTCCAGTGGCGGCATTGCGAAGTGTGATCCGTGTGTCTTTTACTTCCTAAGAAAGATGGCGTGTACCACTAAAATATGAAAGTGCTTTTAAATGTGTTAGTATTTTTATTTGTGCCTCATTATCTACAAATCTATTGTTCTTATTTAAGAACATAATAATTAGTATGAAGTGTTTCTTAAAAAGTATTAAGTTATGTTAAATGTTTTTTTTTTAAATGTTGGTATTACATTGGTAGTAAGGTTTATCTTTTCATGGGGTGGAGCCACTGGGTAATAATGCCCCTTAAATTAAGTGTCCTTGACATCTTAATTAAATAAATATGATATAATTGTAGAAAAATATTTTTTATTTAGCACCGCGTCTTACTACCCATTCAGGTTGTACGCTTTAAGTACTAATTACGTTAATGGATTAAGAATTGGGAAGATTGAAATAGAGGAAGTGAACCCACATTTGCGTGGAGGTAGAATGAAAAACCATTTAGGAAAAACCACCCCCAGTTCACCCGACCGAGATTCGAACCTCGATCTCCCCGTCCTCAGCAGTCTGAGCTCAACACGACAAGCGTGTTAGCCAACTACGCCACCGAGGCGGGTTGTAGAAAAACGAAGCACACATAAACACTTTAATATGTCGATGCTTTCATGGCGTTTTCATGAGGAAGTAGTAGTTATAATTAGACTTAACAGGAAGCTATCTTGGGTGATGCCAACTTAGTTGCAAAGGGCTGGACATTTTCTGGGGGTGCTTCTATTGTTGTCTATGTGAATGGCAGATGGTGCTAGTGTTGCAACAGGGTGGAAATCAGGTCTGGTTGATTAATATTTAGGTTGGATGGTTAGCTAGGCTTCGTGTTAGTGCCAGTTCCCATGTTCTTGTCATTTTTATGAGGTGAAATAATTCAATTGGCGCTGGTGATTGGGTCTATTTTACGATGGACTGTTTGTAGAGCTGTCTGGACAGCAGACATTCGAGTGGTAATACGAGAGGACTAACACTGTCTGTTCTATCAGGGCCCGACTATGACGTGGACCGCGGGGCCCTCTTCATCCAACACAAGTTCGCTCTGCGGAACCGCAACTCCAGCAGGGCCCTCTACCCGCACTTCACCACGGCCACCGATACATCCAACATCCAGGTGGTGTTCCAGGCCGTCATGGACACGGTAGTGCGGGACAATCTCCACCAGGTGACTCTGCTGTAAGCGCCTCGCCCCGTACATGACTATTTGCCCCACCGAGGAAACTTGCTCGCAACTTCACATTTTGTAAAAAATATCTTCTGGAAACATTTCGAGATGCTCATTTGTTTTAATTGGACTATCATTTAATTTTAGAGGTGTGGAAAAGTCTTATCTTCGTTAAATAATTTTGAAGTTTTGCCAGTAAAAATATTGACATTCAAAATACACATATATGTTCAATTTCTTTAATTGTGTGGAATTGAATAATATATTGTCAGTGACATGATTTATCAATTTTGAATAAAAAATCTCTATGCGTTTGATAAAACATTTTTATACAATATTTAGAGTTTAAAGTTATATAACTAATATAAGATACAATAATTTCTTTACCATAGCACTTTTTTTTTTATAAAATATTCCAACTTTAGGAATATTTAATATTTTTAATTCCACACCTCTCTAATTTGTTTGACACGAAGAATAAACTTTTTTACTAATAACAGTCCATGTGGAACAAACACACACATTACGACTCGCACGGTGAAATGCCAAGTTTACTCGCTACACTACTGCTACTGGATAGAGAGGTAGTAGTGGTGTGCATTTTAACTAAGGGTGTGCAAATATTAAACACTTTAAACTTAGATAATAAAATGTGGTTTATAACCTTCGCTCGGTCAGAGAGAAAGTGTCAGGCCACACAGCTTAAAATACAATAGTCTGTGTCGTTTTATGGAACTACTTGAAACTTATACTTGTTTTTGACCCTCACCTACAATCATCATTTGTCATATCAATAAGAAAGAGGGGGGAGCGGTGGAAACGAGAGTTTTTAAGATAAAGAGGAAAGCTCGCTGCTAGTTCTCAAATATATTAACATTTTTCTGTTTGAACTTTTAAAAAAAAAAATGACTGAGCTACTATTGCATTTTGACACATATTTTCCCTACGAATAAGACTCAAACTTGTAGGGGTTGTCGAGGAAAAAGAGCCCTGTTAAATTCTTCCAGCTTTATTTTGGCATGAACCATATTTAGAAAGAAAGAAAAAATCATCATAGAATTAAATATTAAACAAGACTTGAAGATCTGCGCTGCAATTTCTCACTTATCTAAGTTTTATGAATATGCACAATATAAAAATATTTGAATTTTGTTTTGCCTTCTGTAATATATTAAGTGTTCCATTTGGCATTGCTTCACGCAGAACCGTAGTTTGCACACCCTTGTCTATAACTAAATGTTGGTGTATTCAGATCGCTCAAAACCTGTACATAATGTTAATGTTGTCGCTGTACAAGTTTCCGATGTTTATCAACATTTGAATAAGAGAAAAAACTATTTTTGGATCTCAACATTTATACAGATGTGAACTATTTTTGTTATGTGAAGATTTTTGAGAAATATTTGTAATTTTTTTTTTTTAAATATAAGAGATATATTTTATTATGTCTGTGATATTTCCAAATTTCTTCTGGCTAACCCACTTTTAGAGTATGAAATGGATTGAATGTAGTTTCGTTGGAAATGTGATGTTTTAGTAACTATGTGTTCATTTAATGTTGCAATATGATGGATAGTACAAACAAAATTAATGTTGAAAAATAATATTTTTGTTGTATTTTATATGAAATAAAAACTAAGTGTTTCTAATTAAATATATATGTGTATGGAAGTCGTTATAGTGGTAGATAAAAGGTGATTAAGAATGTTCTTTCTGTATTACTTCCATAAATACATGACTATAACTTTCGAGGTGTGATTAAGACTAAATTATGTATTTTCTAAACATGAATGAAATCAAAATTTTCAATTTCAACCAAAATATTGCCATTATAACTCAAATCGACTATCATTCTTGCCCTTCTATTTTCCTCTCCATGATTATTAAACGCCAGGGATTTGGGAGACGAGAAAAAAAATATCTCCTACCGAAATTTAAAAATTAATCTAAAAAATTTGAAAAAATAAATAAATAAGTAAATAACTGCCCTATGAAATTTACAAACTAAGTCAAGAATTTATTGTTTCTAATAATAATGTAGGCTTGAAAATAGGCAGCANCCCCCCCCCCCCCTTTCCTCCCCCAAAAAAAGTTTTTGGTTATAAAAATTGTTTTCTAATATCAAACTTTGGGATTATAAACTGCTACACTACCAGATTAAATTACAAATAGTTATGATTTTCAACTATCACCGATTTATTAATTACATTTAAATGTGTACAAGTTATCTTAAGAGCTTGAATGAACCAGAAGATAATACAAAGCAATTGTCAGCTAAAAGGTTAAAACTATACATTTACGTTTTTACACTTTAGTACTTTGAAAGAAAACATTCTCATTTCGTTCTCAAATCTCACACTGTTTTTTAAAATGTTCACCTTGAATTGAAGCAGTGGTTCTCACACATCCTTATTAAATACTGACGCTTGGCGCTATTTTTTGATGTCCCAGCTCCAGATTCGCAAGTGTGGTTAGTGAGCGCTTTCCATCTCCCGCCATCTTTGTATCCTTCACTCTCGTTGATAGTGTCTCAATCCTGCCCTTGGTCTCCACTTAATAAGATTCAGTATTTCACATATATTACTAATCTTAGATTCAGACATTCTTAATGAACCTATATCATAACCACACGCCATTATAGTCTTATCACGCCTCGAAAGGGAACTATCTATTTTAAAATTATTAATCAAATGTGTGTGATATGCTGTTTTATGTAGTTTCTTTAACCATCTTAATTTTAAATCCTAACTACACTACACTTCTATCAAAATCTGTTTTTTTTATCATATAAGTTTTTAAAATTGATTTTTAGTATGAAATAAAATTTAAATATTTTTTTCAAAAGGTTTTTTTAGGCATTTTGAGTTTTAAAAAAACAACATAACTTTATAACCCAACTATACATATGAAAACAACTTTATGTCAAATTTTCTTGCTAGAGGTATACCGAAAAGAATACTCTATTACCGATTTTGGGCACACAATTGTCAACGATTGTGAAAGTGAATTTGTATCAAGATTTTTAAGAACGACAATCTCACCATTACTGCGTATACAAGATTTCAATATCCTTGTTAAAAAAAATATGGGGTGAGTCTTAAGGATTATACTGATCTTGTTGCAGTAATAAGCTATTAAGCTGAACCTAACACGCACGGGTATTCACTTCGATACACCTCCGTTTCTAGTGTTCGAGGAGCATTCGATCTTTTTGTTCCGCAGCGGGACGTGAACTCTCGCTAATTGATGTTACCGGCTCAATAAGCGTTTCGCAAAATGTCCAAATTTGATCTATGCTTATGATTGTAAAGTCGAGCGTGAGGTTTGAAGTGAATATCACTTTCTCTCATCGTCTCTTTGTATGAAATGTTTATCGATAGCCATAAAGCTGCATTTTACCCTGTTTATAGTGTATTTCTAATTGGGGACTAATATCTTACTTTAGTAGCTTTCATTTTTATATCGGTTTGGATTTTGTATTTGATTCCTCATATTATTTTTTCTCAACTATATTCGTAGCAATATTGTGCATAGAAGATGAAGATAGTGATTATTCTATACACAGTTGATTCAACCATCGTAATTTGCATCTCACTTTTACACTAACTCCGCTTGCCTGAATAGAATTGTTTTGTCGACCTTGAACTCTTGTGCACATTACTTGGAAAATATGGGGGGGGGGTTCCAATCATATGGACGCATCGTAATCGGTACAGTCCAATTGCACTGTATGTACTAGACAGGGCTATGGAGTTGGTGCGCCAAGTATTCGACTCCATCACGGACTCTGCCTTAAATTATGAGTGAAGAATGACCCTGGACGATTCCTTGATAGCTCAGTGGTTAGAGCATTGGCGTACTAAGCCAAAGGTCCCAGGTTCATTGGTCGTGTCCAGATGACATTTTTCAATTTTCAGAATATAAATTGGTATAGTTTTAAAAACTATTGGATTTCATCCATCTCTAATAAGCAATCTTATTTATAATTGTTTTGTTTACTAAGCTTGTCCTTTTTTCTATATTTAGCTATCATTGTTTAGCTAATTCAACAATAGTTAATATAATTTATTTTTTTAGTGGTATATTTTTACCTTTTTACAGTGATGACTATTTTTTATGTAGAATTGTTGGTACTACTTGACCAATGTAATTCCAAGTGAATTTTTCTCTTTATAATTTTGTTATAAAAGTCTGTTGAAAAAGAGATAACCCCACAAAAATTATTTATTTAATTTGTACCTGAATTAATGTATTTATAAATTTTTGTTGGAAAAAAAATAGTGATTTTGGTGTTTTGATATTTTAATTCTATATAATTTTGAGAACAGGTACAAAGTGAATGTTATATTTTTTTTTGTAATGTGTTGGTGAACTCAAACAATTTTTTTTTTTGTAAAAATCTTTTTGAATAAAAGTTCCTGGACAGTTGACTTTTTTTCATGAATCTGTTTATTCAAAACACTTGTCAGTCAAAAACTATCTATCTGGAACTGAGCATGCATTCAGACCTTGGGATGGCTAGTGCTGCCCACACTATCTGGTAGAAACTCCACATACTGTGGGAGCTCAAAAAGTATGGTGATTCCCTGTCGCCTTCCACACTGAATTTCTCTGAGCAAAAGTAAAAGGGCCTACCAATTTTGCCGGGAAAGGTATTCTCGTATACCTACCAGGGTTCTTTCACACGCCACAACCGACTGGGACTGACAGCTTTACTGCCCCTCCGAAAGAAGTCGTACTAAGGATTTTTATCGCTCGAGAAAAATCTGCCAACCTCGGCTGGGTTTGAACTTAAGACGGACATCAGGTCCTGAGGCGAGCACTTCACCCCAAGACAGGGCTCCTACAGTATTAGTAAAAACATCCTCCCCGACTATTTCCCCAAGTTCCCTGACCAACTACTCACTCATTTTCCATTATTATTTTGTGTTACTATACATGTGAAAATATTAATCTAATTACATCTATTTCGGCCTCCTCCTCCCCTGCAGCCGACCTCTCATGGACGAATAAGAAAGCAGACGTCTCGCCTATCAGTTCGGAGAAAATATTGTAAAAATAACAAAATATATCTAACCTTATCAAAAAGGAAAGGCTGACAGTCATCTGCAATTGTCTTGCGGAAAGCTAGCTTTCACTTTGGGAATGGATCCTAGGCTGGTCTTGCTACAGGTTTTGTTTTAAGAAGCTTTGCTTCTTTGAGAAACCTAACATGGTTCTAAATTCGTAATGCCCTTTGAAAGCACTTTGGATTCTCTAACCGCAGCACACCACAAAACTTCAAAGGTAAAGTTGTACACCCTGTCAGATGGGTAAACAATGCTCGACGAGCTGGAGAGTCAGTGAACAGTTAATACGTGTGACGCTATAAGCTGCTTGTACCCCAATGGACAAATTCCACTGCTGTTCTCAAGGAACCATGAACATGAGGCTCACATGTTTCCAGATTTAGCAGCAAACTACATACTTCATTGTCTGTAACTCAGAAGTAATATAAACTTTACATTGACATTTGGGCCGTCTAATGACACGTGAATCAAGAAGTGGAAGAGGAGAAATACCATCCAATAAATGCTTCAGTTCATCTTCAGCGGTGCTCATATATATAAAAAAAACACTGAATAACGACTGACAACTTTATGATTTTCCTTGTCCCAGAATCCGATTACAATGTTCATTTGTCCGCTTTGAACAACTATATTCAACGCTTCATCAAAACAAATTACAAGGTTGTTATATGATTTTTAGGCGGTCCAGTAAATTGTTCTGAAAGAATGGAGCCAAGCCCCGCACAATGAAATATGCAACCTTGTCTCCACCAAGAGTAAAGGCAGTGGCAATGGAACACTCGGGGAAACATCAACTGGAAAATTGTACTTAAATTATTGCACGAATTGAAATACTTTTTACTGTCAACAACTTGCAAAGCCCAAATGACCCGACCCCCTCCTTAGTTATATCATATTTTATAACAAAAGTGTTGGGGGTTTCCTTGGAGGCACTACACTACTTTCACTTTTAGAAACACCTTCCGTCTGCGGCTTTACAATTTCCGATAAAACAGAAGTGTGATACGGATTGTCATTTCACTGATTTTTCCGACCATTGGAACCCCGTCATAGGTGACTAGTAACATTATTTTGTATATTGTTTTACATTCCTTGAAAGCAGGCGAGATATCAACAACCTAATCTGTCCTTGTTCGAGTTTTCAATAGTTTGCGGTGACCTTGGTCTTGTTGAACTCCCAAACTATCCGGGCTCTGGTTTCAGGTATTTTTTCACAAAATAATGAGACACGGTAAAACTATTATATTTTTATTTACACAGTTAAGTAACATCAAATTCCCAACACACCCAACGGATGATTCCACACGAGACATGGTGTGTTGTTGCATCGAACTGACCACAAACTGCTTCAATTGGACACTCGAAATTAACTCCTGCACATTAGCAAGGGCCACAGTCAAGCGCACATTAAAATTAACATTCTTGATCCAATTTTAATGCCCTTAAAAAATGATATACTCTTGATAGTAAAACAATTGTACTAATGAATAACTAATTTTGAAATGCAGTGTTGAACTAAACCATATTTAACAGTTCCATAGTCGTCCGAATTGCAGGTTCGAGGAACAAATGAACAAGCCTTGCCCCTCACCAACCTAATTGTTTTTTGTCACGGCGTCTTACTACCTGTACAACGTATTTACTAACTACACTAATGGCCTAGGTTTGGGGAAAGTTGAATCTATATAAGTGCAGCCAAATTTGCATGCAAGGAGTGGAAAACATCCTCAATAAACCCGACCAGGAATCAAACCTCAATCTCCCCGTCGGCGGCGGTTTGGTCAACCGCGAGAGTGAATCCTCAACCCATTTTCTAGGACCTATTTGTGAACTGGTTTGTATGTTTTTATAAACTCTGATGTTGGAAAATTAACAGACAAAATAAAACACCATTTCGGGTGCCAAGCAAATTGTTTGTTTATAGCTGTTGAGATATATATACTAAGTAATAGTTGCGTCGGCTCTGTCTACTTTAGCAAAGGATGTAGATGAAGTGTTCACTGTTAAGAATAGGAAAACAAGTGTTATAAACATCTGCATGCCTGTCTGCTGAGATAAGGCTCCCAAATTCGATTCCCGGGCTGGCCGAAAAATGAGTTGTTGGTAAAATGTGGGTTTCCTAGTTTCACGGTGATGAGTTAATGGTCGGGGGGCTGGGTGTCGTGTCTCTTCTAGATTCAAGTTTGTAAGTAAGTAGTGTGCTGATATAATCAGATGGTTCGGAAAGTGCTTGCTAAATACTTTGAAGAAAAAACTTTGCTGGTAAACATAATTTAGCAGTTGAATTTCAAAAAAAAAAGAGATATTGTGTTTTGGGTCCATAAATGTCATCAAATGTGGGCTTGGCTGTATAAGAACAATTTTATTTTATAATTTAGCAGTTATTAAAAACTAGGAAAAAGAGCATATAATGCAACAAGTATGCAACTAATTCAAAAGATCACATGAACACATTTTCTTGAATCAGTAATTTTACAAAAAGTGTCCTGCAAAAGTATAGAATCGAAAATTTCCGACCAAAAAGGGACCCAGGGTGTCCAGCCATACTATACTTTTTTAAATTCTCACACTTCCTCAAGTTTTCCAGTCACAATATATTAATTACCAACATTATTTTATTAAGATCGAAACTTGATATATTTTAGACACAAACACATTGTGAAATTGTGTCACTCTATGGAGGGGTTAAAGGATCTCAGCCCAAGGCCGGGAACACGTGGGTGTTGTATCAACGGATGTTGACACGTCCATTGTTGTATCTTGTTGATGTAAACACAGCCAGTCACATGAACAACGTCCGCACTACACTCTCGACAGACAGGACATGCAGTGGCACAGGACGTTATAGCATATTATGCAACAGTACTAATCTTGACAAAACCGTCAATTTGACGATGTTGAGACAATTTTTAGCGGTAATATTATTGAAGTTGATTACTATAATGGCTATAGAACATTTTATATCGCAGAGTGAAAAGCCTACTGTTCAGTGGGATGTATCTATTATTATTATCACCGCGTCTTACTACCCGTTCGGGTTGTACGCACTTACGCTAATGTGTAATGGTAGGGTGATTGTGAGATGAAATGGAGGACCTACAGTTTAACGTGGGATCCGAACCACGGTGGAGGCCTGGCATTCCCCACATTCACAAGATGTCTTGTCAGAGGTGAAGGAAGGGTTTGGTAACCAGATAAATCTGTGCCGGGACCGAGGATTGAACCCCGGCTGCCAGCATAGAAGTCTTGACACCTTACCCCTAAACCGCCAGGTCACCGGGATGTATCTAGCAGCGAGTATAAAGACTGTATAAAAAAATGTAGGGGTGGTTGAATGTTTCCGAGTCAGTAACCAAAGATTTCAAGGAGAAAATCTTCACGAAAAGAAAAGTAATATGAAAGTAGGCCCATGCATTTTATAAAACTACTTGCAATTGTTTTAATCATGACAAGGATTACAAAGTGTTTCAGCTATTACAATGGTTACAAAGGGTTTTAATCATTTAAATTATCATAAAGTATTAAAATATTTTTGTTTTTCCGTGGTACTTGTCCAATATCATTAACAAAATATTTGTTTAGGGCATCTCTAAATATTTTTGCAGACCTATTAACACGTAGATTATCATCCATAACCTCAATTCCATCCACTGTTCAGGTATCCTCGGGACACGTTGACATACAAAATGGTGCAAAACACAACCGCATTACACAATATTGGTTATTAGTTAAGATTACAAAAGAGCATTCCACATAGCTCCTAGCTCGTGACAGCTTGTAGTTAAATATCCATTTCTCCCTTTGTAGATATTTACCTGCATAAGGTCTAAGCATATTCGATGACGGTACAAAAGCTTGGTCACTTATGAATGACCAAGGCAAGGTCTAGAAACTCCTGGTATCACACTTGGTGTTGGGATATCAATAGATTTGTTCTACAATCCCTGCCATAAGGAGTTGTTTCTAAAGATAGTGGAGTCCGAATCTTTTCCAAAAGATCCAACGTCAACGTATGGGAAGTGGTAGTTAGAATCTACAACTGTCAGTGGAACTACAGATAAATAATGTTTGTAATTAAAATATAAAGATGCACTTCCTCAAGATTTGGTAGCTCTAACGTGTTTGCTATAGATAGCCGCTAGGTAATGTGGAAAATTTGCCTTCTGTTAAAAACGCCCATATATGGTATAAAATGCACCTTGTAATAGTCTTTTTCACTGTTTATTGGGTTCACCCACCATTTTCTTTGTTTTCAGTGGGGTTCCCCCCCCCCCCC
>CABFOW010000783.1:113639-142305 GCA_902141385.1 Timema californicum | reverse complement strand
CCCCCCCCCCCCCATTCTGAATGCGGTATAAACGATAACCAAAGCTTCAATATCGTCCATTCCTCTTTTCTATCGGTTTTTCTGAGATACTAACGTTGTGTGTGACCGAGGTAATAACGTCCGTTGATATAACACTCGTGTGTTCCCGGCCTTGAGCCACGGTCTAGTGTGTTGCGAGATCTAATTTAGATTTCGGTGAGATCATATCAACACAGTAAAATATTGTCTTATGTCAGTACTGTCTAAAATTGTTGCGAGAGACATTCTTGTACAGTTTCGGTTAAAGATACTCGGTAGAGGGGTGGAGAGACAACAAGAACATCACTTGATGACCTTGAAAAATGAGATTATTAAAATGAATAAGGACAATGGTGTTAAGCGATTCACGGTAACTATAAACAGGGATAAAAATGATATTTTGACTATTGTTAATAAAAGTTGTGTATTTTTTTTTTTAGTGAATATGTGAACATTCTGAAATTTGGTGAAACTCTTGTCTTCCAGGTCGCTGGACACCCAGGGACTACCACTTTGAGAGTTTTAATATATACTTTAGAATGCCTCTTAAGAGTATTTGACAAAAAAAAAAAAAGTTTTTCTTTGAGGAACCACAAAAAGATTTGGGCATTTTAGCTATGAAAATATTTACACCTCCACACGGGAATCAAACCCGGGACTGTTGGCTTAGTACGCCAGTTCTCTTACCACTGAGCTATCCAGGAGTCGTCCTGTGCTCAGGGTCATTCTTCACTCATATTTTAAGGTAGAGTCTGGGATGGATGTGTGGAAATCTTCAGCTATATACGAGTTATAAATTAAGATCAAGAACTATCCCCTCTAATAATTGATCACACATTTGCAGCTGAAAATTTCCACACATCCATCCCAGACTCTGCCCTAAAATATGAGTGAAGAACGGCCCTGAGGACAGGACGACTCCTGGATAGCTCAGTGGTAAGAGCATTGGCGTAATAAGCCAAAGGTCCCGGGTTCAATTCCTGTGTCCAGCTGTAGGTTTTCAATCTTTTTAAATATGATATTTAGATGAGACTATAACCGTAATTAACAAAAATAATAGCTCACCTATTTAATACATGATACTTCAAAAAGTTCCATTTTCACAGGACTCGGAATTAATATAAAAGCAGGCAGGGTTGCCTTGTCATGGCCAACAAGCAACATAATGAGCAATCGTCAGAGTTTTTCATCTTTAAGCTGTCCAAGATAACAAATATTTTAGTCGTGCAGTTTATTTTATATCTTCAATGCACTTTTTTTTTAAAAGTGCTGGTTGTATTTATATAATTCTATTCATGTAAAATATTAATCAACAACAATATCTAATATATAAGACTACAAAAAAAAGAAGCTTATATTCCTATTTGGAAGTGTAAACAATTGAAGTTCACTACAAAAAAAGCACATAATATATAAACATTTACATTTTATTTTATAATAGTGAAATTAATATCACAAAAGTGCCACACACAAATCATACAATTTTTTTGAAATCCTGCTTACTAAAACGAGTGCTTCACTCAAAAAACCAAACAAACATTAGAACATCGTAATATTTTTATACATCACAAACATTCAAAATAAAGTGTATTAAAAAAACATTTAATGATATAAACACTAAACCGAAGTCTTAACTTTCGTCAACAAAAATAATGATTGCCAAAAGCAATCGTGCGCATCAATTTGAATATCAATGCAGACACAAACAATCACATAAGTGCAAACTACCTTTTAGCGTAATGTTTGAAAAATTGTATTATACATGGTAATAAAAATAATATTACATTCAATAAACTAATATTACCGCAACAATTTTTTATAAATATTTACTTGTTAGAACAAACTTATGTTACAATAAATATTTCCTTAGTGTAAATTACAATTTCTATTATTTTATTATTTTGTACACCAAGCATAGATTGCCAACTTTTATACGCTACAGATGACGACAGAACTTGAAACGACCGAGTTGATCAGTCCTCCCAACAGAAGACTCTACTACTGGCAATACACAGGGACACCAACACAACAAATACAACTACTTAACACTTTGATTGATTTATCTACAGGTTAGACTAATACTCACACATGAACCAACACATTCAAATATGGCCGCATTCTTTCTTATCCTCGCAACAAGATGATTTAAAAAAAAAAAACCTTCCCCACCAAAAGTGACCGATGACGAAAAATACACTTAGGAGCCAAGTATAGGTCAAACTCGGTTTAGTGACGAAAAGATAGTATGTCAGTTACTATCTGTGACTAAATATTATTTGGACCAATCAAGTTATTATTTATACATTTGTTTGTGTCCTTATGGCATCACATTTCTATCATTAGAAAACAAAAGATTAATTTCCTCCTTATTAAATATGAGCGAGAAGTATATCCACTGAAAATTTATAGTTCCAGAACGAAAGCTTCCAGGTACTATCTTAGCGCCAGTTCAAACCAGCTATAGGCTATATCGTTTCACAACATCGACACAGGAGTGTGTTTTCGACACTAGCTATCTATGATTTGAGGACACTAGGTTAAGAGGACAGGACTATGGAGATTAGCACTGATGCGTAGTAGCCAAGTCGAGAATTTTGGGTGGTACGCAATCATCTTCTCTCTGCTGGCACAATTTCTTTCTAACTTACCTCCATGATCCTGCACGTTCTTGGACTAGAGAGGATAGCATGAACGGATGCTAAGATAAACACGACTACATCGGATCTGATCAAATTGTGAGGTTAAATATTGTTTAATGATGGAATTTACAAGTCTAATTTATTGCGTACTTGATAGTTCAAAAGGCAATCCTTAATTTAACTAAAATTCGGTGATACAATAATACATCCAGGTATTTAACTTATTTTACTGAGCTACAAATTGGAAGGTATATTTGAACACAACTAACACACACACACACACACACACACACACACACACACTAAAGTAACAATCAAAAAAGGACATACAGACGCTTTAACAAACACTCTCAAAGTTTATGGCAACCAAAATTATGGCAACTTTAATTCTATTTGGATGTGGTAACGCATTCATCTATCCTGAAAACATCTCGTGCGCCAAGAAATAAATCACGAAGCTCTTGCGCACAACACTCACTTCTTTGTCAATACTTGCACAAGATTAAATTAGAAGAGAACCTTTCTCGACAAATAAAACACCGCGCATTAACGCTTCGTGTCGAATAAACGATTAAGTACCAAGCAAACATTGCTTACCTCTAACCCCAGGAGCCTAAGTTTGAATCTTGGCTGGATGTGCTACATATGTTTTTTACTTTCTCCACATTGTGTTTTCAAACCCTATTTTCAGGTTAAAATTCACCCTTATTGCGTGTGATTAGGTTGGTTAATGTTTGTTCTTGAGTGGCCCCAAGGGGTAATCGGGTGTGCAGAGCACAGTTCTAAGTTTGTTATGTTTATGTTTTGATACAAAAACAAAGATACATTTCAAACACAGCAAAGTAGAGGTTAGTCATGTATTTATATGTATACAGACACACACACACACACACACACACACACACGACATATTCATACACCTATTCGTCTTTAATACGCTACATAATATTAATATGTAATAATAGATCTATTATCTTTCTTATATCGAACACCAACTCTGTAATATGAACACAGGGTGTGCTCGGAGACAGAACAACGCAACTACCACAGCAGAAACAACCCGATGACAAAATATCAACGTGAGCCTAGAGCACTAAGTTTTGCAGACACGGGGGAAAAAAAACTAGGATTTGCGAGTGCAACAATATCATCCAAAGAAGATCACACAGAAAAACATGTCACAAATTTATATGATTCCACCAAGTTGTTAAAACAATCTAAGGTTTTATCAAAGTATAAATGAACCGATGTTATCGAAGGATGTAGAATAAGAATCAATTTTTGGAGTTGGTAAATAATCATAATGTATAAATATTATCTCCAACAAAAAAAAATTGTTAAATCTAAAAGTAATTCCGCTACTTTACTTTTTACCTATGCAATATTAATCTTTACGGTATATTCTTTTATGCATAAAAACTTTCAAAGTTACTCTCACTATACCGTAAATTTGGTCCCGTTTTAAATTATTTTCTTTGTTAAAACAATGTTTGTTTGAAGGCTGAATGACCGTTAAAGAAACATGTCTACAAGTTCATGGCTTGCTTCAAACCAGTTTGGTCTCATCCGTAAGCCACTAAACCCTTTCTTTTTTCTTATCTTTTGTTGAGACACCCTTTAATAACCCTCAACAGCCTTACGTGATTTATGTACGACTGCTTACCGGGAATGACCCTAAATAACAATGGCCGCTTCCATCCTACTTCTTACATTTCTCAGTCAGAAGCCAAAATTATTATTCAAATGGGATGAAAAACTGGAGGTTTTAATTTAGAGTAAATATTCCTGTAGTTGCATAGAAAGAGAATGGGAAACCAGGATTTAAACCCCAACCAAAATTGACATTTAGTCTGTCTATAACCGCAGCAATTAAAACTATTCTTGCTTTGTATTTCTGTTGTTCCCCCCCCCCTCCCAATATCATATCGGTGGAAACACCGTAATATCAAGACACGTGTTTTCACAAACTTTAACTGGCACTTTAAAATGTTTTTAAAGTTCGTTGTAAGATTTTTGAATATATTAGACACACATTAGATAAAACAAAATTGGATATATTTTTGTGTGAAAATGACTATTGAGAAAAATGATCACTTAGATGATTTTTATGTGAATTAACAACATAAAAACAATAAATATTTTTCATCATTCTTTGCCTTTTTTTTAGTTTGAAATTGATAGATGAAAAAAAGAGAGTACTGTTACAAAAAGATTTTTCTCTTTAAATTCTTGTCACCAATCAGAGAGACCATATTCTAGAAAATGTGTTTCTTTCACCCAAAGACCATTGGTAAATAGATAGAACATTTCTTTTATATGGCTATTATGACGACATATTGTGAAAAAAGGAAAATATTTTAAAAATATGAATGAAAAATGTAACCGTCATTTTTCTATCCAAAACACGATACCAAGTTTGAGTTTATTTAGCTGGAATAAATATTTTATTTGCAGACTTTTAATACCAATTAACAACTTTTTATTTACCTCCAATCATGTTTCGGTGTTTTATGAAAGTTAACACTAGAGAATTAGATTTAAGAATTGTGAGTTAGAAAGATTATGGGGCATATTTTGTCCACTCAGTTTGCTTAATATAGAACTTTACAAACAAATTAAATTAGGCACCTTTTTTGTTAAGTGGGTAAAAGAGTACTGAATTAGCCAATAGCTTTGTTTCAATTATTGGTACACACATCAATATTTAATTAGTTAATGACGGACCATTTATCGAGCCCATTCTATTTTTAAAAATTTTTTTAAACAGAGTTCTGTGAAATGTTTTGGGCGTGATCTTCAAAGAATGAAAGGTACTTTATTCTCAATTATAATTTAAAATAAATTACTGCGCGTTTACTTGCATATAACAATAATAAACACACGCTGGCATTCCAATGGAGTGTGTCTGACATGTCGACGGACATAACCAGCCCGTATCTTATTTCTGGCCGATATAAATTGGTCCGACTTCTCCCAGACTAGAAAGCAGGAATGACTACAGTAGTATCCAGGAAAAACAAATTATTTTAAAACCTATGTTTCTCAACTTAAAACTTTTAAAATCAGCACGTGCTACTAATACTAAAAAAAAAAAAAAAATACAATTTAAAATAAAGTTTAGTATCTTATGTAATAAGAGATAATAAGTGTTTAAACTATAGATGTTGATTACTAATCACAGGTACAGATCAATAATTTATAACGGCAAACCCATAGTTCGGTAGATGTATAATCAAACCAGAAACTGGCGCGGTTGGAAAATGATGTTCCTGATTAGGATATGCAAGTAAGTTCAGTTGTGGAAACCATAAATTGCACATCGAGATTGATGCTGAGAGTGAGATACACATTTGTATCAACCTCATCCAAATGAATGAGAAATAAATAAGACATGAGTCAACGAGAACGAGCGAAGATCATCACTCACAAACTAATTTTGACTGACAAATCAAGAAACAATAAGACTTAATGAATTCTAGGCGCGATAGTACCACCGTGCTATCTTTTCAGTGAGTCGACATAACAGACGTAAAGAGAGAGAAAAATCATAATAGGAAACTTGCAGTATACTCTCCCATATTATTAATATTTTTTTTTCAAATACATTACACGCAACTACCTTTTTACTTTCGCCGCGAAGGCTAGAACAGATTTTATCTTCAATATGCAGGAGCCTGGAAGTCTGAGCCGACAGGACCTGTCGAAACAAAGACCAACAACTTATACGTCAACTTCAAGAATGCTAGTTTGTGTATTACTACCCATTCTGGTAACGCACATATAAATTCATTATACTATTGTAATAAAAATGAGGATGGTTGAATTTTAAGGAAGTGTATCCACATTTGTGGGTAGGAAGAGTGAAAAAAAAAACTATCAAAAGCCACCCTAAATACACCCAGCTGGGATTCGAACCATAATATCCCTTGCATCGGCAGTCCACTCTATTGAGACAGGGACACCTTAGACCGTACGGCCAGTGAAGCGGGTTTCTGGACTGTGTGGATACAAGAAAGTTGTTCTTATTGAACCCTGCAAAGACATTACTAGGAATGTTAACTTGTAGTTGTCCAGGTCAAGACGAGACTTACCGCGAGACTGGCTTCCAGTGAAGGGGGGCTCCTGGTAACCAGGGTCATTATCAGGTCCCACAGGGTATGAGGAGTAGGGTGCCCCACCGGGGATCGAGCCTGGGTCTGCCTCGTAGCTGGGGGCGAAAGCAGACTCTGAACCTTGCCGGAAGCGTTGGAAAGCGAACCAAGCGCAGCCCGCCTGGAGCACGTTTATTAAACACTTGTCAGATTACCCGGGACTCTAATTAGAGATAGCTTTAGACTCTAGTCGGGGCTAACGGATCATCCCACAAACCACTGGTTTGTTTAGCGCAGTGTTTCACTACTTGTTCAGGTTAAACACATTTGTACTAATTATGCTAATAAAATATGGATGAAGTGTACCTACATTCGAGTAGAGGGAGAGTGGAAAAACTCAGTACAGCCGACCAGGATTTGAGCCCCGTTCCCACTGTCAACACCAGTCTAGTCTAACATGGGAGTGACACCTTAGACCATGCGGCCACCGAAGCAGGTCGTAATGAGGAAAGAAGAGGGGTACATCCTAGATATTGTTCTCAAATACTGACAAGTATTGTTAATATTTTAAACGAGAGTCCTGCTTTGGGTGCTACAGGGGCTCCTCTACGACGGAGTGATGGGTTTGGGTTGTGTCAAGGTCAGGCTCCGTGTCTACCATCAGTTGCACCAACTTGTCCAACATATACTGGCGATATTGTGAGTTAAAGTTGGGTTGAATCTACTATTTTACGAGTCTGAATCTTGGAAAATATTATGAACACAGGAGGAATTGTAATAGTATAATAAGCAACAAGATTTTAACTTTCTTTCTTATCAACCATACATTCTGGTTAATTTACTTGTCTAGAGTCTGGTTGTACTATTTTTATGAATGGATCGGAACCACCGATAAGTAGTATTAGTGATCTAGAACAAATTTCATGTGAAGACTTGGAAAGAAAAATCTTTTTAAAAAAAGATTTGTGTCTTGAATACAAAATTTTCCCTAATCCTCATCTTTTGAATATCCTTTAGGATCCCAGATTCCTATACCTAAATGTAAGCCATCTGAGGTTCTATAAATTGACAGAGTTATATACCCAACATAATGTGAACTCAGGAATCGTATAGAGACCAAATGTCCCGCTGGGATTTGAACCAGGTTCCTCAGAGTCAGTTGGTCAATATCCTGACCACAGTAGCACTCAGCAGAACAGACACAATATTGTATTCATGTGTTATGATCAACTTGTTTCGAGAAATGGCTTAGGCTTTTGTAAGAAACATCTTGAGTAATTAAATTTATTATAATTCACAAGAGACCCTTAGATTTAATCGTAGATTCAGTTGGTATTATTATTATTATTATTAACTAATAATAATATTAATAATAATAACAACAATGCAAATTGATAAAAGTTATTATTATTATTATCATCACCGCGTCTTACTACCCGTTCGGGTTATACGCACTTACGCTAATGTGTAAGGGCAGGGTGATTGTGAGATGAAATGGAGTACCTACAGTTTAACGTGGGATCCGAACCACGGTGGAGGCCTGGCATTCCCCACATTCACAAGATGTCTTGTCAGAGGTGAAGGAAGGGTTTGGTAATCAGATAAATCTGTGCCGGGACCGAGGATTGAACCTCGGCCGCCAGCATATTGATAAAAGTGATTCATAGTTTAGTATTTATGTTTTTAGAGACGAGTCTAACCAACTCTTAGCCCACACAAAGTTATGATTTATTTCCCATTCAATTTCGAATTGAACGATAATTATCAACTTGAAGATGGAGCTTAACGTTGGCAAGACATATTTTTCCAATTGAATTACAAACAGTTGAACGATGGCACCTGAACTCAATATTTTTTATTTTAGCGCCCCAACGCTCTCGTCACTGAACTATCCAAGAGTAGCGCCGTGCCCAAGGTCGTTCTTCGTTGGTAGAACATCGAGGTAAGCACTAAGATAAAGGTTTAGAGTTTGATTTATTTTCAACTACACCAATTGAAAGATTAAGCAATAGAAATATTACCTCATAATGGAATATTTTCTTTTGTTAAAATGTTTGGATGGAACCTTGAATATGATATCAGAGATTCGAGATAACTTTGGATTCAAGACCTTACTTTACGTCCATCACTGTTCCCAGCCTGTGGTCTCCACTAACGGCTTGCCAGGACTGTCGTAGCTTCATATGCCTTATAATATAACTTAAGACTAGGACAGGCACAACATCCATTCCCCGGCACGTTAATTCATCATAGATAAATTGGATTCGAGACTGATGTTCTAAAAAACAACTTTTTTTCAATTTCTCAAGTGAAATTTGTTTTAGAGCTATAATAATGATTATTATTGGTGTTTCAGAACCTATAATTATAAGATGAACTTAACAAGACCAATACATTGGGTAAACTTAAATGTCAAATGGTAAATAAATTACTACAAAAGAAACCTTTTTTTAAGAAAGTGAATCTGATCTTTTTTTTCTATCCTTAAAGATTTGAATATTCGAGAAAATACGACCTTAAAAACTGACCCAAGTAAAGATGGAGAAGAAGCAGAAAGCGATGGCGCCCTGCATGTTGTTGACGCCATAGTTGCCTTCGGGAGTGACGGACTTGCTCCATTGGTTGGTGAGGTAGCAGAAACCAACAAAGAACAGGAACGACCACAGACCTGCAACCACACACACGTCTGGATTGACAGTGACGGGTCATACGACCATCGATGAGAGTCATGGGTTAGTTGTCCGGATGTTGATTGAGAGTTTAGATTGACAGTGACGGGTCATACGACCATCGATGAGAGTCATGGGTTAGTTGTCTGGATGTTGATTGAGAGTCTAGATTGACAGTGACGGGTCATACGACCATCGATGAGTCTCATGGGTTAATTGTCCGGATGTTGATTGAGAAATGTACAATTGGTAAATGTTGGTTTTACTCTACAAATATTAATTATTGTAATTTTAAAGATAGCCTAGATATGTATATATTTAAAATAAGTATGTTTTTAAAAATTTTATTTAAAAAAGGTTTTTTTTTCAAAACTTTAAAAGATTCTAAGTGTTAATTCAGATCGGTGCTCAAGAGCATTCTGGAAATCTCGCTCAGGCTCAAATAAAAATTAAATGATCATATTTAGCAAACAGCTAACTTATTCATGAAATGATTGTTGTATCAAGAAAACCACATCCCGTTATCGGTAGGCCACGTCTACCAACCTGAAAATCCTAAATCTCCCAACACGTAGTGTTTCCTTGTTTTAACAGACGACATCTGTTCAAACAAGTACTCCCCGGCCAGGAACCCTATGGAGGCCAAGAACGCGATCACTCCGATCCCGACACCGTAGTTGCAGGCGTTTGCGTCCTCATTGTACAGACACACCTGCTTCTCCTCCTTCGAGATCCAGCCTTGGGAGGAGATGCAGCCGAATACGATGATCGAGAATAGCTGTCGGGGTAAAAATAAAACTTGACGAATGAATTACAGCAGATGGAACCACGACAGTGCAGGGAAGAATGTTTGCCACACCGATAAAAATACCTTGATTTTCTTACCAATAGACATTTGGAGCGCCTTTTAGAAAATACAAACACGTATTAGTGCGATAAATGTTGATAGCATTTCATTATATAGTTTGTAGCTGGGGTTTTATTAAAAAGTAGGCTACACTAAAAAGTAAAATATATAAATGCTAAGTAGTATAAAGCTCTAAGCCAAATAGTAGTACTAAGCTACATGAGATAGTGATGCATACTATTTAATTCACCCAACGTTAAGGGTTAGTCTTAAATTGAGAATCATGGAATGAAAAGTTTATAAAAAAATTAACTATTATTAGTGATTAATACTAAACTATTACTACCCACAAATCTGACAATCCTCAGTTATTATAAAACTAATAAGTAAGCCCAAGTTAATTGTAAAGTTTGCCTTTAATATGCCTCACACATATAAATACATAAACAACTATGCCAATAATACTTGTTAGCCTAGTTTGATAGTATAAATTATATCTGATAGACTATAATATATAGTACCTACAAGTAGCACATTAAATAGCCCCTAATGTTGTAATTCAATAAAATAAAATCTAAGAAGTCAATGCCTACTTGGGCTTTTATGAAAAACATAATTAGAGTGCACATAAGATTGCTTGACTTTATTATAAAAATATATTTAAAAAACAATTTACATTTATTGGTTTATATTAACTTAAAATATTTCTAGATAGCATTTTAATTCAACTATTTTGAATAGACTACCCGAATAAAATAAAATGAGACAATATAAAGGAATGTTAACAATTTGCCCAGATAATTCTGACCTATATTCCAAATGATCAAAAAATCAATATTATCCCTCAATCGACTCGCCCCCTCTAGCTGGCGAATCATGGCCAAGTTGTCAAAATCGATGAACACTTTTTACGACACCTCTTGAATTAGAGAAAATCTTTCAAAATGGGATTTTGTAATTAACTGTATAGAATGATACTTACCAAACATACTGCGCGTAAAATAACTTGAGGTCTTTGTACAAATTGTAAAGGATCAAACGGAGTACCTGCTTTACCACCACCGTACGCCCCACCTACGTCCATGTTTCTTTCCTTTAACTACCGTATTCAAATATGTAATATATAAAACTATAGATATATATTTTATAAAGAGATGAAACAAAAAATCTTCATGTAAATAATAATTATAAAAGAAATTATTTTACTATATATGTTTAATAGTAATTTTTTACTTTAAAATTAATATGGAAGTGATGTTGAAAACGGTCACATATCACATCATATTATTCCATACCTTAGATAAGAGCTAAATATAGAAACGCCAAACTAATGTAGGCAAGTAGAACCACATCGCTAGCGCTCGCGGCGTTAGTGTTGCAAACTAAAATGTTCGAAGAGGAACGTTACACTCGAAACAAAACACATTTTCTATTGCGAAATGCGTCCGTATCATGAAATAAGTTTGAGGCAACGACAACAAGCTGTTGGTGGCCGTGCGGGGAGGAAAGAAATTTGGAGTCTGTCTAAAGTGATAATAAACAGAGAAGTCTAGAAAGCACTAAGGGATCATTTGTGACTTTCCTTGGTAATCCCTTCATCTGGTAAGTGTTGAAGCACATCGCCAGGCTAAAGAGGTTCATCGGGCCAGGTGTTGCACCTGGAACCATGCGGTCCAGGGGCTGGGCACATTAAATATATAGAATATAATTATAATTCATAATAGTCTAAAATATATTATTTTATCATCTAAATTTTACTTCACTAATAACCACAACTTCACTTACTTCAAAACAATAACTTAAAAAAAAATTATACTGCCTGGAACCAAAACTGTCCCCAACACATCACAGTTATTGATATATTTTGGACCCGAACGTTGAAGTATTATTGTCGTTGTTTGACCACCTAGGAGTAATAAGTATATCTGGCTATCTAAAGATGGTATCTTTTTACTATTTTCTTTGGTTGGCGAGATGACGAATTTCCGGAATTGCCACCATAGTAGATTAATGGTTTTTACAATATCATACGTGATTGGTATTATCTTGTAGACCTATTTTCTGTCGTGAGTATGATTTTAATACCTAAAATCTTGTGCAATATCTTTGATTGTTTATTAAGTTTTGTTTTTTCACGTGTTAAACTTCATCAACATAATCTCCTATACATTGTCAAAATATTTGAATGAGTAGTGATTCACTGGTTCTAATTATATCACAGGTTGGTGGCAATTGGAGTGAACCAAGTTCCTGTGGGTTTCGTCTAGATTTAAAATGTCATCAAATCTATCGTCAGAATATTCCGAAAATACTTGCGTTGTCTGTTTTAAAGATGTTACCATTTATTCCATTGGTGACTGTGATCATCCGGTTTGCTACGATTGTTCTACCAGAATGCGAGTGCTCTGCCGTCAGAATGAGTGTCCCATATGTAGACAGGATTTGCCCAAGGTACGTTTTCATTTACTCATGGTTTTCTTTTATAATTACGAACTGATTTTTTTTTACTTTGCTTTCCGTAAAATGTTTTAGTTAGTAATTAAAACTATATCAATCATTCTGTTTTGACCTTAATACCTACTATAGGCCCTTATGTTTTTTGTTTCAGGTTATATTTACAAAAGAAGTACGTCCCTTCAGGGACTTGAATAATTACACATACCTTATGGACAAAAAATTTAAAATATGTTTTGAGAGTGCAGCCATTCAAACAGCTTACAACAAACTACTGGAGCATATTTGTTTATTATGCGCTAGTAGACCTGCCTTCCGAACATTTCAAAATCTAAAAGATCATATGAAAAAGGAGCATGAGCTTCAATATTGCAATCTTTGTGTCGACAATTTAAAAGTAAGTATTTTGGATTTATATTTTTATCAGAATAAATATGTACCTGCTATGGTGGTCAAACAGTTTAAGGCGTTACTATACAACCGAGAGATGAGGGTTCAAATCTTGATCGTGTGTATTTTTTAAAATTTATCACCTTACTACAAGTTCGAGTTATATGCCTATATATACACAAATTGACTAGGTTTTTGGATTGGGAAGGCTTAATCGAGAGGAAGTGCAACCGCATTTGCGTGAAACACGCACCCTCTGTGGACCTGACCGGAATCACACCCCGATCTTCCTGTCTTCGACATTCTAGTCTAACATGAGCCTAGCGCGTCAGCTCACGCAGCCACCAAGGCCGTTTGATCAAGTGTACTGAGGGTAGTGTTGCCTAGATGGTTTTCAACTTTTCCCTCCTTGCAATTGTGGGTACACTTACTTTAGATTCAGCCTTCGTGGATCCTAATGAGTGTAGAACACAAATAGGTTGTGACAGTTGCTGCTAAAAATATTCAGTTTCCTTAAAGGAATTTTTATAAGCTGATTGAAAAATCATCATCATCATCATTTCCAGCCTGTGGCCGGGTAAGTTATAGGATGCCTTTATCTTCTTCTGTTCGTCTACCACTCTTCTCTCACTTGCACACTTGCTGCTATCTGCTCCTCCCATTTCTTTCTTGGGATTCTTTCCTTCCATCGTCGTTACGTGTCCGTATCGTCCATCTCTCACACAAGGTGTCATCGGAGTAAACTTGTCCTGACAACACACGATACACTATGTAGGTATGTACATATGATGCCGCCTGTGCGTTGGTGCGAGTATTATTTTGATAACGGAACGAACTTTACAAAGTTTCATTCTATTAACAGGTAATCAGGTTCAAATGTATTAAATACGAATTAACCATCGATGTTAGAGTTAGCTGCATATATGCGAATTCTCTCTTCAATATTCAAAATTAAATAACAGATTAACCCAAGTTATTTTTCTGAAAGTCTACGATAATATGGAGGCATTTTGGAAATGCTCTCTCCTAGAGCAAACTGTGGATCATGACTACCAACACCAGGATCAATATTACAGTATTAGCATATCACAGATTTTTTTTTAAGCTCAAGATAATATAATTTCCCCAGTCAGGTAATTTTATCTTGTAGAAAATATATATTTTTAAACCTTTTATGTTTTATTAAATATTCATTATGGGCTACATCTTGTAATTAACTAAATAGTACAATGCTAGTAAGATGAGGTTTCGTTTTAAGGAAATGAACAATCATTTGTCTAAATTGCAAAGATGATGTCATACCACAATAAGTATAAAAAAACACGCCATGCACTCAATTTGGGATTGAACTGGCTCCTCTTTTTCAGAGTCTTAAAACGTTGACTCCATAACGTGAACCTGCAAGGGAGCTATGCCGAGTGAGCGGTGATAGTGCCTACATTTGTGGGTAGATGGTGTCATGTGGTCAGCGCAACTAACGCTCCGGCCATTCTAGAGAGAGCTGCTACTTATTTATTCAAGTAGCTTTTCACTTGTCCTCGCGAGGTTGAGTTTCACATCGTTCCAGACTCACTGGTTCACAGAGAAATTATGGAACCGCCGGGAATCGAACTCGATACTTCCGGATATAGGACCAGAAAATCTAGAATTCTAGGTTAAAATTTATGAATTAAAATCAATATAAACAGGAATCATGTCATCTGTTAAGTTAGTAGTAATAATAATGAATGTGATCGGTTAGATCTTCACCGGGGAAAGGCGATGCTATACCCGTGTGCAGTTGGCGCTTCACAAGAGGAAGGGAGATCCCGAGGACCGATCTCACCGGGGCCACCCCTTGTGCGAGTTCTGTGACGAGCGCTACATGGACACGGACGAGCTGTACCGGCACTTGCGCAGGGACCACCTCTTCTGCCATTTCTGCGACGCAGACGGTTTCCACAGATACTACAGGTCATTGCCGTGACTGGTTCCGGCCAGTGCACACATACCAACACTTTAAAACAGCTTAGTTTGGTTCTTACCAACCCTTGAAAGCTTAGCCGGAAATTATAACTAAAATATACCTCTTTAAGGAAACCTCTTTCACCTTTTATGAAGTAAATTTTGTTTGATGTAAGAAGGTTCACGAAAGAGGGATTCTGTTGTTAACACTAACACCATTCTCGTGACTTAGATGTCATTTTATCATGACTCTAATTGCACGCTTTAACTCCCTCCTGATGAGTTTCGATTAAATGAAACCTGAGCCATAATGTTAGATTTTCTTAGCAAGGCATTCATTATCTCTCTGTCCAGTAGCAGCAATGTAAAGTGTGAACTGTGTTCCTATTTTTATAAATATTGGCTGAAAATTTATCATTGATCAAATGTGGGTTTATCCTTTCACATTGATAAATTAACAGCCGGGGGGGACTGGATGTTGGGCCTTTCCTAGTCTTAAGGTAGATTGTATGGCATATGAAATTACGACAGGCCTAGCAAGCTGATAGTGGAGAAAATATGGCTTGGATAAAAAACTGAGCCAGACCACAGGCTGGAGACTAGTGGATGTAAAGTAAAGTATATAAAAAAATGTTGCAGCCCCTTGACTTGTTTCCGTAGTACCTGACCACCGGTCGATCCCGTTTAGGTCGAATAGTCGGAACTCTACTCATGTTTTTAAATCCTATGAGCGGTGTTTTAGCGGTTCTGTTATCTGTTTAGTCTCCCTAATTGTTTATATTTTTTCGGAAAGTTCGGAAGCCCTCGAACGACCTGTGATGTTTGATCTGTTGTCGTGTTCCAGTTCCTACGACTTCCTCCGGGACCATTTCCAGTCTGAGCATTATCTCTGTGAGGAGGGGGACTGCCTCGAAGAAAAGTTTACTTGCGTCTTTCGCTCGGAAATTGATTTGAAAGGTATAACATGCCAATCTTACATTTACTATTTTTACTGTACTTTATTTACAATCTTTCCGTGATGGATTACACTTGGCTCTTATCTTACAAGCTACTTCATGGTGTAATACATCCAGGTAAAAGTGCTACATTCCGATTTTATAAAGAAAGGCCTTTTAGGAAATACAAAAAATAATTATAATCAAAATTTTACTTTATTAATATAGCCATTTAATAGGTATTGATTAGTGGTTTGACAAGTATACTTTATCATCATCATTATAGTAGTTAATAAAAATGGAGTAAAAAAAGTTATATTTATTTTTATTCAATAGATTATCGATATATCGTTGCCAAAACCTCGTCCCTAATTTCTGGCGAGCTAATGTGCGTAGGATCAGTTATGGTGGACTACTTGAAATTTTTGTAACGTGTGAAATGTGTTCTTTTTTCCGTTTTAAAAATCTGCAATTTATTGAATTATTTTTGAAATTTTTGTTTTGTGTTCAATAAATATCTTTAAGATTGTGAAATTAAAGTTTAAAGTGATCACGTGTTGTAATGTTCGAGTTAAAGTTTAGATTTAAGGGGGAAAAGGGTATCATGCACTTTAGATTGTCTATACAATCATGCATGGAAAAATAATGAAAAAAGAAATGTTTGAGAATTGGAATTTAGAATTGAATAATCGATAAAATCAGGTATTATGACAACTCTAGCTATGTTGCAAACATACTAATGATCTTGAGAGAAGTGCAAATTATGTAACCACGCCAACATTTACCCGGAGTAAAGTTAAACATACTGTGATTTCTGTGGGAAGACCAGTTGAAGTTAGTTACAAATTTTAATACATTCATACATCAAGCCATGCTATCTGAAGCTGGCACTTTTGATCTATAAAATAACACACCTAAAATAGTAAAATGTTATCAAAGTTGACCGCAAATGAATATGTTTGAATTTTCTCTACTGTTCTTCCAACCATAATCAGGGTTTAGTTATATAGTATCCCATAGTGCACCTGGTCAGAATCAAACACAGAATTAGTCTGTCGCATTATTCTTGGAACATTTGTAAGTTTTCAAACTAACGATGTGACGATTCATGCTTTCCCCGATTCTTAAAATTTGACCTCAATACTGGTTCTTCATACATTTACAATTTTAATCAATTTTTTTCCATGCTTCCAACCACACATTTAGAATGTTATTTATTTATTTATATACCATATTATAATTAGTTAAAAGCAACTTGCGGCCACATTTGATTTATTTCGCTAGAACACAAAATAATTAAAAATGCGTCCGACAACTTAGTTCAGTCGGTAGCGTGTCTGTCTACTGAGCTAAGAATCCAGGGTTCGATTCCTGGCATGGCCAAAAATTTATTGTTGGTGAAATTTGGGTTTCCCTTTCGGAGCGACGGTTGGATTTTGTGTCTCTTTTAGATTCAAGTTAGTTAATTTATATGGCGTGTGTTGATACGATTGATATGTTCAGTGAGTGCAGGCTAAATCATAATGTTAAATTATCTGATTCTTAATGTTGCCATTTTGTTTGGATGGCGAAACTTTACTTAACGTTCCTGGGATTTGAGAGCTTTGAATAGCGGACAATTTGTACCTCTTTACAGAAAACCTGCCGTCGGTACGTTCTAGTAATCCATGCTATATATGTCAACAGCTCATCGAGCGTCGGTCCACGGCCGCATGATCGGAAAAGCGGCGACAAAGCAAGCGCGGACGCTAGAGCTGGAGTTTACGCTCGCGCCTAGACGAGACCGGATGGAGGCAGGGAGGAGGGGAGGGGGGCGCCCGAGAGGACGAGCAGACTACGAGATGCCCCCCGGTGCGATGGGCGGAGAAGTGGAGGAGGTCCAGCCGGTGTTCAACGGGGGGTCTCGTATTAACACTAACAACATAGAGGAATTCCCCTCCCTGGGGGATGCCCCGGCACCTTCGGCTTCCACCAGGAGAACAGACACGAGGAAGGTTGCCATCGGTAACGGAGGTGTCACCATAAGGACGTTGAGACAGCCCCCTCTCGCCATCACAGACGAGAACTTCCCCGCGCTGGGCCCCGACGGCGCTGGCTCCATGGGTTGCAAAACTCTGCGGCTCAGCGTTAACAGTGGCGGAGGGCAGGACCGGCTCGGGAAGTCCGGGGCTAGTGTGGTGAAGAATAGCGGGGGTGCTAAGCCCCCCACTAATGTATCTATCCACGTAAATCATCACCGACCTGCCATGACCCGATTGACCAGCAGCAGAAACATCCATATCAGGCCTTCCAATAGCACCCACGACGATGACTTCCCCTCCTTATCCGGTTCTAAGACCCACGCTGATGACTTCCCCTCTTTATCCGGTTCTAAAACCCAAGCTGATGACTTCCCCTCCTTATCCGGTTCTAAGCCTAACAGCTCCTCTGCACACTGGGTGAGCTCTCAAGGTCACCATGGTGGGGCCAAGACCAGGGTTTTGCCCCCACCACAGCAAACCAAACCGTTCAAGCGGGAAGAAGACTTCCCGAGTCTGAGCTCCAAGCCTGTGGCCCCCCCACACACGAAAACAGACCAACAGATCAAGAAGGCGACCTCTCTCACCATACCTGTGACCAATTCCTGGTCTCCCACGCGAGATTCCGCCGAGGGTTATAAGCAGCCGGCGGTTGTCAACGGTCTCATCAACGCCGGACGTTCCAACAATGTTCAAGGGAACATTAAGGTCAAGTCCAAGAAGAAGAAAAGTAAAGGTCAGGTCAGTTCCAGTAGTGCCAACAACAGTTCGGATAACGAACTTTCTTCCAGTTCCCGGTCGCCCTGTAGAGACGACACTAGTAAGAGCAAGAAGAATTCTGGACCTAGAGAATTCGAGGAACTGTTGAAACAGCAGTTGATGAGCCACGACAAGAAAGACGCCGATAAAAGTGGGAAAAAGAACAAAGAGAGTTTGACCAAAAGCTTGCCTGAACGAAAACGGTCGGAACTGTTGATAGGGAATCTTTCGCTAGACGACAACTCGGATAAGGTGAACAACGAGAACTCCTCCGGGGACCAGTCGAGCGTATTCGGTGAAGTGTTTCCCATGTTGGGAAATGCAGGAAGCCGCCCACCTGGATTCTTTGACTTCCCGACGCTCCAAACTCGGAGCATACCGGAGCCACCGCCCGGATTCTGTGGGGCCCCCTCCAAGGGCCCGCCGCCGGGGTTCTCTGTGACGCTAAACTCGGTGGCAAGACTCCAACCCAACGGGCTGACCTTCACGAGCAGCTCTGGCCAGAACTACCCCATCTCCCCGGACGGCAGCGTCGCCGCGCGCGCGTACCACCAGCCCCACGGCTTCGAGAAGCGCAACGAGGCGCTCGTCAGACGGATACAAGACGCGCTCAGAGACGGATTGTCCGTGGACCAGTTCCGGGATATGTCCAAAAGGTTTCGGCAAGGGGTCGTCTCGGGTGAAAAGTTTTACAGTTACTGCCTTTCTGTGATGGGGACCGAGGCCTTCTCGGAGATATTCCCCGAGATCCTGGTCTTGCTGCCCGATATCGACAAACAACAAGTACGTCATGGGTCGGATTCAAAAATTGTGTAATAGTAACTAGACATGAACATTCTTTATTTACCTTCATACATTCAGTTAGGTGTTAAATTACTGGTCTGGGGCCTGGTTGTTAAGTCCATCCTATTATTGGTTTTGAATCACCAAAAAGCCCATATCAGAGCTCTACATTTAATTTGTATTGGTTTTTTATTTACTTTTTATTTTGGGATTTGAGGGTTCCATCCTCCCTAATTACAATACATTTGGCAACTCTGCCACAAATATACTTTTTGATAGGGGGGTTATTTGAAAAGATAAACTATCAAATTAACGGTTGGAATACATTATACATATTTTAAACACAAAGCATGATTGTTTTTACATTCCTGATTAGATCATCTGTATACTTTGTTTGTCAAGGTTCACCTACAAAGTGCTCTATTGTGTGGATGTGAATCAATTAATATAAAATATTCTCAAATTTGATACAAAGTTTGAATATTAAAATATAATGATTTTAGCATGCCTTTGTGGGAATTAAATTTTGACTTTAGGAAAATTTCAGACATTTTCTTATAAGAACGGGACAGGAAAATATTTTTTAAATAATTTTCCAATTTTAGAGTTGTATTTATTTTTTTAGATTTTACAATTTTAGTCTAAACTGAGCCTTCTCCATTCATTCCAATAAAAAAAATTAATTATAATTTGGCATGTTGATAAGAAAAGAATCAAATTGTATATGTTCAAATAAGGAATATAAAACATGGGGAGGCCCAATGTTTATTTTTTTAATAGTTAGATAATAGTGGAAAAAGAAATGGGCCAGAGAGGTATAATAAAAACAAATTTTATAATTATTATAAAGTTATTTGTGAAATAAAAGCTACTGAAGTTTAGTCTACTTAATGACTCCGAAAAATCTAGGAAGGAATTCCCCTGCTTAGGCTTAGTTTTTAGATAGAAAAACATATTTTTTACAACTACTCTGTGAACATAACTGACTATATCATTAAATAACAGTTACACCACTTACAATTAATGGTAATATTTATTCCTAGAGAATATTTTTTTAGTGCAAAATAATATAATTTTAGTCATATTAACATAAATTTGTAATGTAAATAACAAAAATTGAACAAAAAACTATCTTGAGTTAGTGACGAAACTTTGGAATTACAGAATCCATAATTTTACTTTCCAATCGACGTTTGTTTTTTAGCGCACATTTTATTACCCGTTCAGATGTTATTCGTATGTACAAACTTCGCTAATGGTGTTAGGGAATAGGAAGGCTATATCTATAGGAAATGTACCTGCATTTGTGTGCGGGGGAAGAGGAAAATAAGTTTTTTTAAACCCTCATATTACCCTACCAAGATTCGAACCTTGATATCCCTGTCATTGACAGTTTAGTCTAGTGTGAGATTGACGCTTCTAACCATGTGTATATCGGAGCGGGTACTACAACTTCAAATTATAAATGATTTACATTGCAGCTAATTTATTAACTACATTTAAAACGGTGACCTGGTGGTCTAGGGGTAAGGTGTGAAACTTCTCTGCTGGCAGCCGGGGTTCAATCCTCGGTCCCGGCACAGATTTATCTGATTGCCAAACCCTTCCTTCACCTCTGACAAGACATCTTGTTAATGTGAGGAATGCCAGGCCTCCACCGTGGTTCGGATTCCACGTTAAACTGTAGGTCCTCCATTTCATCTCACAATCACCCTACCATTACACATTAGCGTGCGTATAACCCGAACGGGTAGTAAGACGCGGTGCTGATAATAATAATAATACATTTAAAATTTGTGTGAGTGGTATCTAAAGTGTTTGAATGAACTAGTATAAAATACAAAGCCAGTGTCGGCCCAAAGTTTTAAACTATACATTTATGTTAATAACATTTTGGTACTTTCAAAGGAGGTTTTCTTGTCTCAAATTGAAAATGAAGTTAAGAGGATCACTGTTTGTGTTCACAGGAACTCTGGTCCACACACAACTCTGGCTCCAGTCTCGTAAGTCATTTGAACAAAGCCCTACAAGAGTGCGCATCGTGTAAACAAGTGATCTCGCACACAGACCTGCGTCATCACGTGGGTAGTCACGCCTTAGAGAACCACTTCCCCGCACTCAACGTGACCGAGTTTTCACCCGTAGCTTGGACCAAGACCAAATAAAACCCTTGCCGCCGCCGGACAGACATCTACTCATAACCCCACTTTATATTACTAAAACATAGCGACATGTTTAGCATACAAACCTATGTGGACCAGTTGCTCAAAGGTTCTAAATTTATTGAAAAGTTTAAAAAGGATTGTGAACAAAAGCATCGTTAACAAGTAATATTTATAAACATCTATAAATTATTATAAAACTTTATTCACTGTGTATATATATATATATATGTAAATAAAATTATATGTTAATCTTGTTAGCTTTATTTTTATACTGTTCTATGTATTTTTTATTAATTTTTTTTTGCGATGAATTTAAAAGTATTATTGTATAATTCATTGAACCTTTGTTGCAATACACATACAAATCATGAAATTATTTTGCGTGCACTCAAAACTTTTAGGGCCGAGGTAAAGATTGGTTTGTTACCTTTGCCCCACTGTTAAAGTGTGATTTAGCTCATTGATAGCCAGGTATGAAACTTTAGTGTTGGAGATACTGTTAGAACACCTAATATAATCTAAAATGGTTGGGAGGGGGGAGGGGGATAATGTTTTGTAATTTGGGAAGAATTTGTTAGTTTTTTAAGATTCAATTGTTTGTCTGGCATAATTTTCTCTATTCCTGCCGTATCGTAATCTCAATTGATTTCATTTGTATAATCTTACATGTTTTCAAAGTTATGTAAAATAAAGTTGAATTTGACAAAAAAAAATGTTTTTACAGCTTAGCTTTTTTTTTTAATCATACTTTTAAGAATTAAAATAACTTTTCACTACGGGTGTGTCAAATCCACATGTTCAATTCGAAGCAAACTAGAATAAAAAATAATATATTGTAGTTATTTCATTCTAATCTGATAAATCAAATGATCACAACATACAATTCAATTACTTCGGGAGTTTTCTTAATATGAATATTAAATCTATATATTTTCCGAAGCATAGTCGAAGCTGATATTTGTTTTGAAACTTTGCACATCTCTAAGGTTAATTACTAAGAGTTTGCCTAATCACCGATAACTAAATTGATACAACTCAAACCAGTCGTCGTATAGGTGTGGTTTGCCATATCCTAGCTTAAAAACCGTAATTAAGACGAGAGAAGAGTTTACCGTTAAAAAAAATACGCCCCTATTTATCACAAACTGTGTGCGGTGATTAGCTACACGATCAGACCTAAGAGCTGAATTCAAATGAAATAACATTATCACTGGAATTAATCCAGGCCTATATCCTATCCAGGGCAAGTAGTTGACAAACTATCGGAAGGTTCTTTATATCAATTATCAAACATTGTCTGAAAGTGACTGATTTCAACCTCAAGTAGGAAATTATAAGGTAGTATTAAGAAATTATCTTTTCTTAAGTTGGTGAATGTGGGGGAATACCAGGTCTCCACCGTGGTTCGGATCCCACGTTGAACTGTAGGTCCTCCATTTCATCTCACAATGACCCTACCATTACACATTAGCGTAAGTGCGTATAACCCGAACAAGTAGTAAGACGCGGTGATAATAAGTTGACATTAGTAATCAACTATTCACAGGTCAATTTAGTAAAATGTCTCCATCATTCTTCTCCTCTCACTTAAAACACTTTATCTGCTTCTCTCATCTCTACTTTTTCATG
Source organism: Timema californicum (assembly GCA_902141385.1). Classification (NCBI taxonomy): domain Eukaryota; kingdom Metazoa; phylum Arthropoda; class Insecta; order Phasmatodea; family Timematidae; genus Timema; species Timema californicum. The sequence goes on along the minus strand of CABFOW010000783.1, from coordinate 118,964 downwards.
TACTCCCTGTACCACCACTATTTCTCGGAAAACTTAATTCCTAATCCTGATTTTCCTCGCGACAGCTAACGCCCCGCAATAAAGAACATTCTGTTCGCTGTCTCCTGGTGTACAGGGGGTCATATGTTGTTACAAAGCCACCCTGGTTTGTGTCTTAACTAGGGCCACTCAGGTACTCAATATTACTTGTTCAATATGACCCATGGAGGGGGAGTGAAAATACACTATACCCCCACTAAGATTCAAATCTCCCGGCCATTGGCAGTGCATCCCGTTGTAAGTGAAGCCTTTGACCATAATGGCCAAATCTCATGGCATAAAAAAAATCCCTCAATTTTTCGAGTGGGAATCAACATTTTGTAGGACCCACTTTGGTGGTTTAACTCTCTACTCTCTTGGACTAGACTGGCAAAGACGGGGTTAGATTCCCATCGGATGCGCCGAGAGTGGTATTCCACTCTACATCCACGCAAATGCGGGTACACATGAACATGTAGTAAGGCAAGGTGTTGAAACAAAAAGCTGTCCATAAGATTAATTTAAAACATGAGAGGTCAGATAATTATGTAAAAGGAATAAAATAAGCAGAAAAATGAGGAATAAAGCTAACTTTAGGCAAAACATTACAAAATGGTTATTAAGTACAACATAAAATTACATTTACTTTGCTTCTGCTTATAAAGATAAAGCTTATTTTACATGGAATATTCAGGAGTTTACACCCTTTACTCTGGTTCAATACCAGTGGCGGCGCGCGTATAGGCACTGCGGAACTGCAGCACCCCCTATTTCCATTTGATACTATCGATAACATTGAATATGAGTCCTTTTTTCTTTAATTCTTTTGTAGTACAATATATATTCCTTAAGCTTAATGTCAGTACTTCAGTAGTCATCCCCCAGTTTATGAAAAAGATACAAAAAAATCCTTGTATGGAACTGTGTGCTTCACAGTGCCAGCGACGTGGTGTTTTGACTGTTGTTCACGTGTGCACATAGGAGTGGGTTGTGGAGGAATGCGGGACTGCCAGGTAGAGAGAGCACTGTTGTTCTCGCAGTGCCGGCTCTGGCGTGATGGTGGAAGGAAGTGTTTTTTTTATACTCAGCGTGTGTTGTGCTTAAAAACCGTGTACCATATTCCTGAATGTGATAAAATGTATAAGAGTGTAGAATTAAATTATTATTCTGCTTCAAAGACTAAATGTGATTGCAGTACTTCCAATGGAGAAAAATTTCCTCAATTTGTCATTCAGAGATCAAGAGGGAAGTTATTGAACTTTTTGCACAGATTAAAACAAGAAGAATGGATTTCATTTTTAAATGAATAGATCAAGCTTTAACTGTAATAATTTAAGTAAAAAAAAATATTTTCTTAAATATTTCACCAAGTTCCTGAATAAAATTTTCTTTTTATATGTTTCTTTCCGTTTACACATAATTAAAACAAAGGCTAAACATTTTCTGAAGCAGCCCCCCCCCCTCCCCACTAATTTTAGCTACAAACCGCCTCTGTTCAATACCCCATTCAACCATATTTTAAAATAAATTAGAACAGTTTAGGTTTGTAGTGTGTTGTAGGGCCAGAGTTTGTGGTGTAAAACAAAACTACATAGTGCTAGCATACAAACAAACTGTATCAGATGAGTGCTAGACTTTGCGGATAGAGGGCGTCATGTGGTCAGCACTATGATCCCTCCAGTCATTAATCTCAGTTTTCTAGAATGGGACTATTACTCAGTTGTACTCACAAATTCTGAAAGTGCGGGGGATTTAATACCGGACCTCTGGACCTGTAGCCAGGAACTGTGTACAATCCAATTTTTATATGAAGAGCCTTATAAAAATTACAAACTGATTCATCCTGGTCCAAATTATTAACATTCTACTATATTATTATTATGTGTAGTGATAATATCTATCGAAAGGGACAGTTGAAGATAACATGACTTGATGTATGAATACATGAAAAGTAGATCTAATAACTTTTCTGTCAGATAGGGTCCTGCCTTTGAAAATTGGTCTGTCACCTCCATCCTCCCCTTAAGGGTATAACGCCTCAGCTAAGAACCTTTATATAACATTTTGTTTCCATTTGTCAAGGATTATCAAGACAACCTTAATTATGAAAATGTGTGCGTGCATTACAGGACAGTTAAGTGCTCATAGACTTTGCCCCATTTTAAGGAGGATCCTCTGATCTACAATTTGAAAACAAACTTATCAAGTTTCTAAATGTGGAGCATGTTTAACAGATTTGAAAATAATAAAATGATGACATTTTAAATTAAATAGTTTGTTTTTATAAACTACTAGTATGTCTTAAGAGAATTGGTTGAGCTTGGTGGTCTTTGGGTCCCCGTGTCAATAGCGGCAGGCGTGCGAAAGAACCTTCGAAGGTATGGTAAAAAAAAATACCTTTCATGGCAAAATCGGTAGAACCTTTTGCTCTCTCATAGAAATTCTTGTGTGCTGATATAACCAGTGTTCGTTAAATACCTTAGATAAATATATAAAAATAAATCTAACAGGAATAATTTAGACAAATTTGAAGATTATAAACTTTACATTAAATTTTTTTTTAGTGGTCAAATATTTATAACTTAATTAATTCATATTAGCAAAGGGTTATTCCAAAATTATTAGTAAAACCGGCCGTTTCCAGAAAGAATCACGATTTTCTTTCCTTTCTCACCACACATTCATGTCAGGCTGAATCTATAGGAAGTGTACCAGCATTAGTGTAGAATGAGATTGGGAAACCACCTAAACAGGACACGAACGTGAGTCTCCCTCTGAAAGATTGAGATGTGGCAACAGAAGCAAACAATGACACATAGAACAACCTTTATTGATGTATAATGGTCTTTTACAGTACAGGATGGTATAAATAAATTAAAAGCACTTACTTGCGTCTAATCAGGCTATAAGATAATTAATTTTCTTATATAATACATGTAGCGAAAAACATTTCCAGATATAGTAACTTAAAAAAAAAGTTATTCGTAATCCATTACGTTATCACTTTTTTATATAATAAATTTGGCTTACCAACCCTGGTCCCCTTATTCTAAACTTCAAACGCCCAAAATATATGTTTTTATTATATTTTTTTATTTCCACCAAAGGAAGTGTTACGTCTACTTTACAATATAGATTATTATAACAAATACTATTGCCAATATCATCGATTGTTTTTTTCTTTTTTTTTAATTATTGATTGAGTTCCTGCAAAGACAAAAACACACACAGCCTTTGGGTGATGTCTTTCTTCAACAACTTACGACACATGGTCATCGCAGGAACTTCTAGCGTACACTTTGCAAAGATACGTACGTATATATATATATATATATATATGGTTAACAACATGTGCCAAAAAACAGTTCAATAAAGAAAAGAAAAATTCTATTACCACTTTGAAACTATACATATAAAAAAAAGTATAGGTCACAGCAAAAAGTTTTAATTATTACTTGCTATGGCAATGATATTCTAATTACAGGCACAACCAGTTTTAATGTCCTTTTCTAAAAAATATAAATGAGATTAAAAAAAAAAAGCTTTTGAAATTGACAGTTGTAAAACGTCCTCTGAAAAATGGTGGAAACACTTCTGATAAGATTATTTTACAAACAGTTTTAAACAAAATCTAACATTCATTTTATAACATAACAGAATTGCAAAAAGAATAAAAATAATTAAAAGTTAAAAAAAAAAAATTGTCTACACATGTAGTTACAAATAGTCTAAATTTAGTGACACAAAGCTTGAATCATTGAATCACCCAACAAGAGTTTTGTGCCGAATATAACTTTGCCAAGAACAACGATCATTGTCTAACGATTCCTTGGATCACATTCTAAAAGGAAAAAATACACACAAGGAGAAAGAATCGGTTTTGAATTTGATTTCAGGTTTGACAATAGATGAGCGTTTCAAAGATAACTAATTCTGTCAACGAGAAGCCTTTTTGGACCTAAAGGTATTATAATGGTCTTTGTTAGCATACGATAGAATGTTAGTGAATAACTGAATGAATAACAGGCATTCAAAAATAGCCAACAAAATTACTAGAACAAATACTAACAATTTAAAAACAAATTACCTCTAAAATAGAGGGTTCTTTTACTTTCCAGAACAAAAATATAAGTTTTGTTCGGGGTAAAATGTATGCCGCAAAGATCACGAAACCAATTGATAAAATCAACATAGTTAAATTATGTTAATTGTGCTATTAACATTTAGCCAACATTCGTTGGCTGATGGGTTGAGTAATTTACCAACTACTGGGATATAATGTAACGTTAAAACAGGACCAATAAATATGTTGTGAGGTGTCAATTCGATCAAGAAGAGCAAATAGAGAAATGTAGACTGGGCCAAGAAAACCCCAAACTGTACTCCCGATTTTAATATGAAGGAAACTTTAGAAAATAAAAATATACTTAATGTGGTCAACTTAGATGACACGACTTGACGTATCAACACATGAAAATAGTCTAGTAATTTCTCTAAGATATTACTGTACAAGAGTTATAAGCAAGACCTTAGGACTGTTATTTTCAGGTTCCGACCGCGAAAGTGTTCTTGGCAAGGTCGGAAACACACAGCACATTATGTTACAAAGTTATTAGGCCTTGAATCTCTTTTACACACATGCTCTACTTACATTAAATATTTTTACTTTTTTTTTATATCATTTTTAATAAAGTGGTGTAACCTTTATAAGATCATATAGTTATTGTATTACAAGTACGAGATTACAATGCATTATTAATGTTATTAGAATTGTATTTATTAATCATATAAATGTTGGAACACAGAGTGGAGTCAGAAATGTGTGATGTTCATTTTGTTTTTTAATGTATTTACTTTAAAACATTGTACCTCTAGTTTCCAGTCTCTAAAACAAGATATTGATGAATACATGTAGGTGTAATGTTCGCCGCCTGGAGCGCTTGATTCACCCAACGTTCATGATTGGTAACAATATAATCTAATATGTATATTATATGCATTACGATTACTGGAAAACATTTCATTGTCAGGTAAGATTTTTTTCCTATAGTTATTTAATTTTTATATTTTATATATATAAAAACGTTTTTTTTTTTGCACAAGCACATAAAACTATTATTTAATTATTCACACAGATATTTTCAAAAGTTTTTTTTTTGTTCATTAATTTTTTTTTCACCCCCTTTTTATTTGGATCACATGTAAGCTTTCTTTTCTTCAGCCCTGAGCAACATGGTGATTTCTTGCGGGGAAAAAAAAAAACGGTAAATAGTTTACAAGTTCATTAAACAACCGCCAAACCTAAGA
>CABFOW010000783.1:98133-110150 GCA_902141385.1 Timema californicum | reverse complement strand
GGGGGGGGGGGGGGGGGGGGTTGACACAGCTCACGCCGCACTGCTACCTACTTTACATTATAATTAATTTTCATTTTTTTAAACAAGTTTTTTTATATATATATATATTTTCCCCCCAGGGTTGTTCTTGATAATTAGCGTCAATACACAAAGAGCTTAAGATTAAAATCAATCTTGGATGGGCCTAAGTCCAGACGCAAGTTTTGGCTTCGTAAATGCTTTGTTCAACTTTCCATTCTATGGAATAACTGGCGTCTCACGAGTATTTCTAAACTGCGGTTGTGCTAATATTCCTTTTTTTTAAGTTTTTATCTTTGAGCATTTGAATAGTTGGTCAACCTCTTGATTTTTTTTTTCTTTAACTAAGGTTGGTTAAATGGCACGCATCCAGAAGTGTTACCACATTCTTTCGGGAGTTTTTTCTATTTGAGATTACGGGACAAAAAATACGCAGGGTATTTGTAATAATGGAAATAACAGTCTTAAACTAGTTAAACCAAGGGAAACAAAATAAATAATTATTATATCATACTAAACATTTGTTAAAGTGGTAAGACTTGAGTCAAATAAGTCAAACTCGATAAAAGCTTTGCAAATAATAACAATAATACAAAAGTTATGGAAATAAAGAAAGATAACACTACGTCCAAGACTTTACAACGTAATTGTAAGAGAGTGGTGCGATGTAATATGAATGTTCGTATTTAGGTGGTCCGAGAAGGGGATTATCATCCAAAACCGTGCCGAGAAAGGAATATAAGTTGAGGCCAACATCTTTCACCACACGAGTTCTTCTAGTCGCTCGTTAACAAACTACATTCAACAACCAACTCAGCGGTGTATTTTGAAACACATTGAAAATAAAATATATTAATAGTTCTGCTATTGCCTTGGGGATCTCTTTCTTTACTACAAATAAAAACCATACATTAAAAAAAAGTCTAAAGACAGGAATCAAAATTTGATTCAATAATACAGGGAAAAAATGTAATCTAGTAAGATTCAAGTTTCAGAAGATACAATTTATTTAAGTATGTTTATAGATATCATCTATTGGTGGAAAGAGGTTTGGCCATTTTCTATGAATAAAACAAAATTGGTTCAAGCGAGACTTTGCACGCTACGTTTCATTATAAGCCGAATTGTGCACCGTAACATATGACACCTTCTGTAAGATCAATTTTAAAATACAAAAATTATTTTCTCGAAACGTAAACATTATTTTAAGGATCTTCCCCAAACTATATCAAGCTTAGGACATATCTCAGCCGGCAGACGTGTCCGATCTGTGATGCCAGCACACCATTATCATGAACCAACATACGATGTGCCGCCATTTTACTTTTTATATAACCTGTAGAAAAACACCGTTCGGGAATGTTATACTTAGTCCCCGTTTCATTGCATCAAATCCAAAACTGTTGATAGTGGCCAAAAATACGAATTTCAAATGTTTCCGGGGGGGAAATAGTGTGTGAATCCTATCGTTTGATATCTGAATTTTTTCTTTTATAATAAAGGAAATTGATAAAACTAAGAAAAAATAAACTACTAAGAATAAAAGTGGTGAAGAAAACCCACCTAGCTATCGTTCAGGTTGTATGACTGTGTTAGGGATTGAGAGTGTTGAATTCAGAAGAGGTGCACCCATATTTGTTAAACAGGAGAGTAGAAAACCAACCTCAACATACCTGACCGAGATCAAACCACCAGTTTATTGCGAGTGACTCCCTAGACCGTGCAGGCACCGAAGTGGGTTTCTTTTGTAACCTAACAATACTAAGCTCAAGTTATTTTTCTTTATATAATGAAAATATTGAAGTTATTTTAGTGTTGCCTTCTATAGTGTGTTTCAATATGGTCCTTGATATCGGATGATTCTGACACGCCCAATAGCCAATGATCCGTGCTAAATCTAATATTGTCCGCTGGTTTATTAAATAAAAAGAATGTCACTTTACTAATAGCAAATATTTTCAGACCTAAGTTAACTTAAATATTTAAATGATATTGAGTAAATATGCTACATCACACAAGAATATTGAAACTGGTTTAAGCTCACATACAACTACTTTCTGCCAAGGGTATTAAAAAAAAATTATTGCATAAAAACTAAAATGAGTTAAGAATGTAAAAAGTAATTTTTTAAACTGAAAAGGATGACTAGCATCAGACGAATGTTATGAAACATTAAAATACAGGAATTGTCCGTATTCTAAAGTTAGACTCACACGTTCACAGAAACTAGAGAATCTGATCGAGTGATGCAGTAGCAGAATCATGTGAGACCCATAATGCATCGCAACACAAACTAGAAACTTCTAACTATAGACATGTTTTATTTTAGTAGACAACAAGATATTTAAGATTAATATCACGATGGAGCTTTTAAAATGATTTGAGTTATGTCTTGAAACACAAGAACACATTGTCTTTCCATTTCACGAGTTATTTCAAAGAATTTTATATCCGTAGATGTCTACTTGAATTGAGGTTTGTAAGCGGATGGTACCAGAGAGAGAAAAATTAAGTTATTTCGAGCCATGATGATAAAATCCTGTGAGCTCATAAACGGTATTTAAATTCCTGCCCTAATCTTGTTTTTTTGGTAAATGTGTGAATCCCCAACCAACATAACCTACACTCTACAGAGTATTTAAGAGCCATAAATAACTCCTCTCCTAAAGTTAGTACGAACAAACGAGCTAGTATCATCATATTCCACACACACAGAAAAGATATGTTTTACAAAGATGTCCAAAGGGTTGTACTGAAGTTTCCACTTCCTGAGTAAGGCCACCAGACAATCGAGGGTGCTTTGCTACAGTCCCGTCGTCCTATCAACGTTCCCACTCGACCTACCCCTATCTCGGCGACGCAAGAGATGGCACCCTATATTGTTTTAAACTGTTCACAGGTATATAAATTAAAAAGAAAAATCATAGTTCATTTTTTGTTAAATAATTCATGGTTACACTGCTTAAGGCACAGTTTTCATCTCCTTCACTAACACCAAGGAATCATCTTACTAATACCGACCGACCGGCCATATCCTCGTCAATTCCCAATCGGTGCTCTTTAGTTACCTCATCGACACAAAGATGTCAACATTTCCACTCATTTCACTAAAACGCATCCACCAAACACTTGGTTGTCAAACGGGACGCGATTGTTAGCAGCCAACGAATGCACAAACTACCACATATTAAGATATTTCAATATTGAGCAACAACTTGTAATTTGTACCAAATCTAATTTAGCTCAGCAGTTCTTTGGCCACACTGACGAATAAACGATGAGATAATAAGTTAATTTTGATTTGTTTCCATTAAAACTAGTAAATGTAGAGAGAATCAAGAGCCGATGAAATCATATTTTTGAAAAACAGACCTAGTCGATCGTTGAGAAGCTCCTGAATATGTATCTGGTCAGCTGTGAGATGGATTGAAATCAGTTTATTGCTTTTTTTTACTATTTGTAATGGTCATGAATTAAGTGGCAGTAAAGAACGTGCGGTGAGAGGTAGAAGCGGACAGCGATGTCTATGGAGAAGGTAAGTGCCCTTGAAGTGTTGTACTCTGTATCCATTGTCACACACGAAGCAGAAACATGAGCATATTGTACATATGTAAGAGAGATTAGGAAAGTGGAGGCCACGGGAATGAAGTTTGAGGAGAATATTAGCTGTCACGAGGAGAAACAAGATTACACGAGATAGTAGAGGAAGCAAGACTGAGGTGGTATGAACATGTAATGAGGATGTTGGAGTACATGAGATAGTTAGAGGAAGCAAGACTGAGATGGTATGGACATGTAATGAGGATGGAAAAAGAGAGGTTGCCGAAGAAAATGTTTGAAATAAAGTATGTAGGAAAAAATGAGAGGGAGACCAAGAAATAAATGGGAGGAGCAGATAGCAAAAGTGTGCAAGTGGGAGGAGAAGATTGAAAGGATAGAGGAAGCATTTTACTAAAACTGACCTGGCCACAGAATGGTGACAGTTGATGGTGATTATGAATGGTTTATAAAGGACTCTGGTCCCTGTTCCTTATGAGCTATAATAATAATTTCAGACTGTCATCACACCGGATCATTGTCTGAGAGAACTGCTGAGCTATGTTGGTTGGTTAGCTAACAATTACCTGCCGAAGGTAAACCACACACAAACAAACACAACCTACCCACAGAAACATAAAGGCACTTCGTATAGTGTTTAAATTTACATTTTAGTCAGTACATATGACTGACAAGCAATTAAACATACACATGATTGATGAAAGAAATTGAACAATTATAGAGTAGCGTTATTCAAAATATAGTTCAAAATGCACTGAATTGAACAAAGTCTTTAGGCTGAACTTATAGAAATAAAAGTCTGACAATTGTGGTACAGTTTCATCTTTCATTTAGATAAAATAGACGTGTCATTACAGCAAGCAAGTCATCTGTAATTTGCACTACACCGTCACCACACTCAAAATGTCTTTTATATATTCTTAATGATATATTTTTTAAATAAAAAGCATAGAGGTATGAATTGCATCATCTTTGGTAACAATTTCGAAACCTGTTGCCCATTCTTCAAAGCGTAAAAAAAAAGAAGTAACAAACAAGACTTTCTTGTTTTGAGATTGTCAGTTATTGGAGCACATGTTAAAATCTTCCAAACACAGGGGCCAAGCGCCCGCCAACGTTTGCGCCGTCTTGTGTACATTTAGTTCAGCGTCGGACGTAGAGAGCCAACGTAGTTACATTAATACAAAACTTACTCTAATTACATTAATTTAATCAAGAGTTATTAAGAGTTGTGTCCCAAGTGTGGATTATGAACACTACGCGTGTCACTACGCGCACTAATGGAGTTTAGCTTTTCAAACGCCGGTAGTGGTATCACTTCTACAGACAGGGAAAATGTACAAGATTTCATATTATTTATAATATAGAAAATATTTTCAAATTTACATAAACCGGACATTGTAAATGACAACATTTTCACATGGCCAAGCCAGTGAGGTGGGTTATATTTGTGATAAAAGACCATCAAAAAGGGATCAGTGTTCCGCCTTACCAACAAAATGTGGTCCTAAGAACCACATTATATTATTTAACTTGAATTTAATTATGAATTATTTATTAGAAAGTTCAACAGTTGTTTATTTTTGGTTTGTAGGCCTGTTATTTGATACACTTTGACCGTGTTTCAGGTCAGCTATGAATGTTAAAATTATTTCAGAGAACTGCTTTTGGAATGGAGGTTGAAATAATTTACCTAAAACTAACTATATCTTGATTTTTAAAAATCATTCCACAACAAAATAGCATTTGGGAGAACCAACAGTTTCATTCAACATCGGAGGAAAATGCAAGAATAACCTAGAAAAACTTTATATTACAAACTCGGAATTAATTTTGAATAAGATCCGCTCTTCTACTAAGTCTACACAGTAAATTAAAAATTAAGTCATTTAGTATTAATTTTAACTATTGTCTAGATTCACACAATAAAACATATTTTTAAAGTCTTTAATAATGCTGAATAATTTCCACCGTTTTGTTTTTGGTGAAAGTTTTTTTAATACAGCTTGTACTGAATGGCACATTGAATTTCTAAGCAATATAATTTATTTTATTTTATTACAAAACTTTGTAGTTTTTCAACTCTCAGTTGATTCATTGTTTGGATAACAAATGACAATATATTAATACTGATACATTTAAAATATTTCCACAATTAGAACCTTTGGCATTTTTTTATTTAAATATTTTTAAATCTAGTCTTTTATCTGTCTTCAGTTTTATATTAACGTGAGATGATTGACCGCAATAATTCATGAGAATGTCTTTGCCGGCAAACTGCCCGGAGCGACTTCAAACTAATCAAGAGTTGAATCATTACTAAACTAAAAATAATCCCAAACTAACATTTTTCACGATATATTTTTCTGAATGTAGATGTAAATTTAATTTAAATTGTTTACTATGGAACGGAAGTCCACTTTATATATTCAAAACAAGCCTCAATAAAATTTATTAAATAGTTTAGAAGCAAAAGTTTTTTGGTTATTTAAATGACTTTATGCATATAAATCCCGTATAATTTTTTTACCACACAATTATTTGTTAATATTTAATTCTATTCAGATAAATAAAGTTATTAACTCAATGTAAAATATACAATCCCCTTAAAGAGGCTATAACTGAACATATATTTTAGATGTTGAAACCCGAATTATCTTGTAAGCAAGGTCAGATATATTTTTCTTTTAAGTCAAGTCGAAGTCTTGCATGCACCTAACGTGCAATAAAATATACAATATTGGTTAATTATAGTAATGGTTCATACCCCATTGGCTGTTAAGCAATCAAAAGAACCGAGACGAAATGATGAACATAAAAAAAATACTAAGATAAAAGTTTTCCGGTGTAGAAGTGATGTTTACCACCGGCGGGCTACATTGCACAAATTTAGACTAGACTAATAAAACAAAACTAAACATTTGTCAACAGCAACAAAGAAAAAAAAGAGTTAACAAATGATGAAGCAAAGCAACCACACGTTTTTAACGAATAATCTCTGTTCCTGTCACACATACATGCACACGCAAGCAGTCATACATCAGATAAGAATAATTAATGGTATAAATCATTTGATTAGCGTAGTACTACCAGTTTTTAAGTTTGTAATGACTGGTCATGTTTTCAACATCTTTATAATACTAGACTATACACAATCATCGAAATTAACATGATACATAGGTAGTTTACATCTTCACAAACACAACACATTTAATTTAAAATACAATTTTTTTTTTTTTAAGTTAACACTAAACATACTTAACAGATAGGTTTTGATAAAAATATGATGCCTTAAGATAGAGAGATAAGACAATTTTTTTTTTGCCCCCTTAATCTTCACCTTTTTTTTAAATATATGTATAATATAATAACTATGTAAATACACACACACATACACACACACACACACACACAAGTCCCATTAGTTATTTTAATGAATGACAGAAGATAACCATCCTGACTTAGTTTTACACTTATTTTTGAGGACATGATATAAACCACGCAAGATTCAGTTTCGTACGAGTAAATAATAAAAACCATTGATAATAGTTTGATCAATCCCACACCACAAGAAAATAAATTGTACACTACACCTATGTATATATATATATATAATTATGAATACATATCAACAAAACAGGAAGGAAAATCGTCACATACAGGGAGTGGCAGACATGTTATAAAAGCAGAGTACACTCAGTAGATCCACAACGGTAACACTTGAGTATCAAAGGAAATTGTACCTTGTGTTTTTTTTAAAGTCTAGCAGATCCCAAAAATAAATCGTGTCTCATCGCGAAAAATTCGAACCAGGAGATACATGAAAATTTATTGAAATAAGACACACGTTTTAAAATCTTTGGATAGGTTATCATCATAGTTTGTATAGCCGGTGGAATACATACCGGCGGGGTTCTGATGAAAAAAACACAAGGTACTGTACTGGTACTACCATGTATAACATTACCTTAATCCATAACAAATGTAATTAGCAATTTTAAGTTGACATTTCATCAGGCACGACTTATGACGAGCTTAACTAAACGACAATTGGATATTATTTTCTGGAAAAGTTACAAGTATTTTAAATTTGTTAGCATCCAACAATAAAATAAACTTAAAAAAATCAAAAGGGATTTAAAAAAATTAACTAATAAAGAATCCAAAGTAAAGAAAAAATATTTCACGCTAAAAATTAAAAACATTTATCTTTTGGAGCAGAAAAACTACTCAAAAAGATCTTGAGACAATAAAATTCTTTTGAAGAATATTTCAATCCATATTTACCTGAGAAGTCCCGACTTTACAAGTGAAATTGTGTGAGATTTTTCCAAAAGCTTGAAAAGTGTTAATGAAGGTTTAAAAGCTGAAATGTGATTGGAAGACAAAACGAGAGTGAGAGAGAGAGAACCTGCCCTTCGTTAAATCGAGTAAAATAGGAGACAAACTAATAAACAAAGCTTTTGAGAAAAGGTGACGACTATAGTGGATTAGTGGTGGCCGAATACAGAAAACTTTCAACTTCAAGTTGCTCGGATAACAATTTTTACAAAAGGTGAGTAATGAGATTTTTACAATTTTCGGGCAAAAGACCAAAAATTCCTAGTTCAATTAATTTTATTCGATTCCGAAGAATTTATTTCTTAACAAATAGCATCCCTCAATATTCTTTTGTCTGATTTACAAATAGGTATTAGTTGTACAACCGAATCAAATTGATTTAAAAATATATATTTTTTAACATAATTAAAAAAAGTGCAAGACTTAAAAAAATCGCATTTGTGTTTATGGTTCATTTAAAAATCTCTAGACTAAAGATACTTGTATCATTCAAACTCGACTTGAAGTGAGAGATACGTACTTGCACACCTCTAGTACCAACATGATAAAATAATAATGATTCAACAGGTTAGGAATGTTGTGAGTTATAAGAGACAGCAGATAAAAGGGCAGACTTAAAACCAAGATAGAATTTACCTGTTATTTAAAAAAAAACCATTTGTATTCTTGTTAGAAAAAGATGCCTCACATTTCTACATAAAAAACCGCGCAGCAGTTTCCCTGTGCAGGTAAAACGTTACATGAAAATATCAGCAGCTCGTGTCACTAGTGCGTCCAAACAGTAACCCCACAACGTACTCTACATTCACCTCGAAAAATATTTGATATTTACTAATGGAATATTAAGATAGCACCTCGACCCGAAATTAAAACTTTCACCTAAAAACCACCTGTAGCAAGTCCAACGATATCACGAAGATGGAAGCAGATAATGAGTTTTTTAAACATTTTTTGAGTAGATACAGTTACACCCTTGTTTACATTGTAACTCTTCCAAAACATTCAATCATTCCTACTATAAACAAATCTCACAATATCTAAGCAAACCCAAAACATTTACGACTTGTCAACATTTATCTATTTTTTGATTTAGTTTATTAGGGAGGAAAAAAAAGAAGGTGCCAATGTCTTGCTCCCCCCCCTCCCCTCCCAAACAAAATATAACACGATAATGGACATAAGTATCGTAAACAAATGAAATGTTTTACATTCCAAACGAATGTGTACTGATATGGAAGAAATGATTCCATCCTAATTAAATACATAGAAACAAAATAAAAATATATCTATTACAAAAAAAAACTACTTAGAATAATATCTTTTTGTTTTTTAAAGTCATTGAAAATTCTGAAAGATATCTACTATTTTAATACAACAAAAAAAAACTTGAAAAATTTCATTTGGAAGGCTTATTTTTGTAACACACACATATTCACAAAGCAGGGGAAAAAACCTATTGATTATAGTCTATTATATATAAATATTTATACATTTAAGTTGTTTTATGCCCTTATGATTGGTATTTTTTGAAAGTTCGTCCTAACACAGATCAATGGAAGAAATCTCAAAACGATTCCCGCAAAGGCACCCAGCTGGGTTACAACCTTTAATTCAAGGGAACAGCTTTATTTTCAATCCTCTACAATCCAACAGCAAGGAAACAAATTAAGGGTTTTGGTCGATATATGTGATCTTGTTTAGCAATCACACCAGTTATTGGTTAGTATTATAATCCTACGTTACTAATAATTGTCCCAACAACAAACACGTTTTGTCTCACATATTAAAATGCTACAAACACCACACGGTTTTTTTTTAGTATTTCACAAGAATATATAACAATGTTCCACAAAAAATGCTATTACAATTTAGTTAAATAATAGTTATTATCAATCATTAATATTATTATTAATCATTTTAGACAATTGATATGGCTCATTGTTTTAACTACAATACTTTTTTTTGCATCATCTATCCACTTTTTTAAATGCAATATCTTGACTCTTTACAAAAGATAGATATTTTACCCCTTAGAGTACGCTAGCGTACTTGTACATTACCGTAAATTAAAAGTGGCACTTTATTTCATCACCATCACCATCAAAATACTGGGTTAAGTGGGAAAGGGCAGAATACTAAATAGCGATAAATAATTTCACTATCATTTTGTTTTGTTAAAAAAATGTATCTATGTGTATTTTTTTTTCACCTTGTGCAATCACTAACGAGCTTATCAAACTAACAGGCTAATCGCACACTACCAAAGAGCCAAGTAGGCCTAACTCTGCTTGCCGACTTCCGCTACTTAATTTGACCGTCTTAAATATTGCAAAACTAGACATGATGTTATTAAAAATGTAATATCCCGTTAAAATGTGAATACTAGAAGAAAGAATAAAAACTGTGACATTCATGAACAAACAATAGAATCACAAGACCACAAATATATTTCTATATTAGGTTTGGTCACAGAGGTATTTTCCGAAAAAACTAAGAAAGTAGTTTGGGAAAAAATATATATTTTCCTCGATCATTCAAGCACTCCACGAACATTCTCACGACAATTAAGAAGCAAAAAAAAAGGCAAGGATGGACTGGACTTTTTTGTTTCAAATATATTTTTAACAGGAAACTTTTTATTTTGTCTACACCCACTCATTGTACGTGCGGCCCAGCCCGGCCGAGATCCGAGACCCGGCAAAATGTGACTGAGGCATCTTAAGTTGACAGAAATAAACAATATGACTTGAAAACTTGTACTTTTTTTTTACCATAATTAAAAATTCCTTATAAGTAATAGATATATTTATCATAATATGTACTGTTAATATATAGCTCTATATATTTATCTACTTTTTTTTTTGTTGAGAACAGCCAGGAAACTTGTTTTTTTATGTACGTATCACCGATTTCTTTCCCCTGCCGCCATTTTGAACACACGGCGACATCATTCCAAATTCCACTACATACACTTTCTTTTCAGTGTACACAACTTCACAAAAAAAATTGACACATTTGCAAAAAATTTCACTTAATAGATAATATAATTTATATTATTATATTTATAATATGTATATCACATTCATTTAAGGATGCAGCAAAACTCATTGATGTGCATTGAGTAAATGTTTTGTGTTTAGCTACATTTTTATTCATGAGAGAATGCACTTTGTTGATTTTTTTTGTTGTTTTTTTTGTATTTTAAATATATATCTTCTTTGAATTTATATTTTTTGATACTTATTTAAAACCTTACAAACTAGTGACTTATATTTACCCTTATATTCTAGTTTAAAACCTAATGTTCTTATTGATCATTTGGTACAAGATTGGCTGAGAAGGGGAGGGTGGGGAGGGGTGAATCACGATAAAGCACAAGTATTTACATCCCATTTACCAATATTATATCTTTTCTTCTGTATTTATATACAATTAACATCTAAAGACTTACAAACTACATTGGCATTTTTCAATTCTCACTTCTAGGTTCTAAAGTAACTTGGAGGGGGGGTGGGGGGGAAGTTACCCCCAAACGAGACAACTCAACATCGGCGACCCCCTTTGTCACCCATAAGTTTTACATGAAGAGAGCCATTTTGAGTCAAGAGAGAGAGAGAGAGAAAGGTTATCATTAAGTTCATAATTGGGTAGGTAGTATTTGTTATTAATTTTCTCTTTTAAGATTAAAAAGAAAAAGCCACTCAAATGTCACAGCACAGTACGCAGGCAGAGACAGGAATCTCTCCTTATTTGATACAACTCCCTCCATTCAGAATGCACCACCGGTACACAATAAGACAAGAGAAGTGACTGCTGCGCAGTTTCAAGGTGAACACGTTTAGATTCCATTGGACACGACAATATTTAATATAAAGTATCTTTTAGCACTGTTACTAGTGAATACTCGGTGTGCAGTCTGATTGTAGTTTTAGGAGCTCTTTTAATATTACACATAGTTTTTTTTTTAAGAAATACTTTTAAAAATGCTTTATTATTTTAAAAAGCATCAAAGTCTCTTAACTCACAATACATTACAAGGTGAAGCAGCCATTTTGTTTCATAAGGAGATCACAGGTAGGTGAGAGAGAGGAGTGGGGGGG
>CABFOW010000783.1:78103-97608 GCA_902141385.1 Timema californicum | reverse complement strand
GAGGTGAATTCAACAAGTACGGTCTACAACCGGATTCCCCGAGCCAAGTTCTGGTTCGGGGAATTAAGGTAGCAATTCTTTGTTTGTATAGTAACATACTTTAAAGATGCGGTTGGTTTGCAGTTGGTAAATAACAAGAACTGGCGACATTTTGAATACTAGGAGCGCTTATTGAGACGAATGAGAGGAGAGGAGAGCATAGTGGTTATCTACGAGCTGCAAACCCACTAATTCCATTATTTGTTTCGCCTAAAGTTACACATGAAAGGTGACAATAAAACAAACAATAAAGGAACAAAATATCACAAAAGTGGGCAGTGCATCCCCTCCACGACTACGGCTATAGCAGGCGGTGGAGCGGGGTCAGGTCGTGAGAGGAGGGGGTGAGGGGAAGGAAAGCAGGGCCTCACATGGACTCCCCACCGAGCAGGTCTCCAGGGAGGAACGAGTTGAGCGAGGAGGGCGTGGCACGATGCTGATCGCTACCCGCGTCCCCCCACAGGGAACTAGCTGAGGGGTTCGGGGGCCAGAGCCCCTGGGACCCACCTGACCCTCCAGAAGCCCATGTGTCAGAACCACTCTTGGCAGTGGTGGGGGGTGCGGCCGAAGAGGTCGAGCTGCCGCGTAGAGAGCCCCAGGTGTTGGTTGAGGAGCTTCCCTGGTTTGGTTGGGCCCCATGACCCAGACACTGCAGGACTGAGAGGACCTCGGAGTCGGCCGGGGACTCCGCAAAGATAGTGGTGTTCCCCAGTACGCAGTTGTTCAGGGCACCCTGAGCCTGAAACAACGGGATGGATAAACTAGTGTGAGCCCAATCATCAGTAGATAAACAACCTTCCTGTGAGCCCAACCATCAGTAGATAAACAACCTTCCTGTGAGCCCAATCATCAGTAGATAAACAACCTTCCTGCGAGCCCAACCATCAGTAGATAAACAACCTTCCTGTGAGCCCAATCATCACTAGATAAACAACCTTCCTGCGAGCCCAATCATCAGTAGATAAACAACCTTCCTGCGAGCCCAACCATCAGTAGATAAACAACCTTCCTGTGAGCCCAATCATCACTAGATAAACAACCTTCCTGCGAGCCCAATCATCAGTAGATAAACAACCTTCCTGCGAGCCCAACCATCAGTAGATAAACAACCTTCCTGTGAGCCCAATCATCACTAGATAAACAACCTTCCTGCGAGCCCAATCATCAGTAGATAAACAACCTTCCTGCGAGCCCAACCATCAGTAGATAAACAACCTTCCTGTGAGCCCAATCATCACTAGATAAACAACCTTCCTGCGAGCCCAATCATCAGTAGATAAACAACCTTCCTGCGAGCCCAACCATCAGTAGATAAACAACCTTCCTGTGAGCCCAATCATCACTAGATAAACAACCTTCCTGCGAGCCCAATCATCAGTAGATAAACAACCTTCCTGCGAGCCCAATCATCAGTAGATAAACAACCTTCCTGTGAGCCCAACCATCAGTAGATAAACAACCTTCCTGCGAGCCCAACCATCAGTAGATAAACAACCTTCCTGTGAGCCCAATCATCAGTAGATAAACAACCTTCCTGCGAGCCCAATCATCAGTAGATAACCAACCTTCCTGGGAGCCCAATTATCGGTATATAAAAGTGAAACCATAATCTATTAATGGTCTCAATGAAAAAGAATCAAATTTATGTTGCCAATTTGTTAAAATTTGAATTTTTTTCCCCAAAATAAATACTATTTCTTTGTAATTTGGCAAATTGCATGCATGCCATGCCATATATTTCCACCACTGGCGAGAGTGCTGCGCCAGGGCTGCCGTTCGTATAGATAGGTTAGTTTTTGCGGAATTTCAAGGTGTAAAACAGATCTCAGAATATGAGTATTTTCATCAATATTCAGTTGTTTTTTTTGTTGACAATAAAAAAAACCATTTTTTCTTTTACACATTATACTATTTAAATTGCTATTAAGGCTGTCAAACTAAATTCTTAGCTCTTAAAACGGCAACATTTAGATTAGGGGGTAGTAATCGATTATCTCTCACATTAGTTTAGTTGCTGTTTGACTTTATTGCCGGTCAATTATAAGCGAACTTTCATTTAACAATTCTATTTGTTGAATTGAATAGACTTGTGTTCTCAACAACTGTCTATTAATTCTTTTTTAAATCTTGTTTATTTACAAATGTTCAATTCAATGAGGATTTATTTGTAGGTAATAGTACATGTTTACTATAATGTAATTTCTAATTATTTTACTATACAACTTAATAGTTAGTAAAATATAATTTTTCTAAGAATGGACGGGAATGACTTTATTTGTCGACAGGAAATTAGTCAAAATATCTGGATTCGGGACGGGAAGTATTGAAATTACCTTTTAGAATAATCTTAGATTTATAATATATTGATTTCTAAACTAATATAAGACTTGGTAAAGCTATAATATTATTAAAATCTGCGATGGAAAGTATTGATAACAAAATTTGAATATAGAAAGAAAAAAAAATCGCATAGGAATTTCAACTTTTGCATATTAATAAATATTGTATTTCTAATTTTCATATCTATTTAAACAAAATAGTTGTTTCTATCGATACTGATTCGAAACCGGAGTGTGAGTACTATTATCAGCAAAAGAATACTAGTACCGATATTTTTCCCACATCCCTGACCATGTGCAATTTTAGTTTGCTCTAGGCACTTTATTTTATACGTAAAATAACTATTTTAAAGCCATCAAATGTAGCAATCAGTTAATATTCACACGTTTCAGTTCTTTCTGATGAAACCTGGGTCAAGGGAATGGCCGGTAAAGATAGACTTTCTTCAAGAGGCAGCAGTGTAAAGTATGAAGCTATCATCTTTGTGTAATCTCCCCATAATGTGGTTTACCTTGTTGGCCTCTTCCCTAGACGAGTATTTAGCGAGCGCGATGCCGTGGTTCAGGTACAAGTGGAAGTTTTGTAGGGGGCCGTGCTGTACGCACAACGTCTTCAGGGTGGAACCATCAATCTGGAAATACGGGAGACAATCCTCGCTGTTAACATACTTTGACTTGTTTGGAAAACTACAAATAATATATATTTAGAGAGTTGCTCTCCCCAAGAACAGAAAGCGAGTCGACTCACCTGCGGGGTGAGGTTCTTGAGTAGCAGCCAGGTGGAGCCCCAATTGCCCGCCTGCAGTCCCCAGGAGCGGCCGCCACCCCCGAGGCCACCCCATCCGTTGCTGTTGTTTCCCCCACCACCGCCCAGTTTGTTGGACAGGCCCGGAGGAGGGCCTCGCGCCTTGGGGGCACCCCAGAGCTCGCTGGTCACCGTTGAGGGAGGAGGGGCCTCGCCCCAAGTGCTCTTAGTGTTGACGGCCAGCTTGACTCCGATAGGACTGAGACAGGATGTCAACTCATGATAACACTGTTATGACACATCTCTCAAATAAATGTATGTGGGAGTTCTGGCGTTTAAAAGGAACGCAATAGTCAGGACTTAGAACTGGGTGGAGTTCATTGTGAACATTTTAAAGTACGCAACCCCTCGAATCAACGAGGATCTTTAACAAACTATCTGATTACAAAAAAGATTTTAAAGATGTGTGGGTGTGTGTAAATTTTGGAATGCTAATGTTATTTAGCTTTAAAACAACTCAATGATGGCTAAGAACCAACATAGTTATAGGACAAATCTAACGGCCAGTCCCCAGACCAGTTATTGACATTAGGGGTATGCCAAGTCCATTTTTTCAATTTTAAGTGAATATATATGAAATATCCTCAAAACTTAATCAAAATTTAATCATTTTAATTGATTTGTTTTATTCTTGAAAACATTATTATACGCCATATTTGCTTGAATCTAAGAAAAAAAAGTTTATAAAAACGTGTATTTTATCAAGAATGAAGAAAATAATTATTATGGTAGACTTATTTTGTAATTCTAACAAAAAAAAATATTTACAAAACAAAACACTTATGTTGACTATTAGGGTTGCAGAATTGATAAGGACTTTTTTTGGGTGCAAATATTGCTTTAGTATAAATGTTGTTAACTTTGAAAAAATCCATAAAAACGAAAAGCTTTTTTACTATAACATATGATAATCGTTAGTGAAAATCAGAGTCATAATGTATACCCTACTCCCCCTAAGTACAAACATTGGACTAGATAGAATCCGCTCAAGATGCTGATAGACAGTGTGAGTTTGTAAGTGCGGCAATGAAACTTTGAGCTCCTAATGACAAAATAAATCATTTTACAATCACAACTTACAATTCTATTACTTCAGATTCTTTAAACATGAATATTGTCTTGTAACAGGGTGTCCAGCCAAACTTTGTCTTAAAATTCCCTGACTTTTCCAGTCACTATAATATAAACATTATTGTATTAAGATCTCAACCCAATGTAATACTATTCTTAGACACACACACACATTGTGAAGGGGTTAAAGCATGTCAGCCTAAAGCAATGGGTCTTTGGGTCTTGCGTCCCAAGTTAGCTTTGAGTTAGATCCTATTGAGGCATTAAAAGATTGTCTCACACAGGATAATGAATTAATGACTCAACTTTGGTTAAAGACACGACAGAGGGGTGGAAAGATTAGAGGAAAATCTCATGTTGACTTTGAGAATTGAGATTAGTATATTCAATATGGACAAATGTACTAAAATAAAATCACAGTGAAGAATTTATTTTTTGACTTCCTTTCGTGTTGATAAATTAATGGTCAGGGACCGGATGCTGCGCCTATCCTAGTCCTAAGACGCCGGTGGTGGGAACAAAGTGAACCAGACTACAGGCCGGAAACATTGATAACAATTAGAGTGGAATGTCCTCTCACCTGGTGAAGGAGCTAGAGGAGGTGGAGGAGGATGGAGGGTTGAAGGCCCAAGTGTTCGAGGAGATGCTCAAGGGAGTGTCTGCGACTGTGCTCACGGTGGGCGACGTCTTGGTGGCCGTGTTCAGGATCTCTGTGTCCTTGATGGACACCAAGGACAGCGGGGAACGGTGGATCATCCCGGGAGTGATGTTGGGGTCGTCCTCTATGTTCTTCAACTGCGTGCCCTGCACAGTCACCCGACACCACCGTTAATTAGTTATCACATCAAGACTCTCAACATTTTCAATTACAATTAGAATCGTTTATAGTAAAAATATGTTTTATTTGAGCCTAACAATAAGTCATTGGGCCTATGATAGTGAAGATGTTGATTATATCCGCTTCGGTCGCTGTGTGGTCTAACGGTCCACTCTCGCATTCGCCTAGGCTTCCAACGATGGGAAGATCCAGGTTCGGATCTCGGTAGGGTGTAATCCCCCCCTCCCTTTGCCCAGAATGGTTTTCCACACTCCCTCCAAGCAAATTTAAGTATACTTGCTATAAACATAACCTCCCAAATCCTTTATGCCAATAGCATAATTAGATTATAAGTATACAGCCTGAGGAAGTAGCAAGAATTGATGCTAAAATAAAATGATAATAATAATAGCAATGAAAATAATAACGGCTATGTTAATAATAGTGATAATATTTATAGTAGTAATGATAAGAATGATAATTATTGTAGGAAAACGAGGAACTAATACAAGTAATCACATGTAACACATATTTAACTGAGAGATGATACAATTCATCGAAAGTAGGGGTGTGCAGTCTTCTTTATCAAATCAAATGTACGAAACATTGTCAAAGCCGAGATGAAGTTTGAACATTATTTCCAAGTTGTTTTATGCTTGAAAAAGTGTCGATTTGAGCTATTTGTATGATTTGGAAAATGTGTTATCATATAATATCGAGGAAAAATTTAATTTTATTCTGATAAATCAAGTTATTTTCACAACTTACAAATAAACTAGTGTCTGTCAACATGAATATCAATTTTTAATCTACATACGGATATAACTGAATATACATCAAGTACTTCAGCTGTCAATATTTTGAATCGCAAAGCTTTATAACTGTCAAAACCATAATTATTTTTGACTCGAGGTCAGGGTTGGTATTTGGAAGCTTTGCACACCTTTACACTCGGGTATTCCTCCTAATCCAAACCGGGTTCTAACAAATCTGCAAGTGAATCGTAACCTCACCTTCCACGGTTTCCCCGGTTCAAACTCAGGAACCAGGTCAGTGAAGGAGTTGGACTGGGTAGTGTTGGGCCACGGATCCTTGTCCGACTGACCGCCGACGTCACCGCCGGTACTGTCCGGCCAGCCCGTATCCGAGTTGGAGCGGTTCACCGTCGACCAAGTGCTACAAAAACAATTAACAACATTCGAACACTTGCCGACAAATGTACCATTTTAAATGGTGTTTCAAGTGATTTATCGGTGGCCCGCAGCCCCCTCCAGAGTTAAATGTAATAAACAAGATGAAATCAGCGATATTTCATGCTACATATAGAGTTGATTATTTCAAACTAAATAATTATAATAGATATTGATATGTATAAGTAATTTTTCCGTGGCATAGTTTATAATAAATATGAATAAAAACCCCACGTATTAAAAGAAGAGTAATGAGTAATTAAATGTACTCTTATAATTAGAAAACATAATATTAAACAAATTTGAGGGATTTTTATTGAATATTTTATTGTCTGTTTTTAACAAAAATTGTTGCTATAACATCAACAAGAACTAAACTCCAGCTCCTCACTCCCATTGAAATCAAAAAATGCCCCCTGTGGGTCAGTATCGCATGGTTTGACAAACAATGATTCTCAACCGCTATTAGAAAAAAGAAAATGAGTATAATTATTACATCTGGGACTTCCCGAGAATAAAGGCTTACTCTCAGATTACCAGCGCCGTAACAAATAAGCGTGGAAGCGAATCCAGAGATATATTGGCTTGAAAGTGCAAGCTAATTACCCGTCAGGCTGTCCCAGGATGAGGGTTGATGTTGGGCGAGGAGTGGCTGGTAGGCAGAGAGGGCTTGGCGGTGGTCCCGGGGGCCCGACTGAACTCATTGCTGCCCCCATCCATGTCCTTGTCCAAAGACGGAAGCTTCCACTGGATGAGACGGGACTGTTGTTGCTGGAATGCCTGTTGCTGCGAGAAACACATCTTATCAACACCGTGAATAGTCTTACTGTTTCCTTGACATTTACAATTACAATCCTTTACCCTGAATCTAACATCAGGTTAAAAATAGATTATCAATTTATATTTGTGAAGCACGGGACTTAATATCTCGAAAAATAAAGAAAAAAATAATCTCAAACCAGTCTTTAAAGTTGAAAAATGAATCTCGAAAATTCAAGAAATAAAAAAGCCCTAAGAAATTACAAAACCAAACTGGGAATTAAAAAAGCCATCCTCAAGAAATGTTTTAATTATAAATAAAGTTTTTCAATATCAAACTTAAACAATAAAAGCTGTTACACTACACAATTAAATTATAAATGGTGGTCATTGTAATTACCTATCACCATCCTATTAATTGAACTTAAAATGGTTATACGAGTTATATATCAAGTGTTTGAATGAACCATATATAAGACAATCTAAAGGAAGCGCCAGCTCAAATGTCAAATAGGAACTCTATAAACTACAGTAGCCCCATGGCTACTTTGGTGCTGCCTGACTGCTCAAAGCTGGGATATACCTACATTTTGACTGTCAGAAGTGACAGCTGCTAAACACAAATTTTTGCAGATTATATGGTTCAGCGTAGGGATACATAAATTGGTCTGGTAACTTTTCAAAGCCGTTAGCTGTGAGCTGTCAGTCAGCACCAAAGAAGACATGGGGCTACTGTATACTATATTTACTTTAATAAATATAATCTATTTTTGTTTACTTTCAAAGGACATTTTCTCGTCTCGTTCTCACATCTCAATACGTTTTTATATTCTTGTCTCGAATTTAAAAAATGGTTCTCGCGAATCCATAATTTATATAATAATAAAATGAGTTGTGTAATGGTTCAGTGTAGAAACAACTTACAATCGTGTAAGGTAAATGATAGTGTAGGAAGGAATTGCTCATGAATAAAGTAAAACAAGGAAACTAATTAGTTATGATTGAAATGAAAAATTACAAGAGTGTGCAAGTATTATAAAATTTGAGTTCATGTTGAGTTTTAGTAGCTGATCGAACTAAACAATTTTTACAAAACTTTTAAATAGACAGTTTGTGTTGTTTTTCTAAAAACTTTGAGTCTAGTTAATCTGATTCAATTTTAAAATTTCATTTTATAGCAAAAGGAGTCCTTCTATATTTCCTTTTGTCTCATTTAAAATGCAATAACACTTGAGACTAAATTTATATTTGTGTACTTGTGCAATGGTTATACAAAAATTAAATTTGAAATACTAAGAGCTCTCCAAAATGAGTCATATACTCACCGACGAGTCCTTGTTTATGGCCAGTTCCCCAAAGTTTGACGAGAGGGTGTTGAGGGGGTCATGGAAGTTGGCCTTGTAGTCATTGGGCGGGGGACCCCCTTGGGAGGGCATGTGGTTTTGAGCTTGAGTCTTGACGTAGATGGCTTGTTGCGAGGCAATTTGGTTCTGCAGGTAACAAAACAAAAGAGCGTCTAGTAGACCGTGTAGTTTTAATAAATGACAAAACACTATATTGTGGTTATTTAAATAACGTCATACACTAAATGTTTTACTGCACAAGCGTTCGAAATATTTTGTTTTAGTCTGATTTAAAAAATTACCAATAAAACTTCAAATTCATTCAATTATTCTAAATTTGTTCATATTATTTTGATTTTTACTATTTAATTGAAATACGTTATTTAACATGTACTATCAGCACATGATAATTTCTGAGCGAGGGCAACCTTGGCGGGAAAAAGATATTTTCCCACCACTTGCAGGGTTCTCTAACGCACCACAATTGACATGAGACCGAAGAATTTACTTCTTTTCCAAAGGAAGTTGTGCTGCGGATTTTCATCGATCAAGAAAAATCCATCAACCCCATTTGGGGTAGAACCGACGCACACCGGGTCCTGAGAAGACCACTCAGGTCAAAAATTTGTGTATTGGTATATAACGTATAACAATTCGACCATCATAATATCCAAATCCAAAACATTGTTTTAACTACTTGAGTGGAGAAAAATAATTACTTTAAACTGAAAATTTTAATTTTCTTCTTTAAAAAAATTAAGCCAAAAATTATAATAGTGCAGTTGGTATTATGTTTCCGTCTGTCCAGACAAATAACAATGTTGTCGATGTTGCTGTGTAAAGGAAAAGCTTGTGTGAGCACCGATGGCTCATGAGCTGGTCTCACCTGTAAGTTGTTGATCTGCTGTTTGGTCTTTGTGATCTGAACTGAAATCTGCAGGACAGCGTTGGAGTTCCCCTTGAGGGGTTGTTGCGCCTGTACCACCGCCTGTTGCTGCATCAACTGCTGGAGCACCTTTATCTGCTGGAGGAGTTGGTTCAGCAGTATCAGGGTCTGAGGAGCCAGAGGCTGATTCAGGATCTGAAACAAATACAACGGCGTCGTTAATACCCGGACAACGCCGACAAGCTACCGGACAACACCGACTGTCCTAGTCTCGGCTCGACACAACGACGACTCACCTGGTGGTTGAGGTAGCCAGCCTGCACAGCCATCTGGATCTGCTGCACTAACATGCGCAGCTGTGCAGTAGAGGGTTGGTTCTGAGGTCCCCGAGAGCCACCCCCACCTCCGGCTTGGTTGAACGGCACTTGCTGGTGAACTGGCGGCTGCTGAGGGGGGGGCTGTTGAGTGAGGATCTTCTGGACGATGGCGGGACTGATGTTGTTGATACCGGCCAGACTCGGGTTGTTCAGGAGGTTCGCGGCACTATTCACCCCTGGTCCGCCCTGTATAACACACAAACAAGGATAAACATAGGGTTGAAACATCAATACAAACTTTACATTCACTGGGGGGATGGTTTTATAATTTCAATCGAATGGTAATAAATAAAATGAGTAGAATATTAGGAAAATGGTTGAGCACAAATAAAAGTAAAAACACAAATATATTTGAATGTTCAAGAATCAGAATCGAAGAATCGGAATCAAGAAAAGCAGGAAGCGTGACATCTCTAATTTAACCATAAGATAGATGATCCCCAACATATTCATTTTGAGAAGTCACAGAAGCTCGACAACTGAGTAAGACGATGGGGGTGCAACTCACAGGAGGGGCAAAGGGCATCTGTTGAGCTACAGGGTTGAACCTGGCCCCGGGGAAGCCGGACCCCGGGTGGTTGGAGCCCATGTCGAAGGGAGAGTGATCCTCGTGCCGTCGCCACTCCATGTTGAGGCGACCTTGGTTCAGCAGCTCAAGGGCATCCTCCAGGTTCATGGTGGAGCTCCGCAGGGCCGTCTCCACGTCCTCTTTCTGTTCGCAACGACAAGACACAATCACAAAACCTGTGTCTCACTGCCTGTTCAGGCTATGCACACACGTACTAGCCACGCTGATCTGTTAGCGGGAGGAAGGGCGAATAGAGAGACGGTGCACCCACATTTACATATAAAAACACTCAGCACAATCAACCGTGATTCAAACATCAATCTATAAAATGTGTCAGTGAGCTGCCTCAGTTTCTGTATTCACAAAGAACCTTTATCACTTTTTATTTCAATGATAAGATGAAGTCGGTTCACCCTACTTGATTATTTCTACGGATTATCCAATCGATCTCAGGGAAATATAACCAACGGTTCATCAGTATCGCTATCAACATTCATTATACGTAGCCATCTTAGCTCACACTTGAACAACGAGGAGAAAAAGGATTAGGGACGTACAGTAGCCCCATGACTTCTTTGGTGCTGACTGACAGCTCACAGCTGACGGCTTTGAAAAGCTACCAGACCAAATTATGTATTGCAAAAACATATGTTTAGCAGCTGTCACTTCTGACAGTCAAAATTTAGGTACATATCTAAATGCTGACTGTTAGAAGTCAGGGGTGAGCTGTCAGTCAGCACCAAAGAAGCCGCGGGGCTACTGTAGTTACCCAGGAAAGAGTGGTACAGATGGTAGAGCAAGAAAGGGTGAGATGGTATGGCCATGTAATGATGGAGAAGAAGAGGATAACAAAGAAATTGGAGGAGATTATGTAAAGGAAAAGGACATCAAGGGAGCTCAAGAGACGGGAGAGACAAATAACATTCAAGTATTCAGGTGAGAAGAGAAGAACGGAAGAACGGTGGAAAGACAGAGGAGGATGGAGATATTCTACCAAACTGGCCCGGCTACAGGCTGGAAACAGTTGAGGATGTTAACAAGATTAGTGATTCAAATTAGTGTTAGATTTGGTTAATATCTAGTTCAGGATGGGTAGAACATTATTTATTGTCTCTATGAAATCTGAATCGTAGAAAACATGCTGACTCAGGTTAAGTTAATAAGGAGTAATAAGGGGGGGGTGTACTCACCTTATAGCCCATCTCCGCGAGAATTCTGAATTGTTTACTGGCCCATATTAAGTCCTTCGAGAGGGGCTTGGGAGCCTAAATGTATAAAAAAAAGATAAACAAAAAATTATTTAAACTGGTGATATACATGTGTTGCTTTATGAGGTTTTGTTACACATGGACGAGGGTACAGGAAGGTGAGAGGGAATACAATATGGCTTCTACAATGACAAGAACCCAGTTCAGAGTTTATACTGCTGCCACTGGAAAGAGAGATGATGGCCTCCTCTTGTAGGAAATCCTCGACCTAGGTTCCTTTCTATCGGAAATTATTAGGAATGGATGTGGAAAACAGCACAACTTCCCGAACGAGGAAACCAAAAAATAAATGTTATTTGTTGTTTATTACATGTTCTTCAGCCTTTGTCTCCTCTTTTAGGGTGTTGTGTTGCGTGTCCCTCCGTCTGAGGAATTATTGAGGGACTGAGTGATGTTATCATTACCTCACTGCCCAGTGATATCAGTGTAGTGTCAACTGTGCTCTTTCCATTGTAGAAGCCATGTTGTATTCGCTCATTTTACGATTTTATCCACATCCTTGTCAAAGTTCTTCAAAATATAACAAAGTGGGCATAAAGAATAAAATAGCCCTTTTAGTGAAAAAACGGGAATAGGTAAGAAACACGAAAGGGTAATTGGATTGTTAAGTGTTATTGGTTAATGGTTAGTAGGACTTTGGGGGCAAGGCTGCAATGAAACGATAAAAAAAAAGTGTTATTTCCATACAACTATGTATTGCGAGTGACAAACTGACCTGTTTGGGTGGAGGGCCCCAAGGGGGCGGAACGTCGTCATCCACCCAGCTGGGGTTCAGAGGGTTCTTTGGTTTGGGTCCGCCAACCCAGGGGGTGGGGGTGAGGGGAGGTTCATTCCACGAGTTGACTCCCACCCCTTGCTTGCCCTCGTCGCCCCAATTGGGGGCGTTAGAGTCATGGGGACCATCCCCCCACGAGCCGTTCCTAGAAACAATCAGTCCTCTTGTTACAGCCCAAAATGTTATGACCACGTGATAGCATGTAGTTCCCACTTAGTTTTTATCACTTTGCTGAAATATTTATATTTAGAGTTTTGTTGGTAAATTGTTTAAAGATTCGTATTTAAACTCTTGGTTTGGGATTTTTATCTTTAGCATTACATTTCCTACCAATCCATGATACACGCTTATGTACTAATCATGATAATATGTAGGGATGAGGAAGGTTAAATTTGGAGAAGATGTACATACATTTGTGTGGAGGGAGATAGGGAAAACCACCCTCAATACACCCGAGTAGAATCAAACCCCTATCTCCCCATCATTGGCAGTCCAGTCTAGTCTAGTGTGAGAATAGACCATACAGGCCCAGGAGCGGGCTATATTCAGGGCATGACCAGTACCTAATTAAAACAGTAGCCTAGACATCTCTAAGTGATAAGGGGCCCACCTTGTAGGATGACCCCAGATAGGTCCGTCAGGCTTCATATTGCCTCCGTTGTTCCCGGGGTGACGGTTCTGTGACATGCCCGGAGGCACCTGCATCCCTCCGCGGCCGAGGTTGGGCGTCGGCATCTCCTTCCAGTGAGATACTTTGCCTGCAAAATTACACACACACAATTCTACCAACCAAACCCACACGCTAACTCTGCAACAACATTAGAGTGAACTGTCAGGTGAAATAAAACTATATATGAGATAAATCTTATTATGTTGAATGCGTGGAAGTTATTCAAGTGTAGATATTGTTGTCTATTGGTTGATTTTAGATGTGGCCATCTAATATTTTGTCTCGAATCGGTATCTTTAGTGTACCCCACTTGATGTAGAAGTAGTGAATGAAGAAGAAACTTACGCAAGTCAACTTCCCCTCCCATGCGACCGGGCTGCCCTGGGTTACCCCAGAGGGAGGTGCCGTCGTCGTAGTTGGGCATGTTCCGACGCTGAGCGGGAGGAGAGGGCTCCTCCCAACCAGAGGGCTTACCCCCGGCCCCTGGCATACCCATGTCTTTGGGCGGTGGGCCTGCCCATTGGTTCACTCCTGGCGGACAAGAACAGTGTTGCAATTTTTTTTTTCTGAGCAAGAAATTCCGAATCATAACACTTTATATAGTAAATGTACATTGTAATGAAATTCAATTTTTCATCTAGGCTGTGCCAGCTTTCAACAGTTAGAATAGTGGTCCGAAAATTCGCCAAGCGTAGAAATTCCACGTTTCCCGCCAGTTTTGCAGGTGTAGCAGCCCTGAAAAGAGGAGTGTGGATTAGGAGCTTGATCTAGCTATGCTCGGCTTTCTTTGTAGAGAAAGAGAGGACTTGACGCACCACCATTTGAGAATAGAGGAGGTGGGGAACCCACACTCCCTATGCATCGAGACGTCGACCTGTTCGTAGTATTCATCAATCCAGTCCAATGTGTGAGCAGGGAAGTAGTGGGCAAAAAATGTACCAACCGACTTCAAGATAAAAACTAAGTGTTATAACAATATTATTAATTAGGACTTTAATTTTGATTGACAAACAGGACCCCCCAAGACGTGGTAGCGTGTACCTACCAGGAGCATTAATCCCTCCCGGTCCGACCATCTTGTTTGGGGGCTGAGCCTGTTGGTGATGCGGGGCCCCATGATGGTGCGGAGGTTGAGGCGGCTGAGCCCACATCGCCGCGTCTGCGGCCGGACCGTTGAGTCTACCGCTGATACCGCGGGGGTCTCCTCTCATCATGGGGTCTCCACCCCCAACTCGCATGTCTGCCAAACCACGCAGGTCCCGCATCCCCCCGTCTCCCCTCATTGTGTCCACAACACCGCGCATGTGGTCCCGGGGATCCATCATGCCTCCTCCCCCTGCAACCAGAATAACGACTAACTATTAATACTCTGTACCGTTGCTGGCCCCATCTAAATTACCCAGGTGGTTCCAACACATCAGACATGTAGCACTGGCTTGAGGTAAATAATATTGTTGAATTTCTTTTAAATAAAAAGTTGGCTTTCGGTATATACAGTTTGCAAAAATATTTTTTTATAAAAATAGCAGATTAGGTTCTTCCTATGAAAATTGGACCATAGGTGGTCCAGTTACACACACACACACCTCTGATGTCCCTGGGGTCGTTACCAGCCCTCATGTCTCTAGGGTCCATGGCAGGCATGTTGCGGGGGTCCCCGCGAACATCCCGGGGATCACGAGGGTCGCCCCAGTTAGACGCATTACCTCCCGTACCCCCACCGGCTCCGGTCCAGTCGTTTTCTTTTTTGGGCACTAAAAAATACCACAGAAAAAAATTAATATTACTTCTGTTTACAATCGACAGAAGCAACCAAAATGAAGAAATGTTGACAAATATACATAAACATTTAACATTTTTATGAAACAAAATTAAAGAGCTTATGAAGTCTGATTTCATTCATAATTTTAAATCTTTTTCATGCCCTCAACCTCACATTAACTTATCCCATGGCATGCGTATCCCAGCTATCTGCGTAGGCAAGGCAGCCATTTTTCTACTCATACTTTTACCCGACAAAGGTTGTTTCTTATGTTCATAGTAGAGCTAAGGAGGTAGCGTTTGAAATACTCATAAAAACAATGAGTACCTCCCCACATGGCGGCCGGCGCTGGTGCTCCAGGGGTGTTGCCTCCCCATTGGCCTGGTCCCGTGGGGCCCACAGTGGAAGGTACTCCTGTCCACACGTTGGAGTTGTCGCCCACATCATCATCCTCACCCCACGTACCCCCGATGTTAGTGGTAGGAGTGTGGCCCCAAGGGGTCTTCTGAGTCTGTGAGGGAGGGGGTTGGCCCCCGTTGCGTAGGTTTGCCTCCCATAGGTCCGTGCCTGGGTACGAGAACATAAGGTGTTTATATAAAAGGGTCATTCTCACTTGGGAGGGATCCGTGGAAACTTGAACAATATTAGAGATTGTAAGCTTTGTTTCTTAGTATATTAAAATTACTATTTATTTTAGTGTTATCATAGTGGCTCGAATATAGTGTGATTTTCTCCTAAGAAATGTCCTCATACTATACGCACAGCCTAGCATTTACAGTTCTACATTATAGCAGGAGGGAACCCAATCATATCTAATAAACAACAAGCTCAAGGTCAACATGGAGAGAGCGAGAGATGATTTTTACCCTTCATTGTCGCTGAATTCAGTAAGACGGTAAGTTATTCAACAATTAGTGTTGATACCCAGTGTAGAAAACAAAAACTAAAAGTATTTAATGAAATAATAGTTTATTTTATTTGTACATAATATTATTTATTTTATAAGAAACTGCAAAGATGTGGACCTCAACTCTCCTTCCCTTCTTTCCCGCCTCACCATTATATATCTGATGAATGGTTTGTCGAGACCACTAGCCCATTACTCACCGTTGTTGACATTAGGTTTCCAGACAGGAACTCCGTCCTTGGTGCCCGGCTCAGGGGAAGCAGGGATGTCCCATCCAGAGTCTTGGTTCACGTGTTGCTGGGGAAAGATACACCTCGTTACACACTGTCCTAACACCTCGTTACATATCATCCAAACACCTCGTTACACACCAACCTAACATCTCGTTACACACCATCTACTTGTTCTACCGTCAGACTCTGACTCCACCCAAAATTGCTTCAGACTCGCCCACCTCCACAGCCCTTGTTTTAATAGAAAGCTTTGAAATGAACATCACTGTGGCTGGACTCACCCCTCCCCAGCCGTCCTGACTGAACAGAGCCTCTCGCATGGTGTTGAGTTGTTCCAACTGTTGTTTGGTGGAAGTGTTGGTCACACTGGAGCCCGTCACGACGCTTCCCGCCGTACCTGCGGCCGTGCTGACACCAGTAGCGGCAGATCCCCCTCCGTTACCTCCACCACTTGAGCTGCTAGTCGTACTGTTGGGGCCCGAACCCTGCGAGCTGGCCGGCAGGCCTTTCCCGGCCGCCTGAGCCCATGACGTTGACCCGTTCTGCCCCTGTTGGGCCCCGGGGGGTGCTTGCGAGGGTGTGGGTTGTTGTGGTGTGGGCTGTCCCCCGCTCTGACTGCTACTCTTGCTTGCAGCCCCTAGACAACGCAAACAGACACACAACTTCTTACAGTGACATACTTGTATATAGCCTGCTATGTAGAACACACGAGGTAATGTCAGGGTTGAGCACTCGCCTGTGTTTTGTTGGCTGCTGGGCCCCTGACTAGATCCACCTCCACTTCCGCCCCCGCTGTTGCGGTTACTCCCGCCCCCGCCACTGCTCCACTGGGTCTGGCCCGCAGCTCCCCCTTGCCCCTGACCGCTGCCAGCACCCCAACTGGAGGTATTTGAAGCTGCAGCGCTGTTGCTGCCAGAGACGCTGCCCCCGGCCGAAGCACCCCAGCTGGATGTGCCCACATTCAAGGTGCTCTCACCTCCACCGCGCAGTCCTAGCCCGTGAGGTATGCCCCACCGAGCATTCGAGGCTGGCCCCGAGGGGGCCCAAGCGTAATTGCCACAATTTATGTTTTGTTTCACAGTCGCACTTTGAGTTAGGTTCTCACCGGCGCGATGAGAAGACAAATCTACACACATACTCTTATTACTATTAACATTATTAAAGCTAATGGGTGGGCTAATGTCAGTGTAACCCTGGACTGTTGCGCTAAGAGTGGCGGGGCCGCTTAGCGACTTGGGAATGCTTCTCTCCTCGTCACAGGAGTCGTCATCCTTACAACTAATAATAACAAGATTGTTGTCCTGAACGTTTGGAACAGCACCAGTACGTTGTTGTAGTTGTTGGTTTTGGACATGGCTTGCAGTAGCAGTAATATTATTATTTGGGTTGAGAATGGCTTGAACGGCGCGGGTGGGCTCCGCGCCGCCTGTAATAGTATTATTTTGTGCACTATTGCCGCTGGAAGACGCGCCGCGGAGGGACGGACGACGACGTCGTACTAGTAGTAGACTTGAGCTGGATATCACAGACGATGAGAATGTCGGCACGGGCAGCGGCAGGGGGGAAGGGGGGCCAGCTCCAGCCCCCCCTCTGCCCCCTGGGCCCGAGCTCTGCAGGCGGCGCAAGGCCTCAGACTTGTTGGGGTGAGGAGTGCAGTCACAGGATCTCCAGACCCCTGGAACCATGTACACAACGGTTTCACCCTCTTGGTTCGCGGCTTCTGACAGACGGTATTTGTTCACTACAAAGTATCTAAGCAAGAAAGGTCTATTCATCTCTAAGCCTGTTAATTATATTTTCATATATATCGGCTCCACCATCAATGACCCGATGAGGTGATGGTGATGGTGATGGTGAATATGAGGATGTGGAACCAATTGTAAACACTAAAACCTGGCTTTAGCCTGACCAAACAAACCCCGGTGACTGACAAGATAATCCCTCTTTAGTGAGAATAGCTCATAGTACCAGTTGAGCTTTGAACTCAAGACCCCTAGGTGTGTATCCAGGTTCAGTAGCCCTGTGGCTTCTTTGGTGCTGACTGACAATGTCAGAAGTGACAGCTGCTAAACACATGTTTTTGCAGATCATATGGTTCGGCGTAGGGATACATAATTTGGTCTGGTAACTTTTCAAAGCTTTCAGCTGTCAGTCAGCACCAAAGAAACCATGGGCCTAGTGCACCACGGGGCCAGTTATTGACACAAAGATCCGGAAGAAACGTCACTCACCCGCATTGGAGTGTTTGCTGTCCTGGATTGTCACAGCTGCCAGGGAGGACCTGCAAGGACACTGCGCTCCCTCTTTGGAATAACAACCACCCTCCTCCATCCCGGTCAATAACACTACTTGTGCATCGGCCCCTCGCTCATTGGTGCAGTCGGTTGTGTCCTAAAACACAAACGTCGAGTAAAGAACGGGGGCCCTAAATTCGACAAATCAAGATGATAAATATTAAATAAAACTACGGGCAATCCGATTGGAATTGATTTTATAGCTGTAATACTACTTATTTGTGGTTCAGAACATATTGTGACTATAGGGTGAAACAACCAGATCCCAGACCAGTAATTTAATACTAAACTGAATGTATTAATGTACAGTGGACTTACCACTTTTGTGGTTTTACATGACAGCTAGCAGAAGCTAGCAAATGGTATCAGTTACGCCAACATTTGGTCTGGTGACTTTTCAGAGCTGTCAGATATCAGCTGTGAGCTGTCAGTCAGCACCAAAGAAGTGGTATGAGCACTGTAATAATAAATGGATTATAAGAAAGAATGTTACCATTTGGTTTTTATTTTATTGTATTTATTTCTTCGTCATTTTTTTCCAAGACTTAGATTTATGATTAAAAAGTAAAGTGGAGATTTAGATTCGTCTAATAGTGGATGTAATCCAACCCTATAATAAATTATGTCATCGTATATTAAAAATGACACCTAGGCACAGAAATAAGGTATGGAGTTCGATTAGCGTGACCAGGTGTCATTTTTCAAATGAACGTATGTGAGCCCAGCGGAGCACTAACCCTTGAAACAGGCACTTGGTCGGTAGGAAATGTGGAACTGAGTTGTGCAGAGGCCGCGCTCGTGACTTCGTTGCTACTCGAGACAATGACCCCCGGTGGCACGTCATTGCTCGTTTCTACATCCTCCTGGGGGGAAAGAGAGCCGCAGTCAGGTTAGTGGGAACACAATGAAATATCTCAACTGCGGACACCATCGGGGGTAAAAAGAATGTCCGTTTTTTACAAAGTCTCCATCATTTGGGAAAATTATATCTTACTGATTGAACACCTTTTAATCCTCGGGTTCTTAAAAACTGTGGGTAACGACCCCTTCGAGGGTGAAAGAAAAGATCTTCAGGAGTCTGAGCAAATATTGACAAACACGAGTAAATTTAATTTTTATAATAAGCCTTTCATTCTATTATTATTTAGTTTATCGTAGAAATAAATGGTTCCAGGGACTTAACCCCAAGAATGTTTGAAAATTGAATGCCCTTAGAAGCTATTTTAGGGAGTCCTCATTTAGAAACAATTTTGAAAATTAGAATCCTCTCCTACAAGATATTTGTATTAGTCCATCCCAAAGTTTTTTTTTAAAAGCTATTCAAGAACAGTCATCAACTTGAAATTCCTCCCTAGGTGGAAGAATTTAAGCATCTTTCCTCTTGAGTGTTTTGCTCCCCCCC
>CABFOW010000783.1:39620-59920 GCA_902141385.1 Timema californicum | reverse complement strand
CCCCAAGCAACATTCATTGGTCATTTAGCCGTTGTCTTTTTCTTCACAGCCTTGGAGCAAGGAAACCTACTTTTTTTAAAAAATAAATATTTTCTTTCTAAAATATTAAGCACTGCCATCTATTTAATAACGTTCAAACTACATATATATTTTTTAATATCTATTTTTGCGGTAATAGAGGAAGTTAACTTCCGGTGATAAATATATATACTTCCTGTTGTCTGGCTCAGGAATAGTAATTAAATGGAGTACGAGGGAAATGGCTTTGAGTGGATTTGTTGATTTCTTTCAGAAGGGCAAGGTGGGTCACAACGATGTAAGGACACCAATATTTACTTATAATACGCTATGAGTAGTTTTTGCTGATGTATTCCTTTTTTTATTCAAACAATTTTTTGAATAATCATTCCCCAAGAAAAATGAATTTTGATCTGTCAATTTAGATAAATGTATCTCGGGCATTTCTCTTGAAGTACATGTTATAAGTATATACTATTTTGTTTGTAAGTTATCAAATACTTGAATACTTTATTTTTATATATCAAAATTCCTTAGTAAATAGATATCAATAAGATCATATCTCGTCCAAATTTATTTGACTGACAGCCATAACCATAG
This sequence comes from Timema californicum, assembly GCA_902141385.1. Classification (NCBI taxonomy): domain Eukaryota; kingdom Metazoa; phylum Arthropoda; class Insecta; order Phasmatodea; family Timematidae; genus Timema; species Timema californicum. The sequence goes on along the minus strand of CABFOW010000783.1, from coordinate 59,302 downwards.
GCTCCGAAAACTGGGTACATTGCCTCTTCCTACCTTATTTTATTGTGGGGCAATGGTCTTTGAAAAATTGTTAAAACAATTCACTTATGATTCTCGTGACCAGTAATACTGAACAGGATCAATAAGACGCTACAGAAAGTATAAACATACATTCAAACATAGATGACACAAAAACATTTAAATCATGTGTTATTAACACCTATCAACAATTGGTTGTTAATGTTGGAATAGTGAAAATTGTGAATTAATCTACTAACACTTATTCTTTCAGATATCAAGTTTTTGGAAAAGTGGTTTTAAACATCTGTATTCACTATACAGACTCTTTATTTTTGTAATGTTCAGTGATACTCAAATTATACCAATTGCATTGTACTATCTAATATCATATCATCAATAACTTAGTGGTTTTTTTTTTTCAAATAAATAAATTCTACAACTGCATTTTTTCTCTTATGTATGTCGTTCTCCCCCGCCCCCTCAAGCCTATCCAACAATAGGTATTTGTGTATTGTAGCTTAGATTCTTGTATCATAATAATTATTATTGTAGTACTATCTGCTTGTTTCAGAAAACTTGTTACTTGTGTTGTAGTTTAACTCTCTTTGCTGTTGCATGAAATCATAGTATTAGGAAAAATTATAGATTTATCTATATGAAATATTGGATTTAAAAGCAGGTTTTATAAAATAATCAATTTTGAGTTAGCAAACCTAGAAAACCAACCACAGAGCACCTGCCCAGGTATAACCTCAACTTCTGAGGCCTTCTTAGGGTAATATGGGCAGTAGGGTATACTTTCTAATGCAGAGATAATGGCCAGCTTGGCATCCATCTTTTGTTCGTCCAATGTAACGTAACAGATCTTGTGTTTTTAAATAGACGCCAACACAATCCACTCAACGTAAGAGTTGTCCAAGGGACACTTTTCATGTCAAGTGAAGGCTGCTGCATGTTCTTATTAGCCAATCACGTCGCAAGTAACATCTACACAGCTATTTAGTACTCATTTATTGGTTATTGGTGTGCACTACAATTTTTGGATGTAGTTTGTCCTTGTCTCATGAACTTTAAAACATCATAGCCTCTAACTCTTTACTTTGTACATCCAGTAAAGCTTCAAATTCAAGGAGTTGTAGACAATTCAGACGCAACTGCTCAATTTACGATTTATTGAATGATTTGTTTTCTAACCGTCCAGATTCATTGTCTATTTCCTCTATTTGTAATTTTATCTGGTCATTAAGTTTATCTTACCAAACCCTTCCTTCACCTCTGACAAGACATCTTGTGAATGTGGGGAATGCCAGGCCTCCACCGTGGTTCGGATCCCTCAATCACCCTACCATTACACATTAGCGTAAGTGGGTATAACCCGAACGGGTAGTAAGACGCGGTGCTAATAATAATAATGATTAAGTTGATCATGATCTCGGTAAAGACTGCTATGGGGATATTGGTTTGTAATTAAACTCAAACTGTCAACAAGATGACAAACTTAACCACTGTTAAGAATAAATTGGTAGTAATTTATTTTCCCAAGATATGTCGTGTCCAAGAATGTAAGCCTCTGAGCTCTTGTGGTTTAGGGGGGTACTATCCCCAGGTACTAATCAGTCCTATCAACAGGTCAAAGACTCGCTTGGGTGTCCGCACGGTCTAACGCTGGACTAGACTGCCAATGATCGGGAGATCAAGGTTCGAATCCCGGTTGGGTGTATTGAAGATGGTTTTTCCCAAATGGTTGTCTATTTTCCCTCTATGCAAATGCGGGTGGAGTTCCAAAAAATATAATCTTTATAATGCCTATAACCACTAGCGTAATTAGTTGTTACATTTAAGCGTGTAACCTGAACGGGTAGTAAGAGGCGGTGGTAATAAAAAAATCTTCAAGGTTGCATTTGGTTTAAGTCCATATAAAGATTTACATTAAAACCGTTTACGGTACCTAACCCTGGTGTTGGATGTATTGTAACCGTGAATGTGTCGACAGTAAGCGACTCTGTTGTCACCAGACGTTCCGGCCCAAGAAGCGTTTCGAGCCTGGTACGTTGCGCTACTCCCTCCACAAACACGCGCAGGCGTCTCTAAACTCTGGCATCAACCTGCGCCAGGTGGTTCAGCTGCCCCCGGGAGAGGAGCTCAATGACTGGATGGCAGTTCATGGTAACCGAACCCTGGACTAGGGCCAGTGAACGACAATGTACTTTCATCTTGTGTTGGACTAGACTGCCAATAACAAGACCAGATTTTGAACCCTGTTCGGGTGTATTACCGAGTGTTTTTTCCTATTTGGTTTCCCACTCTCCCTCCATGCAAAAGCAGATACATTTCGTCTAGACTTAACTTTCCTCATATGTATTCCATTATGTAGCATAGCTGTTAATGTGTGCATATAACTCATAGATCATAATCCTGTTATTTCTAATGTAGCAAATTGATTTTAAATATGGATGGTTTATCTGATTACCAAACCCTTCCTTCACCTGTGACAAGACATCTTGTGAATGGGGGGAATGCCAGGCCTCCACCGTGGTTCGGATCCCACGTTAAACTGTAGGTCCTCCATTTTATCTCACAATCACCCTACCATTACACATTAGCGTAAGTGCGTATAACCCGAATGGGTAGTAAGACGCGGTGCTAAATATTATTATTAATATTATTTCTTTTCTAGTTGTGGACTTCTTCAACAGAATCAACCTTATCTATGGCACTGTGTCCGACTACTGTACGAACGAGAGCTGTCCCACGATGTCCGGAGGCCCCAAGTTCGAGTACCTGTGGGCCGATGGGGCCAAGTACAAGAAGCCGGCGGCTCTCCCGGCCCCGCAGTACGTGGCCCTGCTCATGGACTGGGTCGAGTCGCAGATCAATAACGAAACGGTGTTCCCGGTCTCCACGGGTACGTGGTAGAATGCCTCCGTGATGTTGACTGCTCCGTTGTCGCCCTTTACGAGTGTCCGGTGTTATTCTTCACCTGTGAAGTAAAATGGGAGTTCTCGGGGCATCGCTGATTAGTCCACTTCATTAGCCCTAATTTCAACGGAAAAATATTTTCTATGGTTGCACAATTTACCAGAATAATTTCCACGTAACCCACTTCAGTGGCTGTGTGATTTAACACGCTACTCTCGTAGTAGACTAGACCAATGGCGACGAGGGGATCGAGGTTTGAATCTCGGTCAGGTGTACCGAGGGTGTTTTTCTGCTCTTCCTCCACACAAATGTGGGTACACTTTCATTAAGTATAACCTTTCTAATAATTAAAAAAGATGAGATTTCTCATAGTCAAATCTAAGTTAGAATATTATTTGTTAGCTCTTTGGTTGAAACAATATGTCGTGGTAATTTGTACACCTTTAATCAGTAAAATTACCTGGCCAATATTTACCTGCACAATTGCTTAACGCTTTCCCGGCCCTTTTATAAGAGCCCAATTCCCCACTACTATCCCCTTTATTGTTAATATCATTATTATTAGCACCGCGTCTTACAATCCCGTTCGGGTTATACGCACTTACGCTAATGTGTAATGGTAGGGTGACTGTGAGATGAAATGAAGGACCTACAGTTTAACGTAGGATCCGAACCACGATGGAGACCTGGCATTCCTCACATTCACAAGATGTCTTGTCAGTTTATTGTTAATAGCATGAACATTTGCACATGACTCTATGCTATAAGCAATAACTCGGGATGTGATCGAAATTTTTACAAACAACTTTTTATGTTAGGGATCACATTGACGTTACTAGGAACTACATTTTATAATCCAAACAAATTATTTGATTGATATTTACAATTAGTTTTCAACTCCAACTCCCCTTTCCTGGTGGTATTCAAGAAAACAATCAATTCTACAGAGAGCCAAGTCATGCAATTACGAATTACTGGGCATTCAATGTCTGATCTGCGCCCCAAATCAGATGTTTCTAGTAAAATGTTAATATAAATTAATCCAGGCAATACAACTCACTGAGAAATGTTCTCTCCCTCATTAAAATTACATTTTGTGACTAATGTATATTTTTAACCAGTGGACCGTGGGACTCTTTATTTGTTCCAGACGTGCCTTTCCCGAAAACCTTTGTCCCCCTTTGCCGAAAGATTCTGACGAGATTGTTCCGGGTGTTTGTTCACGTGTACATACACCACTTCGACAGGATCGTCGCCATCGGAGCGGTAAGTAGTGGCGACACTGCCAGTGCAATAATGCGCTCTTTCTATTGGCTCATTTCTCATAATCACTACCCACCCGTCCAGAGCCTGGTTCAGTCGGGGGAAGGAGAGGCCGGGGACGAGTTGTAAATTGGACCGATACTTGGCTGTGGAGCCAGTCGTGGGGTCGGTATAAATGAATTCACACTTGCATTTTTAAAAAAATGGACCAGGATTCACATTTTAAAGGTCAAATAGTGAATTTCATGAAAAGATTTAGTTTTGGTGTTGTTTTATTCTTGTGTTTGTGTTATAATTTTAATGTTAAAAAAACACGTCTTGAATCTTGTGCACCCACTGATACCGCACATTTGGTTATTTAGATGATCGATTTATATCATTTTTGGTTGATTTTTCAGTCCAAACACTAATCTGAAAATGAACCTGATGTTTCAAAAACTGTAGATAAATTTATCCATCACACACACATTCAGTTAAGTGTTAAATTACTGATCTGAGGTCTGGTTGTTAAATTTGTACTATAATTACAATTGGTTCTGAACCACAAATAAACAGTTTTATATATCTTAAACAAATTTCACTTAAAAAGGTTTTTTTTTTTTTAGTATTTGAGTCTTGAATTTGAAATTTTCTCGAATCTTCAAATTTCTTTAGAGATTCCAGGGCCGATCCCTAGACAAAATGTGCTGTAACTTAGTGTGTTATCGGTAGGAGCCCCATGTGAACACCTGCTACAAGCACGTGTACTATTTTGTGCGGGAGTTTGACCTCGTGAGCGTCAAGGAGCTGGAACCCCTCAAGGAGATGACGAGTCACATCTGTCATGACTACGAGACCCTCCCTTCCACCTCGAGGTGACGAGACTAAGTCTGACTGCTCGCGTCATTGCTACCACTCTCGTGGGGGCTGAGGAACACCAGGGAACAACCACAGGTCAATATTCGCAGCGAGAACCTTGTCTGACAGACACAGAACCTACTAGATCTACTTTCACCTGTTCATACATTTTCAAATAGGGGTGTGCGAAGTTTATTTGAAAATAAGAAATATTCCCAAGGTCGAATCAAAGCGTGATTATTAAAAAAAAACTTTTTTGCGTTGAAAAAACTATCAGATTTTAAAGTTTCAGGATGAAAAAAAAGCACCTTACAGGGCATTTTGAAGGGTTTGGACCTGTCGAAAGACAGAACACCAAATACATTTTTATAATTAAAATAACACTAATTTTATATAAATATTCAGCCACAAAAATATTGTCCATAGTTGTTAAAACTTGTTTCTACTAAGATTAAATGCTGTTAATTCGCTACATATTTCTTCCGTGTACACTTTGTCTGCCCTGCGGTTACCTTGCACTATCCCACTATGGTAGTCTATAAGGGCCGTAGTGTGATCCGTCAAGGATAGACTCGGTGTACACTTTGTCCACCCTGCGGTTACCTTGCACTATCCCACTATGGTAGTCTGAGGGCCGTAGTGTGATCCGTCAAGGAAAGACAGCTTGCTACCTTTCAGGATAGACTCGGTGTACATAACAGAAAATATGCCTGTCAATATTTTTATTTGTGAAGACTCATTATTGTCGAAGTTGAGATTGTTTTCAAAGTGAAGTGTAAGCTTACAAACATTGAAAGCCAAGTTTTCCTAAGCTTCGTACACCCCTCTTGTATTTTTTAGAAATTTATTTATACCAAAATCATGCTACGCATCTTGTTTCGTTTAGAATCACCTCGTATACCCCGATACTTTGGGCAGGACTTGCCTCTAGCTCATTGAAGTAATTAATATACGAGTTTTTAATCAAATAATAGTTTTTAATTTTCAATTATAATTGTGCTAAATATGTATACACAATACATAAAGTAGTGTCCAAGATATTTAATTTATGTAAATATATGTTGACATATTGTTTCTCTGTCACTTCCGTAAAACATACATATCCAGTAAAAATGTATTTGTCTAAATAACTCGGCCGATGCGGGAAGACTCCCGGCTTTGACCACTCTCCGAATAATCCCGTTATGTCGTGATCTCAACCTAACACAATTATAATGTTGTAAGAAATGGCCGACAAATTATACTCTAGACTCGTCAATACAAGTATGATAGGTCCAATTTGGATAATATGTAGTTTTGTGAGAATATTCACCGTCGCCCGCTTCGGTGGCCACATGGTCTAAGGCGTCACTCTCGCAGTAGACTAGACTGCCAATGACTGGGAGATCGAATGCAATCGGGAGGTGTTTTCCACTTTACCTCCACGCAAAGGTAAGTATACTTCCTCTAAATATAATCTTCCCGATTCATAAAACCACTAGCGTATAACCCGAACAAGTAGTAAAGTATCTCGATTTGTAGAAACTGAACAGTATAAATAGTCCTACCAGGATATTCGATAATGTAAAATAGAGCCACTGCTTTAAATAAAACATGTTGGGCATTACATTTGTTTTTGGAAATGTATGTTCTATATGAATTTAAAGATTTTTATTTTAATAACGACACCTACTTTTTAATAGTTAAAACACCAGAAATATGTTCACTTATTTCCTAAGGATACATTTTTACAAAATGGCGCGTGAATGAAATAAATTTTACTGGAGTGTGTGTGACAATTTGTGTCTTTTGTACTTAAATTAGATTCACTAATTTGGCTAAATTCCTTTGAGAAATATGTTAATACCTCAACTCACTGGAGATAGTAAATAGTGTTAGGTAGTTTAATGAATTTGGTTATTTTCTGTGTTTAAAAGTTAAAAACATATCACATGTATAGCATGTGTGTGTATTTTAGAGTAACACGCTTTCTTTTTATCAGTACCTGTTTTTATGTGATTTGTAAATAAATATTACTAGAAGAGTTACGGGAAATATACACTTGAGGTCTCCTACCCTAGCATGCAATGATATCATTTTTCCCCCACCCCTATTCTTATTATAAACCAACCCTTTTCTATTAATTATTTTCCAGACTTTTTTATACATTGTAATGTAAGGTGTAGTGTAACGTAAGAAAGGGGAAGTATTCTAATAACTTTGCGTTGTTATCGAGTCAAGACTTGAGCAGGTACACGAACGCAGTATTCAGTGAGCACTCGTTATTCAAGAGTTCTCATAACATCGTATTTCTGCGCGATGCTTGTAAGACAGTTGCCAATCACCCTAAATAGACTCTTACGATTGGTGGAGAGAGAAAGACATGTCGTGGGACTCGACGACGATCTCTATTGGTAATGTGGTGTAATACCGACAGCAGGCACGCCAATTTGTCGATTATCACGATCAAAATTCCCTAATCACAAAGAGAGAGAGATACAATTATTTCATCCATTACAGTGGCCGAACAGTCTAAGGTGTCACTCTCATGGTAGACTGGCCTGCTGATGACTGGGAGATCGTGGTTCGAATCCCACTCGAGTCTACTAAGGATGTTTTTCCCAAATGAGGGGAGTTCTCACCATAACAAAGAGTGCTCCACATTTGGTCGTTGGTACGCCCCAACCCCCCCTCCCTAAAACACGTCACTCTATTTATTACCTTGAAGTTCTAATTTATTGAAACATAAGCTTCAGTGGTTGTATAGTCTAAGGTGTCACACTCGCTATAGACTGAACCTCCGGTGATGGGGAGATATGAGTTTGAATCTCGGTCGGTTGTACTGGAGGCTGTTTCTCTTAATTGGTATTCCAGGCAAATGTTGGTGCACTCTCTTTAAATTCAACCTTCCTCATTCCTAACACATTAGCATCACCAGTTAATATTCGTACAACCCAAAACAAGCGGTGAGACGAGGAGACTAAAATGAAAAAGTTGAATTTCTTAAAACAGCCCATTTTAAGTGTGAAGTGTCCGTAGTGTGCAGGACGTATCGCCAAGAGAAAGGTTTGTTGGACGAGGATCCTTCCGATGCTTAGGAAGTGTTGAAAAGAGAATTTCAGCCTCATGGTGAATATTTCCTGTACTCTTTTTTTTTATAGATGTGTTTAAACTTTAGAGTAAAAAAATCTCTTTTTTTTGTGTGTTTCGTAGTGTGTCAGAGTTTCGTAATGTCAACTGTTATTAGTTGTGTCTTTTATTGGGATGGCGACTTTGAATCTCTGAATAACCTTATATATTTGAGGATACAAGATTCATCCCTCGACTGGATGTACGGATGTTGAGTCGAACCCACTACTTTATTAATCTGACTTCATTTTACATCATCATCATCAACTGTGGCCGGATCAGTTTGGTAAAATTCCTCCATCTTCCTCCATTCTTCTCTTCTCACTTTTAGACGTTCATTTATCTGCTCCTCCCATCTCTTTCTTCGCCTCCCTTGCGGTCTTTTTTCCCACCTACTTCATCTTGATTCTCTTTGGCATCCTCTCCTTTTCCGTCCTCATTATCTACGAATTCTTAATCTTCAGTTTGAATACGGATCTGAATATTGGAAAAAATTACGAACCCAAATATAAATATAATATAAAATACAAATATAAGATAAATGTTTACAATTTTTATGTTTTAACATATTCATTATAACAATCATACATTCAGTTAAAAGTGTTAAGTTAATTGTTCTGGGGTCTGGTTGATAAGTTTGTCCTATAATTATAATAGGTTCAGAGCCACCGATAAGCAGTATTACAGCTTTAAAACAAATTAAAACTCAAAAATTTGCAAATATGTATATATTGAATTTTGAATCGAATATAATCTTGAATATCCTTAAGTGTTTAAGGTCAGAGGATTCATCCATCTAGTCTTCTAGTTAAAATATAGACATATTGCTTAATATAATAGTTAATATATATATATAACTTAAAATTATGAATGTAGTAATATTATTTATGACTACCCTAATTTATATTAAGATTCATGTTTGAAGCATTGGTAAAATTAAGACACTAATTCATTTAATTCTGGATTGGCACCATCTTTAGTCTATACCACTTCTTGTCGTGTGTAGCCTATTGCAATGTTTTGTTTATTGGCTGCATGACCACATCATTTTATTTAACGTGTATGAGATAAAGTGCATTGAGCAAAAACAATTTGTAATAAATAAAATGATAGAATATTAGTAAAATGCTAGAACACAAATCAAACTAGAAACACTAACGCATATTTACACGCACTTCGATATTTTGATGCTATTATAACATCTCCCTCGGGAAGTAGTATTAGACTAAACAGGATGTCCAACATCCTGTTTAGTTGTAAGATTTATGTTTAATAAACGGCAGAACTGACACAGTCTTAATTAATGTGGTGAGATCATGCAGCCATTTTTAGTTATAACCAAACTAACAAGTCGCGCTTCTTAACAATGTTTTATGTTTGAAAATCAATGTAACAATCATTCATTGTTATTGATGTCATGTATTAGGATAGAGGTGGGACAATCAATCATAACCTTGAATTCTCTGATATTTGAGAGATTCGAGATTCATGGGATCTTAAAAAAGTAACTCTAATTATTAACTATTATGAAGACCTTGACATGAATCAACTATTTTTAAGCAATTGGTAAAATAAATTATATAGACTTATTTATTTGCGAGAGTAACAAACTCTCAAAAAATGATCAAAAATGAATTGATTAATTTTTTTTAAAAAATGTTCTCTTTATTGTTTACTATGCGATAAACAAAATAGCATTTATCATTGGCACCGAGCATTAATCAACATTGTTTTTAATTTGGCTTTAGATATTTTAAGTCTAACTTAAACTTTAATTTTTAAAAGATTTGAATTTGAGATTGGAAAAAAAAAGACAAATTAAGATTTGGATTTGAGAGATATAGTATTCATCCCAATCCGACAGCTTAGCTGAGTCAGTAGCGTGTTTGCTTACTGAACTAAGGGACCCGGGTTCGATTCCCGGCATGGCCCAAAATTTATCATTGATGAAAATATGGGTTTACGCTTTCACATTGATAAATTAATGGCTGGGGGACTGTATGTTGTGCCTGCCCTAGTCTTAAGTTAAATATGTCATATGGAACTAGGACAGGACTAGCAAGCTGGTACAGTAGCCCCGTGGCTTCTTTGGTGTTGACTGACAGCTGCTAAACACATGTTTTTGCAGATCATATGGTTCGGCGTAGGGATACATAATTTGGTTTGGTAGCTTTTCAAAGCTTTTAGCTGTCAGTCAGCACCAAAGAAGCCATGGGGCTACTTTAGTGAAGAATATATGGCTTGAATAAAAAACTGTCCCCAAGCTGGAAACATGGAGGGATGTAAGAAAGAATTAAATAAGTCGTTCCAGCTCTTTTACGAGATAAAGTGCAATGAGCATGTTTTAATGTGTCGTGAGAAAATTGTAAAAAAACTAAGCACATATTTACACACTTCTTCATTATTTTGATACCATATGCCATCTTCCTCGGGAGTTGGTAGAACGTACATGATGTCGGCATCAGTGTTGCCAACTCGGTCGTTGAAGGATGAGACTTCTATAGTAGATTACAAATGTCCCTCGGGGTTCTGCTTTTGTTGGATGTCGATGTTAGGGGATGTTACAGGGTTTAAATACGAAACCATTAACAAATATTCAGTTTGGGTAGCGTTTTTTTAGACCTTGTGGTTCATTGACAAGCTAATCCCTGTCTGGTGACATTGTATTAGGTTCTGGCGAAGGGTTTTAACACTTAATATCCCGCAGTAATCCTCAACTATTAAGTTATGAGCGGGGACATGATCTAAAACTCTGTATTTTAATTCTGTTTGTGCTTAATTTTTTACATTTCTATCTATTTAATGACATCAAAATCAAGAATGAAATGTGTGTAGTATTAAGACGATTATGAACAATTTTAGTTCTTGTTCTTTTGACACCAAAGAATTATTTTTTTTCTATATTATGTATAATGTAAAAAGTCACTAAAACAATCAAGTTTGCTAATATATTATTTATGTCTAATGTAGTTTTGTAACTTAGTAGTAGGATAGCTAACACCAAATACTAATAAATGTAACAAGTCCGTGGTGCTGTGGACACTTGTGCCATTAATGTCCTGTCGAGGGTCGGCCAATTGCTTCGTCTGCTTTGGACGACTTTCACAATTGAGGGGATCAAAGTGTTTTAGGCGTTTGTGGGTCTCGGCAAATTTAAACTCGATATGAAGGGTGGAAATATGAATATTGATTTAAAAAAACTACCTAGACTTGAAGCGATAAAAATCTGGTGATTTGGTTAAAATTCACAACGGGTACAACATTTACAGTCCGATTTTCATAGGAAGAGCCTTAATATGACAGAAGTTAATAGTTCAGCTTGCGTGTATTCATAAGTCAAGTCGTGGGGTGTGCGAAGCTTTGAAACTTCAACTTGTCTTCAAAGAAATTCTGGCTTTGATGAATATGAAACTTTTGTCACAAAAAATATTTAATTTATTTTTAATTATCGGTCTCCCTCTAGGGTATAGTGGTCAGAATTCATGGATATATATATATAAATTCCGGGGTTCAATTCTTGACGCTTTCAGATTTATCTGTGAATCATTGTGTCTGGAACAAGGTCACTAGCTTTGTGAGGACAAATGAGTAAATAAGTGGCGGATCCAGTCTAGAAAACTGATAACTGCCCTAAGGGTTCATTGAAATGACAAGACACCCTCGATCTGCCAATGTTGGCACTATCTTCGCCAACATGTGATGGCCGCTGGGTTGGTAGAGCTCTCTCGTGATCTGATGCAGTGTTTTTCCTTTCGGTTATTTCCATTTTTTAGGTGTAATATAAATTACAAATAAATGTTTCTATGAAATAATTTGAAGTAATAGAATTGTCTGTTGTGATTTATCAAATTACTATAAAACATTAAAACAATTATTGCTTGGTAAAAAAAAAGTTCTAAGTTACTTGAGCGAAATAAACATTTATATATAATATTTTTCAAAGCATAAAACGATTAACCCGAAATATTCGATTTGAGTTTGCTAAGAATTGAAAAAAAAATTGATTTTGCATATCCTTAATAAGTAAAATGTGGTAAATGTTGGCCACAAAAAAATGTATTTTCCAAAAAAAGCAACCTTTTTTTTTTGTGAAAATTGGACTATACCCAATATCACCTATGAGGGAATTGCAGGTCTTGTGGAGAAAATATTTATCTACATGCTCTCTCTCGGTTAAATGTTGCCAAATCTCCTCTGTTATGTTTGAAGTTGGTGTGCTGGGATAAGAAGGTGCTTGTGGTAACATCGACTGACCGGCGTTGTGAATCTCGTCTTATATTTGAGGGGAGATTGACCACACGAAAAGGAAAGAGTGACTACACTAGTAACCAGGCAGTTCCCTCACCGATGATATCCAGTGTTAAATAATAGTTTGATCAATAGTTCATAAACACATCTCTCTTTAATAATTCTTGTGTCAAGGATAAAAAAACAAACAATGAAAACTAGAGTAAGCTTATTTTAACTTTCGGTAGGAAATACCGAGGAAAATTACTATTTATTGATCTGGTTAAAAGCTGTACTTCCAAAAATAATACTCGAATCAATACTGCAATTGCTGACATTTCTCTCTACAAGAATCTAATGTTTGTATGTAAGAATGATAAATGATTGTCATTTTCTTCCACAAATTGTGCATGTGTTTGTTATATTCTGTCAATAAAGATGCTCGTCTAGTCAACAAAGTTTACTTATTCCGTAGAACCTAGTTTCACTCAAATTTATTAATGTGCATCACGTAGATTAAAATGCAATCAATCCCGATACTAGTCCAAAGATCCACGGTTTCCAGCCTGTGGCAGGAATAGTTGAATATAACGCCTCCATCTTCCTGTCTCTTGCACACTTTGTTGCCAGAGTGTAAAATGATTAAAACCTGCTGCTGGATTCCTAATAAGGTGGGATTGTAAGACACATTAGTTTTTATAGCAAAACTTTTTTTTTGCTGAAATAAATATTTTTTGATAGAAAAACAAAAGTTAAAATTTCTTCCCACGGTGATGTCAATAGTTGTTGAATATCTGTCATGAACATAGAAACATTAGGTGAGAAACTTTTTAAATGAAGAGAAAAGTTGTCATCAAATTCTAGGACATCAACAGATATTCAACAACTGTTGATATCAACATGTGAAGAGGTCCCGGCAAAGATTTATCTGATTACCAAACCCTTCCTTCACCTCTGACAAGACATCTTGTGAATGTGAGGAATGCCATGTGAGGAATGCCAGGCCTCCACCGTAGTTCGGATTCCACGTTAAACTGTAGGTCCTCCATTTCGTCTCACAATCACCCTACCCTTACACGTTAGCGTAAGTGCGTATAACCCGAACGGTAGTAAGACGCGGTGCTAATAATAGTAATAATAATATGTGAAGAAAATTACACTCTAGGTTTCTATTGGAGAAATATTCTTTTATTTTGGCCAAAAGGTTTTTGCTTTAAAAACTAAAATAACAAAACCTTTTCTCGCATCTGGTGGATCCCCACAGGATTTAACGTGCTAGTTAATCAAGCAATAAGACCTGTTTTTTATTTGGGTGCTTGGAAATTTTAAGGAGCCTACCCGATTCATAGCAGATTAACCAGAATAGATAAATCAATAGCTACTACACTTGAAACACAAAACCTGATCAAGTGCCTCTCTATGGATTGGTCACATGAGGACAGCAAAATAGTTACTGCATTTTAAAATGATTTACTTTCAATTGTATCCTTTTAAATATATCAAAATATATCAATGCAATGTTCTCAATCCTGCCGTTTTCTTTTTTTTAAAAAAACATATCAAGCTGTTATTATTTGTGTCCTTAATATTTCATTGCAATAAAAAAATGTTATTAGTTGACGTTTTATTGATTTATTCATAAATGCTACAAAGTCCTTAACAAATGTTTTGGTTTTTTTTTTAAAATAAAGCCTGCGATAAATTTGTGTACAGTAGCCCCATGACTTCTTTGGTGCTGACTGACAGCCAACATTTGGGTATAGTCCTAAATTTTGGCTGTCAGAAGTGACCGCTGCTAAACACATGTTTTTGCAGATCATCTGGTTCGGCGTAGGGATACATAATTTGGTCTGGTAACGTTTCAAAGATGTCAGTCAGCACCAAAGAAGCCATGGGGCTACTGTATGTCTATATTATATATAGAAAAAGGTAAAGGAAAGGTGGATAAAAATGGCTTTTACAATGAAAAGAAGAACACAGTACACACTTTACACTGCTACCACTGAATATAGAGGTAATGGTTGCCTCTTAAAGAAAATCAATCGTGACTGTCCAATCCCCCGACCCAGGTTTCATTCTGTCTATATCTATTTAGTTATGGATCCTAGAATAGATTCCCAGCAAGGCAAAAAAAACATCATTGATTTAATTAGGATTTACCTTTGCAGTTAAAAAGCTGATATCCAAGAATTTAATTAATGTTTATTGTATAGTTTATTTAGTTTGTAAGTCGTGTATCAATATAATCAGTTTGTTCAAGATAGGGCCAATTAATTTCAATCCAAACCAAGTGTCGGGTGAGCACTATCATGTTGACTGAATTGTGAGGGTGCAGTTCAAATCATGCCTGGGTGTATGAATTCCGATATTTGATAAACTGTGGTTTTCTCTTCTCTCTGCAGGCTGATACAGACGTATTTGATTAATATTAGATTCCTTATAAGGATCAAAAAGAAAAAAGTTTATTTTAATAGCTACTACATGGGAACTAAAAATATGGTAATAAAATATATAGTTGTGTTTTTAAATAGTTTTTATTAACCTTATAATAATGCACACAATTATTCATTCTCCTCGCTACGCAAACGAGCGTTGCCATTCGTCACTCGAATAGACAGTTGCTGTGCGCGCTCCACAATAGACTTGCGCTTCTTGGAAGAGACGGCGTGCGCTATCTCAGCGCAGTACTTGCGGTTTTGCATCATTAGAACCTCGAGCTCCTGCAACAAGCCAACGCTTATTTTAAGTTCACGATACGATAGTTGTACCAAATGAAATAATATTCAGTCC
This sequence comes from Timema californicum, assembly GCA_902141385.1. Classification (NCBI taxonomy): domain Eukaryota; kingdom Metazoa; phylum Arthropoda; class Insecta; order Phasmatodea; family Timematidae; genus Timema; species Timema californicum. The sequence continues at coordinate 44,158 of CABFOW010000783.1, read as the reverse complement.
AAATTGTTATCGGAAAAATCTTTAGGACAGCTGGAGACGTTACTAGATCTACTTTCATGTATTCATACATCAAGTCATTTGATCTGCAGTTATCACTTTTGATAGATATTACCAATACATATAAAATAACAATTTTTTCAGCACTGCGTTTTACTACCGGTTTGAGTTATATTCTTTGTGCTAATTACACTAATGACTTAAGAGATTGAGAAGGTTAAATTGAACCTCTTCGGTGCGCAAGACCGGGATCGAACCCCCGTAATATATAGTAAAATGTTATGTGTTGAACGTAAAAAAAGTTTATATTTTCTAAGAGGCTATTGAAATCAAACTCTGGTATGATTACGATACAAAGGAACTAGTCGAGTTTATTCATACACAATTTTTGCAGTCAAAATTGATAATTGATTACTGTATTATAAGTTATTTTATTGATATAGGTAAGTTAGTTGTCACAGTTGACATTGACTGACATGTAGATATATTAAAAGTTAATTTTTGTCAGTGCACAAAAATTAATCAATCGTGAATCCAATTTTCCAATAGTCCTAATTTAAATGGCAAAATCTGAAAAGTTAAAATTGTTTTGTTAGAAATAACCACCATACTATAAAATCCATGTTATATTTGAGTTATTTAAAAAACAAACCACCCCACATCACTCACCCTGACATTGTGCACCAGAACCTTGCGGAAGCCGGTGGGGAGCATGTGCCTGGTCTTCTTGTTGCTACCGTAACCGATAGAGGGCATGAGGTACTGTCCCTTGAAGCGACGACGCACTCTGTTGTCGATACCTTTTGGCTTCCTCCATGAGCGCTGAAAGCATCCATAGTGTGCATCTCAGGTAGGGGTGGGTTTAGGGAGGAGGTGCTATCAAAAAATGTGTCTGCACTTTATACTTGTTTTTAGTTGGAAAAATAAAGTACCGACACTGTACTTGTATGAAATTAAAGTTGTCGATAACAATAAGTATCCATATCAAAAGAATGAACAAGAGATTTTATCTTAATATCACATTTTAAAAGTGTTTTATGTACAAAAATGTATTTTTTTTTATAATGTGAGAAAGCATCAATCGTAATATAGGGCTTATGAATAATTAAGCTCATTTTCGGACAATATATTAGAGAATTTAATCAGATTATATCAGTGTGAGTTTGAAAAGATAGCATCAAAATACATAAATTATAGACAACCGAGAGTTTTTCGCATCCATTGATCTGATACTAGGGTTCAAATATTTTTGAGTTAAGTACCTATTGAATAAAAAAATTAATCAACAAAATACAGTATCTTGGTAATTGTCCACAATTCTCGTAAGGGCAATCTAACAACTACCAATGGTTTTTAACTTTCCCACCACACAAATTCAGGTCAACTTCTTCTAAATATAGCTTTCCTAATCCCTAAAATCATGAGTAATTAGTGGGTAAGCGCATAACCCAGATGTCTGGTAAAATGATCTGCAAATATGAATAAATCACAGCTGTATTCTATTTCCACTTGGTTCACGAAATTAAATGACCCATCAAAGTATGCCTTTAACTTTATTCAAAACTTCAACTTTGAGAACCACAATAGAGGCTAATAATGTTAGGGTTTTATTTAAATGAAGCACAGACTGTATTCGAATTCTCCACTTAAATGCGCCTTGGTATGTACCCTTGCCAGTTACATCGGCAATCACGTGACTAAGTGTAGATTCCGTTCAAATCGTCACCAAGGATGCCTATGCACCCCTCACACCCCCTTTTGTCCAAAAACAGACGCAATACGTTGACGCATCCTTGGTGTAGTGTTTAACTGGCAACTGTTTTATCCCTTTTTGTCTGCTAGAGCTCAGAACCTTACGTTGCCTGACATTTCAAATTAAACTAATTACTAATGCAGATACATTTTATACTATCAAGAAGTTGATTATTTTTAAATGTTTATAATTAATCCACGCCTACCATTAAGTACAACTAACAGTATTTAATAAATTGTTTATTGGAATTTTTGTATTATCATAAAACAATGGAAAAACAGTTAACACAACCAATAAAATGGTGCAGATCTTAAACACTAAAGACTATTTATTTTAATTAATTCTGAGATGACGTTTGACCTAGTTTCTAAGATCATTGTTAGGTGTTAGCACTGTAGTCTCAAGGCCCGTTGCCATTTGGATTGGCTGATGCAGTCTTCAATATAGGAATTGCGTGGAGTGTGTTAATTCTTTCTAAACCACAAGGATCCTTCTAAGGACCCTCAAGACTATTTTGAAAGAAGTTTTTTATTTGTTTTTTAAATTCAGTATAGCATTTATCATTGTATAAGGTTTCAAAATTTATATGACTTAACTTAATATTGTCAATTAAAGTTATATTATTATTATTATTATTAGCACCGCGTCTTACTACCCGTTCGGGTTGTACGCTTTTAAGTACTAATTACGCTAATGGATTAGGAATTGGGAAGGTTGAATTAGAGGAAGTGAACCCGCATTTACGTGGAGGGAAAGTGAAAAACAATTTAGGAAAAATCACCCCCAGTTCACCCGACCGAGATTCGAACCTCAATCTCCCCTTCCTCGGTAGTCGAGCTCAACAAGACTAACGCGTTAGCTAACTACACCACCGAGGCGGATTAGAGAGTTATATATTAAACATAATGAATGACACAATAAGTCAATCTAATACACTGTAATGCAATAATTGTAAAAATTGGATCAAAGAAGAGCTGGCATGCGAAAATAAAAAATTTATCTTACCTTCAATTTCTTGTACCTATCACTTTGATGGCGAATAAAATGTTTTGTCCTCTTTTTAAGGATCGTAGGTCTATACACCGGGCGGATAGCCATGTTTCTATAAAGACAATTATAAACTATGAACAATTATTTAAAATAATTAAGTGTATTATATACAAATTAAACATGTGTCATAAATATTAGAATAGCCTCGAGTTAAGGTTAGTAATGAGCCAATAATCTATATTTTGATGTTTAAAAACAAAATATATATGTGTAGGTAAGTATCATTGATATTTCAATAAGGCCATTCTATAATTTTTTGTAATGTGACTAAGATTATTAAGTAAAAATTAGATTCTCAACTTTCTCACCTTTAATATTTACACCCAGAAAATCACAGACTAGGCAAGGACTATATATATTATAACGAATCTATAGAACACTTATTTAAATGTTACCACATGGTAAGTAATAAATAGATAGAAATATATTTTTTTACAAACTTAATTGGATGGAAGTTTTCAAAAGGATATTATTGAAACAGTAAACGATTAAGATTTTTTTAGCGTCATTTATAATATTTCTATAAAAATTAACAAAATCTCTTGGTATTATCAGATAGTTTACTAGGACAAAAACTATTGTAGGATACAAATATGATACAAAATCAAATGTTAAAATATAGAAGTTTTTTTTATATAGACTATCGTGTCTGTGAATAAAGATATTAAAAAAATCGGAATGTTTTCATTTATAAGTTGAAGTCATAATAACTCTGTAAATACTGATAATGACTTATTATTATTTTTATTATTCAGAAAAAAAAAGTCGTTTTGATGTTAAGGTGCTAATTGAATTCAGAATTAAATTTTGTTCTCTTGCTTTATTTGGATTTTTAGTGTTGGTACTTTGAAACAGGGAGGCTATCTTAATCTGTGTTTAACTTTGATGTGCATTTTTAAAGACAATTTAAATTCTTGATAAAATAATTATGGCTAAAGTAAATGTAAAAATAAATAAAAAGAAAGCATTTTTATTAGAAGAATTGGAAGCCTTGTCAAAGGAAGTACGATTGTCATGCCTTATTAATTATTAACTAATTATAGGTGTCCTGGTGGTCTAGGGGTAAGGTGTCAGACCTCTGTGCTGGAGGTCTGGAGTTCAATCCTCGGTCCCTGGCACAGATTTATCTGATTACCAAACCCTTCCTTCACCTCTGACAAGACGTGTATTAATCACAACTTGTGAATGTGTGGAACTTCAGGCCTCCACCGTGGTTCGGGTCCCATGTTAAACTGTAGGTCCTCCATTTCATCTCACAATTACTTTACCATTACACGTTAGCGTAAGTGCGTATAACCCGAACGGGTAGTAAGACGTGGTGCTAATAAAAAAATTTAGATAAAATTAGACACTAAATTACTTTTACCTTTACACCATTTGTTGGCTGTATGAGGTGGAAAGTCTGATCGCGCATGTCTAGGTTTTTTTTAGCACCCCGTTTTACTAGTCCTTCCTGTTCAGGTTATATGCATATGTATTATTCTAATCGGTTGGGGATTAGGAAGGCTTGATTTAGAGGAAGTGCACTTGTATTTGCATGGAGGGTGGGTGAAAACTACCTTCAGTGTACCCCATCGGGTTTCAAATCCCAATATCCTCGTCTTCGGCAGTCTAGTCCAACACAAGATTAGCGGGTCAGACCACGCGACTACCGAAGCGGGTATGTTTAGGTTGGGAACACTGTGATCACTACATGGTTTATTTTCACCAATACAAATTTTAAACAAAGCATGTTTCC